>CM040427.1:86566430-87023092 GCA_022702705.1 Papilionanthe hookeriana x Papilionanthe teres | reverse complement strand
TTGAGTTAACAGTAGGTTATGGGTATTAACCATTTTGACCAAAGTCGACCTATTGGGTCATCGACTCCGAGGATTTATCCACTTTCGACCAAACATGACTATACTCACAAGTCGACCTATTGGGTAAAAGTCGACTAATGGGTCAACGGGTGTATCATCGGGTCAAGGATTGATCATTTTGCAGCCAAAGTTGACTTTTTCGTGTCAAAGTTCGACCTATTGAATCATTGCGGTCGATGGATCGACCATTTCGATCAAAAGTTACCTTTAAGTCAAAAGTTCACCTTCGTGGTCAATCGATGGGTCTTTGGGTTAAGGATCGACCATTTAAACTAAAGTTTCCGTTTTTTGGTCGAGATCGACATATTGGGTCAAGAATTGGTCATTAGGTCAAAAATTGATTATTTTCACAAAATTAAATTTTGGTCAAAAGTTGACGCAACAAATGTCGAAAGGGCGGTTATTGGGTTAGAAATTGACCATTTCACCAAAAGTTGACTTTTGGTCAAAAGTCGACCTACTAGGTCAATGGGTCAATCTTCTAGTCGAAATTGACTATTTTGACTAAAATTGACTTTTTTGTCAAAAGTTGACATATTGGTCAATAGGTGGTCATCAGGTCAAAAATTGACTATTTTGAACAAAATTGACTCTTCAGTCAAATGCTGACCTATTGGGTCGATGGGCTGCTTATTGGGTCAAGGTTTGACCATTTTGACTAAACTTGACTTTTTGGTCAATAAGTCGACTCTAATGGGTCATGGCAGTCGGTCATTGGGTCAAGAATCGACCATTTGACTAAAGTCGATCTTTTTTGGTCGGAGATCGACTTATCGAGTCAATAAATGCATCATTCGGGTCAAAAATTTGACAATTTCGACCAAAATCGAATTTTTGTATACAAAAGTCGACCCATTGCATCAATCGGGCAGTCATTGTGTCGTAAATCGACGATTTTGACCAAAGTTGACTTTTTAGTCAAAAGTTGACCTATCGTAGTCAATGGTCATGGTCATTAGGTAAAAAATTTACTATTTCGACCAAAATTGACTTTTCGGTCAAAAGTCGACTATTTGGTCTAATGGTTGTCATTAGGTCAAGGATCGACAATTTTGACCAAAGTTCGACTCTTAGTCGAAAGTTGACTTATTGGGTTGATGAGTTGGTAATTGGGTCAAGAGTCGACCATGTACGACAAAGTTGACTTTCTGGTCGAAAGTTGACCTATTGGGTCAAAGGATTGGTCATAAGGTCAAGGATTGACCATTTTAGCCAAAGTTGACTTTTATGACAGAGATTGACTTATTGGGTGAATTATTGGTCAATTAGTAAAAAATTGACTATTTTGACCAAAGACGACATTTTGGTCAAACATTGACCTGTTGGGTCAATGGGTTCGTCGTTGGGTCAAGGATTGACCATTTTGACCAAAGTTGACTTTTTAGTTAAAAGTTGACCTATTGGGTTAATGTCTTGTCATGACAAATCGACCATTTCGACCAATGATGACTTTTTGGCGAAATGTTGACCTATTGGGTCAATGGGGTAATCACAGGTCAAAAATTGACTATTTTCACAAAAGTTAACTTTTCGGCGTCAAAGGATTGATCTATCTGAGTTAAGAATTCGGCCAATTTGACCAAAGTTGTCCTTTTGTCAAAAGTTGACCTAATAGGTCAATGGGTTCGCATATCGAAGCTCGGTAAATTGGCTCCATCTTGACCAAAGTCGACTTTCCTAATTGGCGGTCGATAGGTTAAAATCACTATTTTGACCAAAATCGACTTTCCGCCAAAAGTTGACCTATTGCGGTCGCATGGTCGGTCATTAGGTCGAGGATTAACTATTTTGACTAAAGTTGATTTTGGTCGCAGATGCGACTTATCGGGTCAATAATCGGTCATTAAGTCAAAATTTCGTACTACTTTTGACCAAAGTCAAATTTTTGTCAAAAGTTGAATCATCGTCAACGAGTTGGTCTAGTCATAGAATTAACTTTTATGACCAAAATCGACTTTTTAGTCAAAAGTTGACCTATTTGGTCAATGAGTTGGTCATCGGTCAAGCATTGATCATTTTGATCTTCAAAGTCGACTTTTTAATCAAAAGTTAAGCTTATTGGCAATGGGTTAGTCCCCAAGCGATATTGATCATTTTAACCAAAGTCGACCTCCATTGGGTCGACGGGAAGTAGTCATTAGGTCAAAAATTAACTATTTCGACCAAAATTAATTTTTCGAATCGAAGTAGCACCTGTCAGATCGACGGGCTGTCTTTGGGTTGAGGATCGACCATTTCGAACAAGCTTGATCTTTTTCCGGTCAGAGATTGACTTTTTGGGTCGATAATCGGTTATTAGGTCGTAAATTTGTTGTTGTCACCAAGAGGTGATTCTCTGGGTCGAAAGTTAGCCATTTAGGTCAACGAAGTTAGTCATCGGGTCGACAGATTGACCATTTTGGCCGAAGTCGACATTTTGGTCAAAAGTTGGCCTGTCGGCTTAATGTGTCGGGTTGTCATTCTGGGTGGTGATACTCTTTTTAATCAAAGGTCGACTTTTTGGAGTCAATGGGGTGGTCATTAGGTCAAAAATTGACTATTCTGACCAAAATTGACTTTTTGGTCAAAAGTTGAACTTTCGGTTCAATGGGTTGGTCATTGGGTCAAGGATTAACCATTTTGGCCAAAGTTGAATTTTGGTCTAAAGTTGACTTATTGTGTCAATGGGTTGGTCATTGGGTCAAGGATTGACCTTTTCGACCAAAGTTGACATTTAGGTCAAAAGTTGACCTATTGGGTCAATAATTGGTAATTAGGTCAAAAATTGACCATTATGACCAAAATTTACTTTTTGTCAAAAGTTGATTTATTCGTTCATTAGGTTAAGGATTAGCCATTTTCACCGATGTCGACTTCCATCGGGTCACCGACTCAAGGATTTACCATTTTGACCAACACTTGACTGTTTGCTGTGCCGACCTTATCGGGTCGAAGTTGACCTCAATGGGTCAATGGGTATGTCATCGGGTCAAGGATCGATCATTTCGACCAAAGTTGACTTTTTCGTCCAAAGTCGGTCTGATCGAATCATTCGAATCAAGGATCGTGCTATTTAGACCAAAATCGACCTTTAAGTCGAAACGTTCACCTTTTGGTCAATTTGATTGAGTCTTCGGAGTTGAGGATCGACTATTTTAACTAAAGTTTGCTTTTGTCGAGGAGATCGATTTGTCGGGTCGGCCAGGTGGTCATCGGAGTCGAAAAATCGATTATTTTCTTCAATTAAAATCGAATTTCGTCGGTAAAGTCGAGCAATTAGGTCGAAAGGGGTGGTCATCGTGTTAGAAATCGACTCATTTTAACCAAAGTCGACTTTTTGTCAAAAGCCGACCTACTAGGTCGATGGGTCGGTCTTTAGGTCGGGGAATCGACTATTTCGACTAAGGAATGGGGGACTTTTTCGTGCGAAAAGTCGACATATTAGATCAAAGGGTGGTCATTATGTCAAAAATCGACTATTTTGACCGAAATTGACTTTTCGATTCAAAGTCGACCTATTGGGTCGATGGGCTGGTCATTGGGTTAAGGTTTGACCATTTTGACTAAACTTGACTTTTTGGTCAAAAGTTGACCTATTGGGTCAATGGTTTGGTCATTGGGTCATTAATTATCCAGTTTGACCATGGTTTACTTTTTGGTAAGAGATTGACTTATTGGGTCAATAATTGGTCATTGGGTCAAAAATTTAGAATTTTGACCAAAATTGAATTTTTGGTTAAAAGTTGACCCTTTGGGTAAATGGGGTGGTCACTGTGTCAGAAATTGACCATTTTGACCAAAGTTAACTTTTTGGTCAAAAGTTGACCTATTGGGTCAATGGGATGGTCATTAGGTAAAAAATTGACTATTTTGACCAAAATTGACTTTTTGGTAAAAAGTTGACCTATTGGGTAAATTGGTTTGTCATTGGGTCAAGGATTGACAATTTTGACCAAAGTTGACTCTTTGGTCAAAAGTTGACCTATTGGGTCGATGAGTTGGTAATTGGGTCAAGGATTGACCATTTTGAACCAAGTTGACTTTTTGGTCAAAAGTTGACCTATTGGGTCAAAGGGTTGGCCATAAGGACAAGGATTGACCATTTTAGCCAAAGTTGACTTTTATGACAGAGATTGACTTATTGGGTGAATTATTGGTCAATTGGTAAAAAATTGACTATTTTGACCAAAATTGACATTTTGGTCAAACAATGACCTGTTGGGTCAATGGGTTCGCCGTTGGGTCAAGGATTGACCATTTTGACCAAAGTTGACTTTTTGGTCAAAAGTTGACCTATTGGGTTAATGGGCTGGTCATTGCGTCAGAAATTGACCATTTTGACCAATGTTGACTTTTGGTGGAAGGTTGACCTATTGGGTCAATGGGGTGGTCATTAGGTCAAAAATTGACTATTTTGACAAAAATTAACTTTTTGACAAAAGTTGATCTATTGAGTTAAGAATTGGCCAATTTGACCAAAGTTGTCCTTTTGGTCAAAAGTTGACCTAATAGGTCAATGGGTTCGTGATTGAGTCAGAAATTAACCATTTTCACCAAAGTTGTCTTTCAATGGGTGGTCAAAAGGTTAAATACTATTTTGACCAAAATTGATTTTCTCGTCAAAAGTTGACCTATTGGGTGAATGGGTTGGTCATTAGGTCACGGATTAAATATTTTGACCAAAGTTGACTTTTTGGTCAGAAATTGACTTATTGGGTCAATAATTGGTCAATTAAGTAAAAAATTGTACTATTTCGATCAAAATGGATTCTGTTGTCGAAGTCGAATCATTGGGTCGATGAGGGCTCACCGGGGTCGTAAATTGACTTTTATGACCAGAAATTGACTTTTTTGTCAAAATCGACCTATTTGGTCGATGAGTTGGTCATTGGGTCGAAGCATCGAACATTTCGACCAAAGTCGACTTTTTAGCTCAAAAAGTCAGGCTTATCGGGGAAGTGGGTTAGTCCTCGGGTCGCAGATCGAATATTTTAACCGGAGTTCACTCTATTAGGTCGATGGGGTGGTTATTAGGTCAAATCGACTTATTTCGACCAAAATTGATTTTTTAGTCTCAAGGTAGACCTATCGGGGTAAATTTCTCTGGGTTGGTCTTTACGATCGAGGATCACCATTTTAAACAAGCCGACTTTTTGGTCAGAGATTGACTTTTTAGGGTTAATAATTGGTCATTGGGTCGAAAATTTGTTATTTTGACTCAAATTGACTTGCTTGTGTCAAAAGCTGACCAATGGGGTCAACGGGTTGATGGCATTGGGTCAAGGATCGACCATTTTTGACCGAAGCTGACATTTGGTCGTAGTTGCTACTTACTCCGCGCAATATGTGTTAGTCATCGGGTGCGGAAAGTGACCCTTTAATCCAAAGTTCCACTTTTGGGTCGAAGTTAGCCTATCAGAGTCGACGAGTAGGTCGACAGTCATTAGGTGAGGTGACTATTTCGACCAAAATCGACTTTTGGTGAAAGTTGAACTTTTGGTTCAATGGGTTGGTCATCGGGTCGAGGATTAACCATTTCGGCCAAAGTCGAATTTTTTGGTCTAAATTCGACTTATTGTGTCGATGGGTCGGTCACTCGGGTGAAGGATCGTACCATTTCGACCAAAGTCGAGATTTAGGTCAAAAGCCGACTCGTTGGGTCAATAATTGGTAATTAGGTCGAAATCGACCATTGTGGCCAAAATTTACTTTTCGTCGAAAGTCGTATCTGTCTGGTTCATTAGCAGTTAAGGATTAACCATTTCGACCAAAGTCAATTTGACTGTGGGTCATCGACTCAAGGATTTACCATTTGTCACCAACTTGACTATATTGTCACAGAAGTCGTACCGTATCGGGTCGAAGTCGACCTAATGGTTCGATGGGTGTGTCATTGGATCGAGGATCGATCATTTCGACGCAAAGTTGACTTTTTCGTCAAAAGTTGACCTATTGAATCATTGGGTCAAGGATTGACCATTTAGACCAAAGTTGACCTTTAAGTCAAAAGTTCACCTTTTTGGTCAATCGATTGGTCTTTGGGTTAAGGATCGACCATTTAAACTAAAGTTTGCTTTTTTGTCAGAGATTGACTTATTGGGTCAATAATTGGTCATTAGGTCAAAAATTGATTATTTTCACCAAAATTGTATTTTGGTCAAAAGTCGACTCAATTGGTCAAAGGTGGTCATTTGTTAGAATTCGATAATTTCGACCAAAGTTGACTTTTGGGTCAAAAGTTGACCTACTGGGTCAATGGGTTGGTCTTTAGGTCAGAAATTGACTATTTTGACTAAAATTGACTTTTTTTGTCAAAAGTTGACATATTGGTCAATGGGTGGTCATTAGGTCAAAAATTGACTATTTTGACCAAAATTGACTCTCTCACGATCAGTCGACCTATTGGGTCGATGGGTCGTCATTGGGTCAGTGGTTCTGACTCATTTTGACTAAACTTCGACTTTTCGGTCAAAGTTGACCTATTTAGTCAATGGTTTGGTCTTTAGGGTCAATAATCGACCGGCTTCGACCAAAGTTGACTTTTTTGTCAGAGATTGACTTATTGAGTCAATAATTGGTCATTGGGTCAAAAATTTACAATTTTGACCAAAATTGAATTTTTGTTCAAAAGTTGACCCATTGGTTCAACTGGGTAGTCATTGTGTCAGAAATTAACCATTTTGACCAAAGTTGACTTTTTGGTCAAAAGTTGACCTATTGGGTCAATGGGATGGTCATTAGGTAAAAAATTGACTATTTTGACCAAAATTAACTTTTTGGTCAAAAGTTGACCTATTGGGTCTATTGGTTTGTCATTGGGTCAAGGATTGACAATTTTGACCAAAGTTGACTCTTTAGTCAAAAGTTGACCTATTGGGTTGATGAGTTGGTAATTGGGTCAAGGATTGACCATGTTGAGCAAAGTTGACTTTTTGGTCAAAAGTTGACCTATTGGGTCAAAGGGTTGGTCATAAGGTCAAGGATTGACCATTTTAGCCAAAGTTGACTTTTATGACAGAGATTGACTTATTGGGTGAATTATTGGTCAATTAGTAAAAAATTGACTATTTTGACCAAAGATGACATTTTGGTCAAACATCGACCGTTGGGTCAATGGGTTCGCTGCTGGGTCAAGGATCGACCATTTCGACCAAAGTTGACATTTTGGTCAAAAAGTCGACTCATTGGGTTAATGGCCGGTCATTGGTACGAAATCGACCAATTCGACCAAGGTTGACTCTTGGTGAAAGTTGATTATGAGTCAATGGGGTATTCATTAGTGCAAAAATCGACTATTTTCACAAAAATTAACTTTTTGACAAAAGTTGATCTATTGAGTTAAGAATTGGCCAATTTGACCAAAGTTGTCCTTTTGGTCAAAAGTTGACCTAATAGGTCAATGGGTTCGTCATTGAGTCAGAAATTGACCATTTTGACCAAAGTTGACTTTCAATGGGTGGTCAATAGGTTAAAAATTGACTATTTTGACCAAAATTGACTTTCTCGTCAAAAGTTGACCTATTGGGTCAATGGTTGGTCATTAGGTCAAGGATTAACTATTTTGACTAAAGTTGACTTTTTGGTCAGAGATAGACTTATTGGGTCAATAATTGGTCATTAAGTCAAAATTTGACTACTTTTACCAAAGTTGAATTTTTTGTCGAAAGTTGAATCATCGGGTCAACGCAGGCTGGTGCATCGTCGAAATTGACTTTTATGACCAAAATTGACTTTTTTGTCAAAAGTTGACCTATTTGGTCAATGAGTTGGTCATTGGGTCAAGCATTGATCATTTTGACCAAAGTTGACTTTTTAATCAAAAGTTGGCTTATTGGGTCAATGGGTTAGTCCTTGGGTCAGATATTGAACATTTTAACCAAAGTTGACCTATTGGGTCAATGGGGTGAGATTAGGTCAAATATTGACTATTTTGACTAAAATTGATTTTTTAGTCAGCAGAGACTATCGGGTCAATGGGTCATTCGGCTCGAGGATCGACCATTTTTAATAAGTCGACTTTCTTGGTCGAGATTATTTTGTGTCAATAATTGGTCATTAGGTCAAAAATTTGTTATTTTGATCAAAATTGACTTTTTAGTCAAAAGTTTACCAATTGGGTCAACGGGTTAGTCATTGGGTCGAGGATTGACCATTTTGACTGAAGTTTACATTTTGGTCAAAAGTTGGCCTATCGGCTTAATGTGTTGGTCATTGGATCAGAAATTGACCCTTTTAATCAAAGTTGCCTTTTGGGTCAATAGTTAACCTATTGGGTCAATGGGGTAGGTCATCAAATTAACCATTGTTCGACCAAAATCGACTTTTTGGTCAAAAAGGTCAACTTTCGGTTCAATGGGACGGTCATCTGGTCAAGGATTAAACATTTTGGCCAAAGTTGAATTTTGGTCTAAAGTTGACTTATTGGGTCAAGGATTGACCTTTTCGACCAAAGTTGACATTTAGGTCAAAAGTTGACCTATTGGGTCAATAATTGGTAATTAGGTCAAAAATTGACCATTATGACCAAAATTTACTTTTGGTCAAAAGTTGATCTATTCGTTCATTAGGTTAAGGATTAACCATTTTCACCAAAGTTGACCTATTGGGTCATTGACTCAAGGATTTACCATTTTGACCAAACTTGACTATATGGTCAAAAGTTGACCAATTGGGTCAAAGTTGACCTAATGGGTCAATGGGTATGTCATTGGGTCAAGGATTGATCATTTTGACCAAAGTTGACTTTTTCGTCAAAAGTTGACCTATTGAATCATTGAATCAAGGATTGACCATTTAGACCAAAGTTGACCTTTAAGTCAAAAGTTCACCTTTTTGGTCAATCGATTGGTCTTTGGGTTAAGGATCGACTATTTTAACTAAAGTTTGCTTTTTGTCAGAGATTGACTTATTGGGTCAATAATTGGTCATTAGGTCAAAAATTGATTATTTTCACCAAAATTGAATTTTGGTCAAAAGTTGACCAATTAGGTCAAAGGGGTGGTCATTGTGTTAGAAATTGACCATTTTGACCAAAGTTGACTTTTTGGTCAAAAGTTGACCTACTAGGTCAATGGGTTGGTCTTTAGGTCAGAAATTGACTATTTTGACTAAAATAGACTTTTTCGTCAAAAGTTGACATATTGGGTCAATGGGTGGTCATTATGTCAAAAATTGACTATTTTGACCAAAATTGACTTTTCAGTCAAAAGCTGACCTATTGAGTTAAGAATTGGCCAATTTGACCAAAGTTGTCCTTTTGGTCAAAAGTTGACCTAATGGGTCGATGGGTTCGTGATTGAGTCGAAAATTAACCATTTTCACCAAAGTTGTCTTTCAATTGTGGTCGGGTGATAATGGTTAAATACTATTTTGACCAAAATTGATTTTCTCGTCAAAAGTTGACCTATTGGGTGAATGGGTTGGTCATTAGGTCAGGGATTAACTATTTTGACCAAAGTTGACTTTTTGGTCAGAAATTGACTTATTGGGTCAATAATTGGTCAATTAAGTAAAAAATTGTCTATTTTGATCAAAAATGAATTTTTTGTCAGAAGTTGAATCATTGGGTCAATGAGGTGGTCATTGGGTCAGAAATTGACTTTTAATCAAACTTGACTTTTGGGTCAAAAGTTAACCTATTGGTTCGACGGGGTAGTCATTAGGTCAAAAATTAACTATTTTGTCCAAAATTGACTTTTTGGTCAAAAGTTGAACTTTTGGTTCAATGGGTTGGTCATTGGGTTAAGCATTAACCATTTTGGCCAAAATTGAATTTTTGGTCTAAAGTTAACTTATTGTGTCAATGGGTTGGTCATTGGGTCGGGATTAGCACATTTCGACCAAAGTTAACATTTAGGTCAAAAGTTGACGTATTGGGTCAATAATTGATAATTACGTCAAAAATTAACCACTATGAACAAAATTTACCTTTGGTCAAAAGTTGATCTATTGGGTCACTAGGTTAAGGATTAACCATTCTGACTAAAGTTGAATTTTTGGTCAAAAGTTGACCTATTGGGTCAACGGGTTGTTCATTGAGTCAGAAATTGACCATTTTAACCAAAGTTGAATTTTCGGTCAAAAGTTGGCTTATTGGGTCAATGGGTTGGTCATTGGGTCAAGAATTGTCCATTTTGACAGAGTTGACTTTCTGTCGATTGATTCGAGTTATCGAGTCAATTAGTCGTCATTATGTTAGTAGAATTTGATTATTTTGTCCAATCAATATTTGAGTCAAAGTTGTCCGATTGGGTTAATGTGGGTCATTGGGCTCGAATTGACAATTTGGACTGAAAGATATCTTGGTCAAAAGCTGACTCTGTTGGAGTTAATGGGGTGGTCGTTAGGTTCGAAAATTAACCATTTGGACCAAAATTGATTTTTGGTCCAGTAGGATTATTGGGTCAATGGGTTGATCATTGGGTCGAGGATTGACCATTTTGACCAAGTTGACTTTTTGGTCAAAAGTTAACCTATTGGGTCAATGGGTTGGTCATTAGGTCAACGATTGACCATTTTGAACAAGTTGACTTTTTGGGTCAATAATTGGTCATTAGATCAAAAATTTGGTTATTTTTACCAAAATTGACTTTTTGGTCAAAAGATTACCTATCGGGTTAATGGGTTGGTAATTGGGTCAGAAATTGACCATTTTAACCAAAGTTGACTTTTGGGTCAAAAGTTAACCTATTGGGTCAATGGGGTGTTTATTAGGTCAAAAATTGATAATTTTGACCAATGTTGAATTTTCGGTCAAAATTTAACTTATTGGATCAATGGTTTGGTCATTGGGTCAAGGATTGACCATTTCGACCAAAGTTGACATTTAGGTCAAAAGTTGACCTAGTGGGTCAATAATTGGTCAGTAGGTCAAAAATTGACTATTTTCACCAAAATTTACTTTTTGGTCAAAAATTGACATATTATGTCAATGTGTTGCTCATTGGGCCAATGATTGACCATTTTGACCAAAGTTAACTTTTTGGTCAAAAGTTGAGCTAATTGGTCAATGGGTTGGTCATTAGGCTAAGGATCAATTCATTTGATGAAAGTTGACTTTTTAGTTCGAATTAACTTATTTAGTCGAAGTTAACTTATTTGGTCAATAATCTGGACATTAGGTCAAAATCGATTATTTTGACGAAATTGAATCAGTTGATCAAAAGTGGACCCATTAGATTGATGAGTGTAGTCTTTGGGTGAGAAATTGTCATTTTGACCAAAGTTGACTTTTTGGTCAAAAGTTGACCTATTGGGTTAATGGGGTTGGCATTAGGTCAAAAATTAACAATTTTAACCAAAATTGAATTTTCGGTCAAAATTTGACCTATTCGGTCAATGAGTTAGTCATTGGGTCAAGGATTACCATTTTGACCAAAATTGATTTTTTCGTCAAAGGTTGACCAATAGGGTCAATGAGTTGGTTATTGGGTCAAGGATTGACCATTTTGACCAAAGTTGACTTTTTGCTCAAAGGTTAACTTATTCGGTTAATAATTGGTTATTAGGTAAAAAATTAACTATTTTGACAAAAATTGATTTTTTGGTCAAAAGTTGACCTATTGGTTCAATATGTTGATCATTGGGTCAAGGATTGATCTTTTTGACAACACTTAAGTTTTTTGGTAAAAAATTGACCTATTGGATCAATGGGTTGGTCATTGGGTCAGAAATTGACCATTTTAACCAAAGTTGACTTTTTAGTCAAAAGTTGACTTTTTGGTAAGATATATACTTATGGGATCAATAATTGGTCACTAGATCAAAAATTGACTTTATTGACCGAGATTGACTTTTTGGTCAAAAGTTGACCTATTGTGTCAATGGTTTGGTCAACGTGTCAAGGATTGACTTTTTTGAGTAAAGTTCACTTTTTGGTCAAAACTTGACCTATCGGGTCAATGGGTTGGTCATCGGGTTAAGGACTGACTATTTTGACTTAAGTCGACTTTTTTGGTCAACGATTGACTTATTGGGTCAATCATTGGCCATTATGTCAAAAATTGACTTTTTGAGCAAAACTTGACCTATTTGGTCAATGGGTTGGTCATGGGGCCAAGAATTGACCATTTTGACCAAAGTTCAATTTTTGGTCAGATGTTGACCTATTGGTTCAATAGGTGATCATTGGGTCAAAAGTTGACTTTTTGGTCATTGGTTCAAAAATTAACCATTTTAACCAATATTTACTTTGGAAAAAAGTTGACCTCTTAGGTTAATGAGGTGGTCATTAGGTCAAGAATTGACTATTTTGACCAAAATTAACTTTTTGGTCAAAAGTTGAGCTCTTTGGTAAATGGGTCGGTCATTGGGTCAAGGATTGATCATTTTGACCAAAGTTGACTTTTTGGTTAAAAGTTGGTTTATTGGGTCAATGGGTTAGTCGTTGGGTTAGATATTGACCATTTTAACCAAAGTTGACCTATTAGGTCAATGGAGTGGTCATTACGTCAAAAATTGACTATTTTGAATAAAATTGATTTTTAGTCAAAGTAGACCTTTTGGGTCAATGGGTTGGTCTTTGGGTCGAGGATTGACCATTTTGAATAAGTTGACTTTTTGGTCAGAGATTGACTTTTTGGGTCAATAATTGGTCATTAGGTCAAAAATTTGTTATTTTGACCAAAATTGACTTTTGGGTCAAAAGTTGACCAATTGGGTCAATAAGTTAGTCATTGGGTCAAGGATTGACCATTTTGACCGAAGTTGACATTTTGGTCAAAAGTTGGCCTATCGGGACAATGGGTTGGTCATTGGGTCAGAAGTTGACCCATTTAATCAAAGTTGACTTTTGGTTCAAAAGTTAACCTATCGGGTCAACGGGGTGGCCATTAGGTCAAAAATTATCTATTTTGACCAAAATTGACTTTATGGTCTAAAGTTGACCTATTGGGTCAATGGGTTGGTCATTGGGTCAAGGATTAAACATTTTGGCCAAAGTTAAGTTTTTGGTCAAAAGTTGACTTATTGGCTCAATGGGTTGGTCATTGGGTCAAGGATTGACCATTTCGACCAAAGTTGACATTTAAGTCAAAAGTTGACCTATCGGGTTAATAATTGGCCATTAGGTCAAAAATTGTCCATTCTGAACAAAATTTCTTTTAGGTCAATAGTTGATCTATTAGGTCATTGGGTTAAAGATTCACCATTTTGACCAAAGTTGACTTTTTGGTCAAAAGTTAACATATTGGGTCAATGGGTTGGTTGTCCAAAGTTGAATTTTCGGTCAAAAGTTGACCTATTGGGTCAATGGGTTGGTCATTGGGTCAGGGATGGTCTAGTTTGACCAAAGTTGACTTTTAGTTTGAGATTGAGTTATCGGGTCAATAATTGTTCATTATGTTAAAAATTGATTATTTTGTCCAAAATTGAATATTTGGACAAAAGTTGTCCAATTGGGTTAATGTGGTGGTCATTGAGTCAGAAATTGACAATTTTGACTGAAGTTAACTTTTTGGTCAAAAGTTGACCTATTAGGTTAATGAGGCGGTCATTTGGTTAAAAATTGACAATTTTAACCAAACTTGACCTATTGGGTCAATGGGGTGGTTATTTGGTAAAAAAATGACTATTTTGACCAAAATTGATTTTTTGGTCAAAAGTAGACCTATTGGGTCAACGGGTTGGTCATTGGGTCGAGAATTGACCATTTTGACCAAGTTGACTTTTTGGACAAAAGTTGACCTATTGGGTCGATGGGTTGGTCATTGGGTCAATGATTGACCATTTTGAGCAAAGTTGACTTTTTGGTGGGTCAAAAATTAACTATTTGACCAAAATTAATATTTTGGTCAAAACTTGACCTTCGGGTCATTAGGGAGGTCACTACTTAAAAAATTTACTATTTTGACTAAAATTGACTTTTTGGTCAAAAGTTGACCTATTTGATCAATGGGTTGGTCATTGGGTCAATGATTGTCCATTTTGACCAAAGTTGACTTTTTGGTCAGAGATTGACTTATTAGGTCAATAATTGGTCATTAGTTCAAAAATTGACTATTTTGACCAAAATTGACTTTTTCGTCAAAGTTTAACCTATTGGGTCAATGTGCTGGTCGTTGGGTCAAGGATTTACAATTTTGACCAAAGTTGACTTTCTAGTCTCGATGGGTTAGTCGATAGGTCGAAAATAACTATTTTGACTAAAGTTGACTTTTAGACAAAGTTGACATGTTAGATTGATGGAGTGGTCATTAGGTCGAAAATTTACCATTTTGACGAACTTGACTTTTTGGTTAAAAGTTGACATATTGGGTTAATGGGGTGGTCATTAGGTCAAAAAATTGTCAATTTTGACCAAAATTAACTTTTGGTCGAAAGTTGACTCATTGGGTCAATAGGTTGGTCATTGGGCCAAGGATTGACCATTTTGACCAATGTTGACTTTTTGGTCAAAATTTGACATTTTGGGTCAATGGCTTCGTCATTGGGTCAAAGATTGACCATTTTGACCAAAGATGACTTTTGTTTAGAGATTGACTTATTGGGTCAATAATTAGTCATTTAGTCAGAAATTGATTTTTTTGACCAAAATTAACATTTTGATCAAAGTTGACCTATTGGGTCATTGGGTCAAGAATTGACCATTTTGACCAAAGTTGACTTTTTGGTTAAAAGTTGACCTATTGGGTCATTGGATTGGTTGTTGGCTCATAAATTGACCATTTTAACTAAAGTTAAATTTTTGTCAAAAGTTGACCTATTAGGTTAATGGGTTGGCCATTAGGTCAGAAATTGACTTTTTTGACCAAACTTGAATTTTTTAGTCAAAAGTTAACCTATTGGGTCAATGGGGTTGTCATTAGTTAAAGCTTTAACTATTTTGACCAAAATTGACTTTTTGGTCAAAAGTTGACCTATTTGGTCATTGGGTCAAGAATTGACCATTTTGACAAAAATTGACTTTTTGGTCAGAAAATGATCTATTGGGTCAACGGGTTGGTCATTGAGTCAAGGATAGACCATTTTGATTAAAGTTCACTTTTTGTTGGGTCATAAATTAACCATTTTGACCAAAATTTACTTTTTGGTCAAAAGTTGACCTATTGGGTCACTAGGTGGTCATTAGGTCAAAAATTTATTATTTTGACCAAAATTGACTTTTTGGTCAAAATTTGACCTATTCAGTCAATGGGTTGGTCATTGCATCAAGGATTGACCATTTTGACCTAAGTGACTTTTGGTGAAAAGTTGACCTATTGGGTCAATGGGTTGGTCGTTGGCCCAAGGGTCAACGACTGACCATTTTGACGAAAGTTGATTTTTTGGTCAGAGATTGACTTATTGGGTCAATAATTGGTCATTAGTTAAAAAATTGACTATTTTGATCAAAATTGACTTTTTGGTCAAAAGTTAACCTATTGGGTCAAAGTGTTGGTCGTTAGATTGAGATCGACCATTTTGACAAAGTCGACTTTTTGTTGAAAGTTGACTTATTGACTTTTTGGGTCATTCGGTCAGTTGATTGGTTATTAGGTCATTGGCAAAAGTTTACATTTTGGTTTATTGGGTTAATAATTGGTCATTAGGTCAAATATTAACTATTTTGACTAAAATTGACTTTTTGGTTAAAAGTTAACCTATTGGGTCATTGGGTTGGCCATTGGATCAAAATTTGGTCATTTTGACCAATGTTGACTTTTTGGTCAAAAGTAGATCTATTTGGTCAATGGGTTGGTCGTTGGGTCAGAAATTGACCATTTAACTAAAGTTGAGCTATTAGGTCAATGGGGGTGGTCATTAGGTGAAAAATTGTCTATTTTGACAAAAATTAATTTTTTGGTCAAAAGTTGACCTATTTGGTCAATGGGTTGGTCATTAGGTCGACGATTGACCATTTTCACCAAAGTTGACTTCTTGGTAAAAAGTTTAACATATTGGGTCAATGGGTGGTCATTGGGTCAAGGATTGACTAATTTGACCAATGTTGACTTTTTGGTCAGTGAATGACTTATTGGGTTAATAATTAGTCATCAGATGAAAAACTGACTATTTTGACCAAAACTGGGTTTTGCTCTAAAGTTGACCTATTGGGTCAGTGGGTTGGTCATTGGGTCAAGGTTTGACAATTTTGATAACTTTTAGTCGAAAGTTGACCTATTGGGTCAATGGGTTGGTCATTAGGTTAAGAATTGATCATTTTCACCAAAGTTTACTTTTTGGATGAAGTTGACTGTTAGGTCGATCAAGTTTGTCATTTGTTAAGAATTGACCATTTCGACCAAAGTTGACTTTTTGTTCATAGATTTCTTCTTGGGTCAATAATTGGTCATGAGGTCAAAAATTGATTATTTTGACCAAAATTCAATTTTTGGTCAAACGTTGACCCTTTGGGTTAACGGGGTGGTCATTGGGTCAGAAATTGACCAATTTGACCAAAGTGGACTTTTTGGTCAAATCTTGACCTATTGGGTTAATGAGTTGGTCATTGAGTCAAGAGTTGACCATTTTAACCAAAGATGATTTTTTGATCAAAAGTTAACCTCTTGGGCCAATGGGTTGGTCATTGGGTCAGAAATTGACCATTTTGACCAAAGTTGACTTTTTGGTGAAAAGTTAACCTTTTAAGTCAATGGGTGGTCATTAGGTCAAAAATTGTCAATTTTTATCAAAGTTGACTTTTTGGTTAAAAGTTGACCTATTGGGTCAATGGGTTGGTCGTTGGGTCAAGGATTGACTATTTTGGCCAATGTTGTCTTTTTGCTCAAAGGTTGACCTATTGGGTCAATGCGTTGGTCATTGGGTGAAGGATTGACAATTTTGACCAAAGTTGACGTTTTGTTCATAAATTGGCTTATTGGGTCAATAATTTGTCATTATGTTAAAAATTGATTATTTTGACCAAGATTAACTTTTTGGTTAAAAATTATGCTATTGGGTCAATGGGTTAGTCATTGGGTTAACGATTGATCATTTTGACCAAAGTTGACTTTTTGGTCAAAAGTGGACTTATTGGTTCAATGGCTTGGACGTTGGGTCAGAAATTGGTAATTTTAACCAAAGTTGAACTATTGGGTCCATGGGGTGGTTATTAGGTAAAAAATTAACTATTTTAACCAACTTGACTTTTTTATCCAAAGTTGACATATTTGGTCAATGGGTTGGTCATTGGGTCAAGTATTGACAATTTTGACCAAAGTTGACTTTTTAGTCAGAAGTTGACTTATTGGGTTAATGATTGGTCTATTTTGATCGAAAGTTGAGCTTTTTGGTGAGAGATCAGACTTATTGGAGTCGATAATTGCGTCATTGAGTCGAAATTGCAACCGATTTGAGCAAAAGCGGCTTTTTTGGTCAAAGAAAGTAGACCTATTGGATCGATCAGGTGAAGTCGTTGGGTCCGAGAGTTGCTCATTTTAACCATAGTTAACCTTTTAG
Source organism: Papilionanthe hookeriana x Papilionanthe teres (assembly GCA_022702705.1). Classification (NCBI taxonomy): domain Eukaryota; kingdom Viridiplantae; phylum Streptophyta; class Magnoliopsida; order Asparagales; family Orchidaceae; genus Papilionanthe; species Papilionanthe hookeriana x Papilionanthe teres. Next base: position 87,005,677 of record CM040427.1, on the reverse strand, counting down.
GCTAAATGTTGATACGATTAGGATTCGATGAATTGGTCATTAGGTTAAAGATTTACTATTTTGACCAAAATTGACTTTCTGGTCAAAACTTGATCTATTGGGTCAGTGGGTTGGTCATTGTGTCAAGGATTTACCATTTTGACTAAAGTTGACTTTTTCGTCAAAAGTTGACCAATAAGGTAAATAGGTTGGTCATTGGGTCAAGGATTGACCATTGTGAACAAAGTTGACTTTTTGGTCAGAGATTGACTTATTGGGTTAGTAATTGGTCATTAGGTCAAAAATTTTCTATTTTGACCAAAATTACTTTTGTTCGAAAGTTGGCATATTGGGTCGCATGAGTTGGTCATTGGGTTAAAAATTGACCATTTTGATCAAAGTTGACTTTTTGGTCAAAAGTTGACCTATTGGGTCAATGGGTTGGTCATTCGATCAGAAATTAAGCATTTTGACCAATATTGACTTTTTGGTCAAAGGTTGACCAATTTGGTCAATAGGTGGTGATTAGGTGAAAAATTGAATATTTTAACTAAAATTGACTTTTTGGGTCAAAAGTTGATCTACTTGGTCAATGGGTTGGTCAATGGGTGTAGGATTGACAATTTCGACCAAAGTTAACTTTTTGTTCATAATTTGACCTATTGTGTTAATGGCTTGGTCATCGGGTCAAGGATTGACGATTTTGACCAAAGTTGACTTTATGTCAGAGATTGACTTATTGGGTCAATAATTGGTCAATAGGTTAAAAATTGAATATTTTGACCAAAATTGATTTTTTGGTGAAAAGTTGACCTATTGGTTTAATGGGTTGGTCAATGGGTCAAGGATTGACCATTTTGACCAAAGTTGACTTTTTTGTCAAAAGTTGACTGTTAGGTCGATGGGTTGGACATTAGATCGAGGATTGACAATTTTGACCAAAGTTGACTCTTTGGTCAGAGATTGACTTATTGCGTCAATAAATGGTCATTAGGTAAAAATTTGCCTATTTTGACCAAAATTAAATTTTTGGTCAAAAGTTGACCCATTAGGTCAATGGGGGGATCATTAGGTGAGAAATTTACCATTTTTACCAAAGTTGACTTTTTGGTCAAAAGTTAACCTATTGGGTCAATGGTATGGGCATTAGGTCAAAAATTAACAATTTTGACCAAAATTTACTTTTTGGTCAAAAGTTGACTTATTGGGTCAATTAAGTGGTCATTAAGTCAAAAATTGACTATTTTGACCAAAATTGCTTATGGGGCAAAAGTTGACCTATTAGGTCATTGGGAAGGATTGACCATTTTGACCAATGTTGGCTTTTTGGTCAAAAGTTCACCTATTGGGTCAATGGGTTTGTCATTGTGTCATGGACTAACCATTTTGGCCAAAGTTGAGTTTTTGGTCAAAGATTGTCTTTTTGGGTCAATAATTGGTCATTAGGTCAAAATTTGATTAAAATTGAATTTTTGGTCAAAAGTTGATCCACTGGGTAAATGGGGTGGTCTTTCGATCAAAAATTGACAATTTTGACCAAAGTTGACTTTTTGGTCAAAAGTTGACCTATTTGGTCAGTGGGGAGGTAATTAGTCAAAAATGGACTATATTGACCAAAATTGTCTTTTATTTCAAAAATTGACCTATTGTGTCAATGGGTTGGTTGTGGGCTCATGGTTTAATCGTTTTGACCAAAGTTGACTTTTTGGTGAAGCCGGCTATTAGGTCGATACTTGGTCATTATGTCAAAATTAACTATTTGGTAAAAGTTGATTGACGATTGGAGCCTATGGGTTGGTCATTAAGTTAAGGATTGACCATTTTCACGAAAGTTGACATTTTGGTCAAAAATTGACCTATTGGGTCAACGGGTTGGTGATTGGGTCATAGATTGACCGTTTTGACCAAACTTGACCTTTTGTCATAAAGTTACTGCTATTGGGTTAATGTGGTGGTCATTAGGTCGAAATTTATCAATTTTGACCAAAATTAACTTTGGTCGAAAGTTGACTGTTGGGTCGATGGGTTGATCGATTGGTCGATGATTGCCCAATTTCGACCAAAGTTCACTTTTTGGTCGAAAGTTGACTTATTGGGTCGATGGTTTGGTCATTGGGTCAGATTGACCGATTCGACCAAAGTTGACTTTTTGGTCGAGGAGATTGTCTTTTTGGGTCGATTATTAGTCATTAGGTCGAAATTTGAGTATTTTGACTGCGTATTTTTGGTTATGTTGACCTATTGGTTCATTGGGTCAAGTAATAATTTGACCAAAGTTGATCATTTTGTCAAAAGTTGACCTATAGGTTTAATGGGTTGGTCCTTAGGTCAAAGATTGATCTTTTCGACCAAAGTTGACTTTTTGGTCAGAGATGGACTTATTGGGTCAAAAATTAGCCATTCGGTTAAAAATTTATTATTTTGACCAAAATTGAATTTTTGGTCAAAATGTTGGCCCATAGGGTCAATTGGGTGGTCATTATCTCTGAAATTGACATTTTGACTAAAGTTGACTTTTTGTCAAAAATTGACTTTGGTCAATATGTTGGTCATTCGGTCAGAAATTGATCATTTTGACCATCCTTCACTTTATTGTCAAAAGTTTACCTTTGGGACAATGGGGTTGTTATTAGGTAAAAAATTGACCTTTCTGACCAAAATTGACTTTTTGGACAAAAGTTGACTGTTAGATTGATGGGTTAGTGATTAGGTGTGAGGATTGGCCATTTTGACGAAGTTGACTTTTTGGTCGAAAGTTGACTATTGGGTCGAATGAGTTGGTTATTAGGTCGGATTGACCATTTTACAAAGTTAACTTTTTGGTCATTGAGCCAGAAATTGAACATTTGACCTAACTTTACTTTTTTGTCAAAAGTTGATCTATTGGGTCAAAGGGTTGGTCATTAAGTCAAGGATTTATTATTTTGACCAAAATTAAATTTTTTGTCGAAAGTTGGCCCATTGGATCAATTGGGTGGTCATTACATCCAATAATTGACCATTTTGAATAAAGTTGACTTTTCGTCGAAATAGACCCATTGGAATTCGAAAGAGTTGGTCATTGAGTGAAGTGTGAATTTCGACCGAGCTTGACTTTGTTGTCAAATGTTGACCCATTTGGTCAATGGGGTGCTAATTAGGTTAAAAATTGACTATTTTGACCAAAATTGACTTTTTGGTCAAAAGTTGACCTATAGGGTCAATGGGTTGGTCATTAGGTCAAGGATTGAACATTTTGATCAAAGTTGACTTTTTGGTCAAAAGTTGACCTATTGGGTCAATGATTTGGTTATTAGGTCAAGGATTAACCATTTTTACCAAAGCTGACTTTTTAGTCATTGGGTCGAAATTAGCTTATTTTGACCAAAGTTGACATTTAGGTCGAAAGTTGACTGTGGTTGAATGAGTTGCTCATTGGATTGAAGATTGATCATTTCGTCCACAGTTGACTTTTTGTTCGAAGATTGACTTATTGAGGTCAATAATTGATTATTCGGTTAAAATTAATTATTTTATCCAATTGAATTGTGGTCATTACTTGTCGATTGGGTCGATAAATTGGTCATTGGCTCGAAAATTAATAATTTGATCAAACTTAATTTTTTGGTCGAAGTTGACTGTGGGTTTATGAGGTGGTCATTAGGTCGAAAATTAGCTATATTGGTAAGATTGACTTTTGGACAATAGTTGACCTATTGTGTCAATGGTTTGGTCATTGTATCAAGGATTGACTATTTTTAGTAAAGTTCACTTTCTGGTTAAAATTTGACCTTTTGGGTCAATGGGTTGTTCATAAGGTTAAGGATTGACCATTTTGACCAAAGTCGACTTTTTTGGTCAGAGATTGACTTATGGGGTCAATAATTGGTCATTATGTTAAAAATTGGCTATTTTGGTCAAAAGTTAACCTATTGGTTCTATAGGTTGGTCTTTAGGTCGAAGTTGACCATTTTGACGAGAGTTGACTTTTTAGTCGAAAGTTGACTGATGAGATTCGATGGGTTGGTCATTGGAGTCGGAGAATTGACCATTTTAACTAAACTTGACTTTTTGGTGAAAGTTGACCTATTGCGTTAATGGGATGGCCATTAGGTCAAAAATTGACAATTTTGACAAAAATTTAGTATTTGGTCAAAAGTTGACCTATTGGGTCAATGGGTTGATCATTGGGTCAAGGATTGATCATTTTGACCGAAGTTGACTTTTTGGTCAAAAGTTGACCTATTGGGTCAATGGGTTGGTCATTGGGTTAAAGATTGACCATTTCGACCAAAGTTGACTTTTTGGTCAAAGATTGACTTATTGGGTCAAAAATTGGTCGTTCGGCCCAAAATTTATTATTTTGACCAAAATTGATTTGAGTCGAGTGCTGCATTCGTGGTGAATTAGGTGAATCATTAATGTGAAATTGATCAAATTTGAGCTACGTTGACTTTTGTCAAAAGTTGACCTATTTGGTCGATATGTTAGTCATTAGATTCGAAATTGACATTTTAATGAAACTTGACTTTGTCAAATTTGACTCGTAGATTCGATGGGTTTGTCATTTGGTAAAAAATTCACTCTTTTGACCAAAATTGACTTTTTGGTAAAGTTGACTTATTTGGTCGATGGGTTGGTCATTGGAGTCAAACAATTGACCATTTTGACCGAAGTTGTTTTGGTCGAGAGTTGACTATCGAATTGATGGGTTGATCATTAGGTCGAAATTGACTCTTTGGTCATTGGGTGAAGATTAACCATTTAGCGAAGTTGACTTTATGTCAAGTTGACCTCTTGAGTTGATGGGGTAGTCATTGAGTCAGAATTGGCTATTTTGACCAACATTAGTACTGTAGTCGAAAATAGACTTATTTGATCAATGGGTTAGTTATTGGAGTCGAATGACCATTTTGACCGAAAGTTATCTTTTTGGAATCGAAAGGATTAACCTATTAGGTTAATCGATGGAGTCATTGGTTCGATGATTGACCGAATTTAACCAAAGTTGACTTTTCGTCGAGTTTGACTTAGTGTGGCTCGATAAGTTGATCATTGAGTCGAAATTGAGTATTTGACCAAAATTGAGCGTTTTGGTCGAAAGTTGAACTATCGAATCAATAAGTTTGTCATTGGATCAAATTAATAATTTTGACGAAAGTTGACTTATTGGGTCATTGAGTCGGAGTTACCATTTTGACTGAACTTGGTATAGAGATTCGAATTGACGATGGATTCGAAGTTGACTGTTGGATTCGATATGTATGTCATTGGATCAAGGTTTGATCATTTTGACCAAAGTTGACTTTTTCGTCAAATGTTGACCTTTTAGATCATTGAGTCAAGGATTGACCATTTAGACCAAAGTTGAATTTTTGGTCAAAAGTTGACCTATTGGGTCAATGGGTTGGTCATTGGGTCAGTGTGCTATTTAACTAAAGTTGAATTTTCGATCGAAGTTGGCTTATTGGGTCGAATGGGTTGGTCATTGGAGTCAAGTTGTCCATTTTGACCAGAGTTGACTTTTTGGTCGGTGACTTGAGTTATCGAGGTCAATTATTGGTCATTATGTCAAATTTGATGATTTTGTCGAATTTGAATATTGGTCGAAAGTTATCCGATTGGGTCAATGTGGTGGTCATTGGGCCAGAAATTGACAATTTTGACCGAAGTTAACTTTTTGGTTAAAAGTTGATCTATTGGGTTAATGGGGTGGTCATTAGGCCAAAAATTAACCATTTTAACCAAAATTGACCTATTGGGTCAATGGAGTGGTCATTAAGTAAAAAATTAACCATTTAGACCAAAATTGATTTTTTTGTCAAAAGTAGACCTATTGGGTCAATGGGTTGGTCATTGGATTCGAGGATTGACCATTTTGACTAAGTTGACTTTTTGGTCAAAAGTTGACTTTATTGGGTGACTGGGTTGGTCATTGACGGAGGATTAACCATTTTGAACAAGTTGACTTTTTGGTGGGAGATTGACTTTTTGGATTCGATAATTGTCATTAGGTCGAAAAATTGTGCTATTTTTTACAAAATTGACTTTTTAGTCAAAGTTTACTATCGAGTCGAGGGTTAGTAATTAGGTCGAGAAATTGACCATTTAACCAAAGTTTACTTTTGGGTCAAAAGTTAACTTATTGGGTCAATGGGGTGTTTATTAGGTCAAAAATTGATAATTTTGACCAAAGTTGACTTTTCGGTCAAAAATTGATTTATTGGACAATGGGTTAGTTATTGGGTCAAGGATTTAACATTTCGACCAAAGTTGACATTTAGGTCAAAAGTTGACCTAGTGGGTCAATAATTGGTCGGTTAGGTAAAATTATGACTATTTTGACCAAAATTTACTTTATGGTCAAAATTTGATTTATTGGGTCACTAGGTTGGTCATTAGGTTAAGGATTCACCATTTTGATTAGTGTTGACTTTTGGTCATAAGTTGACCTACTGGGTCAACGAGTTGGTCATTTGGTCAGAAATTGACCATTTTGAACAAAGTTAACTTTTAGGCCAAATGTTGACTTGTTGGGTCAATGGGTGGCCATTACGTCAAAAATTGACTATTTTCACAAAAATTGACTTTTTGGTCAAAAATTGACATATTTTGTCAATGTGTTGCTCATTGGGCCAATGATTGACCATTTTGACCAAAGTTAACTTTTTGGTCAAAAGTTGACCTAATTGGTCAATGGGTTGGTCATTAGGCCCATGATTGACCATTTTAACGAAAGTTGACTTTTTGGACGGAAATTAACTTATTTGGTCAATAATTGGTCATTAGGTCAAAAATTGACTATTTTGACCAAAATTGAATTGTTGGTCAAAAGTGGACCCATTGGATCAATGGGGTGGTCTTTGGGTGAGAAAATGACCATTTTGACCCAAGTTACATTTTTGGTCAAAAGTTGACCTATTGGGTCAATGGGGTGGGAATTAGGTCAAAAATTGACAATTTTGACAAAAATTGACTTTCGGTCAGGTTATTCTATTGGGTCGAGTGAGTTAGTCATTGAGGTCGATGATTGACCATTTTGACGAAAGTTGATTTTTTCGTCAAAAGTTGACCAATAGGATCAATGGGTTGGTTATTGGGTCAAGGATTGACCATTTTGACCAAAGTTGACTTTTTGCTCAAAGGTTGACTTATTCGGTTAATAATTGGTTATTATGTAAAAAATTGACTATTTTGACAAAAATTGATTTTTTGGTCAAAAGTTGATATATTGGGTCAATATGTTGGTCATTGGGTCAAGGATTGATCATTTTGAAAAAATTTAAGTTTTTTATTTTAAAAATTGACATATTGGTTCAATGGGTTGGTCATTGGGTCAGAAATTAACCATTTTAACCAAAGTTAATGTTTTGTTCAAAAGATGACATATTGGGTCAATGGGTTTGTCATTGGGTCTAAGATTGACCATTTTGACCGAAGTTGACTTTTTGGTAAGATATATACTTATGGGATCATTAATTGGTCATTAGGTTAAAAATTGACTTTATTAACCGAGATTGACTTTTTGGTCAATAGTTAACCTATTGTGTCAATGGTTTGGTCAATGTGTCAAGGATTAACTTTTTTGAGTAAAGTTCACTTTTTGGTCAAAACTTGACAAATCAGATCATTGGGTTGGTCATTGGGATTAGGACTGACCATTTTGACTGAAGTCGACTTTTTTGGTCAGCGATTGGCTTATTGGGTCAATAATTGGTCATTATATCAAAAATTGACTTTTTGGGCGAAAGTTGACATATTTGGTCGATGGGTTAGTCATGCGGGCGAATTGACCATTTGACATGAGTTAAGCATTTGAGTCGGAAGTTACTATTGGATTCGATAGGTGGTCATTGGATTCGAGTTGACTTTTTGGTCATTGATTCGAGAAATTAACCATTTTGACGAAAGTTTACTTTTGGTAAAAGTTGACCTCTTGGGTTAATGAAGGTGGGCATTAGGTCGAGGCATTGATTAGATTTGACCGAAATTAACTTTTGAGTCGAAAGTTGAGCTCTTTGGTCGATGGGTCGGTCATTAGATTCGAGGATCGATCCTTTTGATCAAAGTTGACTTTTTGTTAAAAGGTGGCTTATTGGGTCGAATGGGTTGGTCGTCGGGTCGAATGTTGACCATTTTAGCGAAAGTTCCTATTAGATTCGATGGGGTGGTCGATGAAGTCGAAAATTGACTATTTTGACCAAAATTGATTTTGGTCGAAGGTAGACCTTTTAGATTGATGGGTTAGTCCATTGGGTCGAGGATTGATTCAATTTTGAACGTTGACTTTCTATTCGAGAGATTGACATTATTAGATTGATGATTGAGTCGATTTAGTTCAAAATTTGCTATTTTGACCAAAATTGACCTTTGCTCAAACAGTTGACCATTAGGTTAACGGGTTAGTCATTGGGTCGATGATTATCCATTCTGATCCGAAGTTGACATTTTAGTCGAATTGGTTGTATCGGGTCGATTCGGTTGGTCATTGCGGTCGAAGTGTGACCTGATCAAAGTTGACTTTTATGGTCGAAAGTTAACATATTGGATTGATCGGGATCAGTCATTAGGTGAAAATTGACTATTTTGACCAAAATTGACTTTTTGTCTAAAGTTGACTTTGTAGATTGATGGGTTAGTCATTGGTCGAGTTAAACATTTTGTGAAAGTTAATTTTTAGTTAAAGTTGAGCTATTGGCTCCGATGGGTTGGACATTAGAGTCGGAGTTGACAATTTCGACCAAAGTTGACATTTTAAATCAAAAAGTTGACCTTATTAGGTCGATAATTTGTCATTAGGTTGACGAATTGACCATTTTGAGCAAAATTTACTTTTTTGGTCAAAGTTGATCGATTGGGTCATTGGGTTAAGGATTCACCATTTTGACCAACGTTGACTTTTTGGTCAAAAGCTGACATATTGGTACAAAGGGTTGGTCATTGGGTCAAAAATTGACCATTTTATCCAAAGTTGAGTTTTCGTTCAAAAGTTGACATATTGGGTCAATGGGTTGGTCATTGGGTCAAGGATTGTCCAGTTTGACCAAAGTTGACTTTTTAGTCTGAGATTGAGTTATCGGGACAATAATTGGTCATTATATCAAAAGCGAGTTATTTATGTCGAAATTGAATATTTGGTCAAAGTTGTACGATTGTAGATCGATGTGGTGGTCATTGGGTCAGAAATTGAAAATTTTGACCGAAGTTAACTTTTTGGTCAAAAGTTGACCTATTGGGTTAATGGGGTGGTCAATAGGTCAAAAATTAACCATTTTAACCAAAGTCGACCTATTGGGTCAATGGGGTGGTCATTAGGTCATAAATTGACTATTTTGACCAAAATTGATTTTTTGGTCAAAAGTAGACCTATTGGGTCAACGGGTTGGTCATTGGGTCGAGGATTGACCATTTTGACCAAGTTGACTTGCGTCGATGTGTTGTACATTGGGTCAATGAATGACCATTTTGAGCAAAGTTGACTTTTTGGTGGGTCAGAAATTAACCATTTTGACCAAAACTAACATTTTTGTCAAAAGTTGACCTATGGGTCACTAGGGAGGTCACTACGTCAAAAAATTTACTATTTTGACCAAAATTGACTTTTTGGTCAAAAGTTGACCTATTTGGTCAATGGGTTGGTCATTGGGTCAACGATTGTCCATTTTGACCAAAGATGACTTTTTGGTCAGAGATTGACTTATTAGGTCGATAATTGGTCATTAGATTCGAAAATTATTTATTTTGACCAAAATTGACTTTTTGGTCAAAATTTAACTTATTGGATCAATGTGTTGTTCGTTGGGTCAAGGATTGACTATTTTGACCAAAGTTGACTTTTTAGTCTTAATGGGTTGGTCAATGGGTCAAAAATTGACTATTTTGACCAAAGTTGACTTTTTGGACCAAAGTTGACATGTTAGATTCTGATAGGTGGTCATTAAGTCAGAAATTTATCATTTTGACCAAACTTGACTTTTTGGTCGAAAGTTGACATATTGGAGTTAATGGGGTTTTCATTAGAGTCGAAGAATTGTCGATTTTGACCAAAATTAACTTTTTGGTCAAAAGTTGACCTATTGGGTCAATGGGTTGGTCATTGGGTCAAGGATTGACCATTTTGACCAAAGTTGACCTATTGGGTCAATGGGTTCGTCATTGGGTCAAAGATTGACCATTTTGACCAAAGATGACTTTTTGGTCATAGATTGACTTATTGGGTCAATAATAGGTCATTTGGTCAAAAATTGATTATTTTCACCAAAATTAAGTTTTTTGTCATAGTTGACCTATTGTGTCTTTGGGTCAAGAATTGACCATTTTGACCAAAGTTGACTTTTTGGTCAAAAGTTGACATATTGGGTCATTGGATTGGTTGTTGGGTCATAAATTGACCATTTTAACCAAAGTTGACTATTTGTCAAAAGTTGACATATTGGGTTAATGGGTTGGCCATTGGGTCAGAAATTGACCATTTTGACCAAACTTAACTTTTTTTGTCAAAAGTTGATTTATTGGGTCAATGGGGTTGTCATTAGGTAAAAAATTGACTATTTTGATACAAATTGACTTTTTTGTCAAAAGTTGACTTTGGTCAATGGGTTGGTCATTGGGTCAAGAATTGACCATTTTGACAAAAATTGACTTTTTGTCAGAAGATGATCTATTGGGTCAATGGGTTGGTCATTAAGTCAAGGATAGACCATTTTGATTAAAGTTCACTTTTTGTTGGGTCAGAAATTAACCATTTTGACCAAAATTAACTTTTTAGGTCAAAATTTTAATATTTTGACCAAAATTGACTTTTAGGTCAAAAGTTGACCTATTTGGTCAATGGGTTGGTCATTGGGTCAAGGATTGACCATTTTGACCAAAGTTGTCTTTTGTTGAAAAGTTGACCTATTGGGTCAAGAATTGACCATTTTAACCAAAGTTGATTTTTAAGTCAAAAGTTGACCTCTTTGGTTAATGGGTTGGTCATTGGGTCAGAAATTGACCATTTTGACCAAAGTTGACTTTTTGGTGAAAACTTAACCTTTTAGGTCAAGGGGTGGTCATTAGGTCAAAAATTGACAATTTTGACCGAAATTGACTTTTCGGTTAAAAGTTGACCTTTGGGTCAATGGGTTGGTTGTTGGGTCAACGATTGACCATTTTTTCCAAAGTTGACTTTTTGCTCAAAAGTTGACATATTGAGTCAATGTGTTGGTCATTGTGTGAAGGATTGACAATTTTGACCGAAGTTGACGTTTTTGTATATTGTCTTAGATTGGCTTATTGGGTAAATATATTGTCATTATGTCAAAAATTGATTATTTTGACGAAAATTGACTTTTTGTTCGAAAGTTAAGTTATTGGGTCAATGGGTTGGTCATTGGGTCAATGATTGATCATTTTGACCAAAGTTGACTTTTTGGTTAAAAGTTAACTTATTGGGTTAATGGCTTGAACGTTGGGTCAGAAATTGGCAATTTTAACCAAAGTTGAACTATTGGGTCAATGGGGTGGTTATTAGGTAAAAAATTAATAATTTTGACCAAGTTGACTTTTTTTTTCCAAAGTTGACCTATTAGGTCAATGGGCTGGTCAATGGGTTGGTCATTGGGTCAATGATTGACCATTTGACCAAAGTTGACTTTTTGGTCAGAAGTTGACCTATTGGGTCAATGGGTGGTCATTAGGTCAATGATTGACCATTTTGACCAAAGTTAACTTTTTTGGGGAGAGATTAACTTATTGGGTCAATAATTGGTCATTAGGTCAAAATTTGACAATTTTGAGCAAAACTGGCTTTTTGGTCAAAAGTCGATCTATTGGGTCAAAGGGCTAGTCGTTGGGTCAAGGATTGACCATTTTAACGAAAGTTGACTTTTTGATCAAATGTTGATCTATTCGGTGAATAATTGGTCATTAGGTCAAAAATTTACTACTTTAATTAAAATTGACTTTTTGGTCAAAACTCAATCTATTCGGTCAGTGGGTTGGTCATTGGGTCAAGGATTGATCAAAGTTAACTTTTTCATCAAAAGTTGACTAATTAGGTCAATGGGTTGGTCATTTGGTCAAGGATTAACCATTGTGAACAAAGTTGACTTTTTGGTCAGAGATTGACTTATTGGGTTAATAAATGGTCATTAGGTCAAAAATTAACTAATTTGACCCAAATTGACTTTTTGTTCAAAAGTAGGCATATTGGGTCAATGAGTTAGTCATTGGGTTAAAAATTGACCATTTTGACCAAAGTTGACTTTTTAGTCAAAAGTTGACTTATTGGGTCAATGGGTTGGTCATTCGGTCAGAAATTAAGCATTTTGGCCAAAGTTGACTTTTTTGTTAAAAGTTGACCAATTTGGTCAATATGTGGTGATTAGGTGAAAAATTGAATATTTTAACCAAAATTGACTTTTTGGGTGAAAAGTTGATCTATTTGGTCAATGGGGTTGTCAATGGGTGCAGGATTGACCATTTCGACTAAAGTTAACTTTTTGTTCAGAACTTGACATATTGTTTTAATGGCTTGGTCATTGGCTCAATGATTGACAATTTTGACCAAAGTTGACTTTTTGGTCAGAGATTGACTTATTGGGTCAATAATTTGTCAATAGGTTAAAAATTGACTATTTTGACCAAAATTGACTTTTTGGTCAAAAGTTGACCTGTTGGTTCAATGGCTTGGTCATTGGGTCAAGGATTGACCATTTTGACCAAAGTTGACTTTTTGGTCAGAGATTGACTTATTGGGTCAATAAATGGTCATTAGGTAAAAATTTGACTATTTTGACCAAAATTAAATTTTTGGTCAAAAGTTGACCCATTAGGTAAAAGGGGGGATCATTGGGTGAGAAATTTACATTTTGACCAAAGTTGACTTTTTGGTCAAAAAAGTTAACCTATTGGGTCAATGGTGTGGGCATTAGGTCAAAAATTAACAATTTCGACCAAAGTTTACTTTTGGTCAAAAGTTGACTTATTGGAGTCGATTAGGTGGTCGTTGGAGTCAAAAATAAACTATTTTTACTAAAATTGCTTTTGGGTCAAAAGTTGACCTATTGGGTCATTGGGTTAAGGAATGACCATTTTGTCCAATGTTGACATTTTGGTCAAAAGTTGACCTATTGGGTCAATGGGTTGGCCATTGTGTCATGGATTAACCATTTTGACCAAAGTTAACTTTTTTTCAAAGATTGTCTTGTTGGGTCAATAATTTGTCATTAGGTCAAAATTTGATTAAAATTGAATTTTCGATCAAAAGTTGACCCATTGGGTAAATGGGGAGGTCTTTGGGTAAAAAATTGAATTTTGGTCAAAAGTTGACCTATTTGGTTAATGGGGGTGGTCATTAGTCAAAAATTGACTATATTGTCCAAAATTGTCTTTTTGTTCAAAAATTGACCTATTGTGTCAATAGGTTGGTTATGATGTCAAGGATTAACCGTTTTGACCAAAGTTGACTTTTTGGTCAAAGATTAACTTATTGAGTCAATAATTGGTCATTATGTCAAAAATTGACTATTTTGGTAAAAAATTGACCTATTGGGTCTATGTGTTGGCCATTAGGTCAAGGATTGACCATTTTCACGAAAGTTGACTTTTTGGTCAAAAGTTGACCTATTGGGTCAACGGGTTGGTGATTGGGCCATAGATTGACCATTTTGACCAAACTTAACTTTTTTCCAAAAAGTTGACCTATTGGGTTAATGGGGTGGTCATTAGGTCAAAATTTATCAATTTTGAGCAAAATTAACTTTTTGGTCAAAAGTTGACCTATTGGGTCAATAGGTTGATCAGTTGGTCATTGATTGACCATTTCGACCAAAGTTGACTTTTTGGTCAAAAGTTGATTTATTGCGTCAATGGTTAGGTCATTGGGTCAAAGATTGACCATTTCGACCAACGTTGACTTTTTTGGTTAGAGATTGTCTTTTTGGGTCAATAATTAGTCATTAGGTCAAATTTGACTATTTTGACCCAATTAACTTTTTGGTTAAAGTTGACCTATTGAGTCATTTGGTCAAGTATTGACAATTTTGACCAAAGTTGACTTTTTGGTCAAAGTTGACCTATTGGATCAATGGGTTGGTCCTTAGGTCAAAGATTGATCTTTTCGACTAAAGTTGACTTTTTGGTCAGAGATGGACTTATTGAGTCAAAAATTGGTCATTCGGTTAAAAATTGACTATTTTGACCAAAATTGACTTTTTGTTCAAAAAGTTGGCATATTTGGCCAATGAGTTAGTCATTGGGTTAAAAATTGACCATTTTGATCAAAGTTAACTTTTTGGTCAAAAGTTGACCTATTGGGTCAATGGGTTGGTCATTCGGTCAGAAATTAAGCATTTTGACCAAAATTGACTTTTTGGTCAAAAGTTGACCAATTTGGTCAATATGGGGTGATTAGGTGAAAAATTGAATAATTTAACCAAAATTGATTTTTTGGGTCAAAAGTTGATCTATTTGGTCAATGGGGTTGTCAATGGGTGCACGATTGACCATTTCGACCAAAGTTAACTTTTTGTTCTGAACTTGACCTATTGTGTTCATTGGGTCAAGGATTGACGATTATGACCAAAGTTGACTTTTTAGTCAGAGATTGACATATTGGGTCAATAATTTGTCAGTAGGTTAAAAATTGACTATTTTGACCAAAATTGACTTTTTTGTCAAAAGTTGACCTATTGGTTCAATGGGTTTGTCATTGGTTCAAGGATTGACCGTTTTGACAAAAAATGACTTTTTTGTCAAAAGTTGATCTATTGGTCGATGGGTTGGACATTGGGTCGAAGATTGACCATTTTGACCAAAGTTGACTTTTGGTCAGGAGATTGACTTATTGGGTCAATAAATGGTCATTAGGTAAAAATTTGACTATTTTGGCAAAAAATAAATTTGTGGTCAAAAGTTGATCCATTAGGTCAAAGGGGGGATCATTAGGTGAGAAATTTACATTTTGACAGAAGTTGACTTTTTGGTCAAAAGTTAACCTATTGGGTCAATGGTGTGGGCATTAGGTCAAAAATTAACAATTTCGACCAAAATTTACTTTTTCGTCAAAAGTTGTCTTATTGGGTCAATTAGGTGGTCATTAGGTCAAAAATAGACTATTTTGACCAAAATTGCTTACGGGTTGAAAAGTTGATCTATTAGGGTCGTTAGATTGAGATTAATCATTTCGATCGATGTTGACTTTTTGGTCAAAAGTTGATCTATTGAATTGATGGGTTGTTCATTGTGTCATGGATTAACCATCTTGACCAAAGTTGACTTTTTGGTCAAGATTGTCTTATTAGGTCGATAATTAGTCATTAGGATCGAAATTTGATTAAAATTGAATTTTTAATTGAAAAGTTGACCCATTAGGTAAATGGGGTGGTCTTTGGGTAAAAAATTGACAATTTTGACCAAAGTTGACTTTTGGTCGAAAGTTGACCTGTTTGGTTAATGGGGTGGTCATTAGTAAAATTGAATATATTGACCAAAATTGTCTTTTTGTTGAAAATTGACCTGTTGTGTCGATGGGTTGGTTATGGAGTCGAAGATTGAGCTGTTTTGACTAAAGTTGACTTTTTGGTCGAAAGATTAACTTATTGGGTCGATAATTGATCATTATGTCAAAATTTAACTATTTTGGTAAAAAGTTGACCTATTGGGTCTATGGGTTGGTCATTAGGTGAAGGATTGACCATTTTCACGAAAGTTGACTTTTTGGTCAAAAGTTGACCTATTGTGTCAACGGGTTGGTGATTGGGTCATAGATTGACCATTTTGACCAAACTTGACTTTTTTTGTCAAAAGTTTACCTATTGGGTTAATGCGGTGGTCATTAGGTCAAAATTTATCAATTTTGACCAAAATAAACTTTTTGGTCAAAAGTTGACCTATTGGGTCAATAGGTTGATCAGTTGGTCAATGATTGACCATTTCGACCAAAGTTGACTTTTTGGTCAAACATTGACTTATTGCGTCAATGGTTTGGTCATTGGGTCAAAGATTGACCTTTTCGACTAAAGTTGACTTTTTGGTCTAAGATTATCTTTTTGGGTAAATAATTAGTCATTAGGTGAAAATTTGACTATTTTGACCCAAATTGACTTTTTGGTTAAAGTTGACCTATTGGGTCATTGGGTCAAGTATTAAATATTTTGACCAAAGTTGACTTTTTGGTCAAAAGTTGACCTATTGGTTTAATGGGTTGGTCCTTAGGTCAAAGATTGATCTTTTTGACCAAAGTTGACTTTTTGGTCAGAGATGGACTTATTGGGTCAAAAATTAGTCATTCGGTTTAAAATTTATTTTTTTGACCAAAATTGAATTTTTCGTCTTAAAGTTGGCCCATTGGGTCAATTGGGTGGTCATTGTGTCTGAATTTGACCATTTTGACCAAAGTTGACTTTTTATCAAAAATTGACCTATTGAGTCAATGGGTTGGTCATTGGGTCAGAAATTAATCATTTTTGACATACCTTAACTTTATTGTGAAAAGTTGACATATTGGGTCAATGGTGTGGTTATTAGGCAAAAAAATTAACGATTCTGACCAAAATTAACTTTTTGGACAAAAGTTGACCTATTGGGTCAATGGGTTGGTCATTGGGTCAAGGATTGGCCATTTTGACCAAAGTTGACTTTTGGTCGAAAGTTGACTTATCGGATCGATGAGTTGGTCATTGGTCAAGGATTGACCATTTTTACCAAAGTTAACATTTTGGTCATTGAGTTAGAAATTGAACATTTTGACCAAAGTTTACTTTTTTGTCAAAAGTCGATCTATTGGGACAAAGGGTTGGTCATTAAGTTAAGGATTGATTTACTTTGACCAAAGTTGACTTTTTGGTCAAAAGTTGACCTATTTGGTCAATGGGTTAGTCAGTGGGTTAAAGATTGACCATTTCGACCAAAGTTGATTTTTTGGTCAGAGATTGACTTATTGGGTCAAAAATTGGTCATTCGCACAAAATTTTATTATTTTGACGAAAATTAAATTTTTTTGTCAAAAGTTGGCTCATTAGATCAATTGGGTGACCATTGAGTCAATAATTGACTATTTTGAACAAAGTTGACTTTTTGTCAAAAATATACATATTGGGTCAATGAGTTCGTCATTGAGTCAGAAATTGACCATTTTGACCAAAATTGACTTTTTGATCAAAGGTTGATCTATTGGGTCATTGGGTTAAGGATTCACCATGTTAACCAAAGTTGACTATTTGGTAAAAAGTTGACATATTGGGTCGATGGGTTGTTCATTAGATTCGGAATTGACCATTTTATCTAAAGTTGAATTTTCGGTCAAAAGTTGACTGTTAGAGTCGATGGGTCGGTCATTGGGTCGAGGATTGTCTGTTCGACCAAAGTTGACTTTTTAGTCCGAGATTGAGTTATCGGATCGATAATTGGTTATTATGTCGAAAATTGATTATTTTGTCCAAAATTGAATATTTGGTCAAAAGTTGTCCAATTGGGTCATTGTGGTGGACATTGGGTCAGAAATTGACAATTTTAACCGAGGTTAACTTTTTGGTCAAAAGTTGACTTATTGGGTTAATGGGGTGGTCATTAGGTCAAAAATTGACCATTTTAACCAAAGTTGACATATTTGGTCAATCGGGTGGTCATTAGGTCAAAAATTGACTATTATGACCAAAATTGATTTTTTGGTCAAAAGTAGACATATTGGGTCAACGGGTTGGTCATTGGGTCGAGGATTGACCATTTTGATCAAGTTTACTTTTCGGGTAAAAGTTGACCTATTGGGTTGATGAGTTGGTCATTGGGTCAATGATTGATCATTTTGAGCAAAGTTGACTTTTTGGTGGGTCAGAAGTTAACCATTTTGACCAAAATTAACATTTTGATCAAAAGTTGACCTATATTTCACAACGTGAAAAATTTACTAATTTTACCAAAAATGACTTTTTGGTCAAAAGTTGACCTATTTGCTCAATGGGTTGGTCATTGGGTCAACGATTGTCCATTTTAACCAAAGTTGACTTTTTGGTCAGAGATTGACTTATTGGGTCAATAATTGGTCATTAGTTCAAAAATTGACTATTTTGCCCAAAAATGACTTTTTGGTCAAAATTTAACATATTGGGTCAATGTGTTGGTCGTTGGGTCAAGGATTGACTATTTTGACCAAACTTAACTTTTTAGTCTCAATGGGTTCGTCATTGGGTCAGAAATTGACTATTTCGACCAAAGTTAACTTTTGGGTCAATGGGTGGTCATTAGGTCAAAAATTTACTATTTTGACCAAACTTGACTTTTTGGATAAAAGTTAACATATTGGGTTAATGGGGTGGTCATTAGGACAAAAAATTGTCAATTTTGACCAAAATTAACTTTTTGGTCAAAAGTAGACCTTGGGTCAATGGGTTGGTCATTGGGTCAAGGTTTGACCATTTTGATCAAAGTTGACTTTTTGGTCAAAAGTTAACCTATTGGGTCAATGGATTTGTCATTAGGTCAAAGATTGACCATTTTGACCAAAGATGAGTTTTTGGTCAGAGGTTGACTTATCGGATCAATAATTGGTCATTTGGTCAAAAATTGATTATTCTGACTAAAATTAACTTTTTGGTTAAAGTTGACCTACTGAGTCATTGGGTTAAGAATTGATCGTTTTGACCAAAGTTGACTTTTTGGTCAAAAGTTGACCTATTGGGTCTTTGGATTGGTTGTTGGGTAACAAAATTGACCATTTTAACCAAAGTTGACTTTTTGTCAAAAGTTGAACTATTGGGTTAATGGGTTGGCTATTGGGTCAGAAATTGACCATTTTGACCAAACTTGACTTTTCTGTCAAAAGTTGACCTATTGGGTCAATGGGGTTGTCATTAGGTAAAAAATTGACTATTTTGACCAAAATTGATTTTTGGTCAAAAATTAACCTATTTGGTCAATGGGTTGATCATTGGGTCAAGAATTTACCATTTTGACAAAAATTGACTTTTTGGTCAAAAAATGATTTATTGGGTCAATGGGTTGGTCATTGAGTCAAGGATAGACCATTTTGATTAAAGTTCTCTTTTTGTTGGGTCAGAAATTAAGCATTTTAACCAAAATTAACTTTTTGGTCAAAAGTGGACCTATTGGGTCACTAGGTGGTCATCAGGTCAAAAATTTATTATTTTGACCAAAATTAACTTTTTGGTCAAAAGTTGTCCAATTCGGTCAATGGGTTGGTCATTGGGTCAAGGATTGACCATTTTGACAAAGTTGTCTTCTGTTGAAAAGTTGACATTTTGGGTCAATGGATTGGTCGTTGGGTCAACGATTGACCATTTTGACCAAAGTTGACTTTTTTGTCAGAGATTGACTTATTGGGTCAATAATTGGTCAATAGTTCAAAAATTGACTATTTTGATCAAAATTGATTTTTAGGTCAAAAGTTAACCTATTGGGTCAAAGTGTTGATCGTTGAGTCAAGGATTGACCATTTTGACCAAAGCTGACTTTTTTGTCGAAAGTTGACCTATTGACTTTTGGGTCAACTGGTCATTGGGTTGGTCATTGGGTCATTGACAAAAGTTGACGTTTTGGCTTATTGGGTTAATTTGGTCATTAGGTCAAAAATTAACTATTTTGACTAAAATTAACTTTTTTGTCGAAAGTTAACCTATTGGGTCTTTGGGTTGGTCATTGGGTCAACAATTGGTCATTTTGACCAATGTTGACTTTTTGATCAAAAGTTGATCTATTTTGTCAATGGGTTTGTCGTTGGGTCAGAAATTGACGATTTTAACCAAAGTTGAGCTATTGGGTCAATGGGGGTAGTCATTAGGTGAAAAATTATCTATTTTGACAAAAATTGATTTTTTGGTCAAAAGTTGACCTATTTGGTCAATGGGTTGGTCATTTGACCAACGATTGACCATGTTCACCAAAGTTGACTTCTTGGTCAAAGTTGACATATTGTGTCAATGGGTGGTCATTACGTCAAGGATTGACCAATTTGACCAATGTTGACTTTTTTGTCAGTGAATGACTTATTGGGTTAATTTTTAGTCATTAAGTCAAAAATTGACTATTTTGACCAAAACTAGGTTTTGGTCAAAAGTTGACCGATTGAGTCAGTGGGTTGGTCATTGGGTCAAGGTTTGACCATTTTGACCAAAGTTAACTTTTTAGTCGAATGTTGACCTATTGGGTCAATGAGTTGGTCATTGGGTCAAGAATTGATCATTTTGACAAAAGTTAACTTTTTGGACAGAAGTTGACCTATTTGGTCAATGGGTTGGCCATTTTGTCAAGAATTAACCATTTTGACCAAAGTTGAATTTTTGTTCATAGATTGCTTTTTGGGTCAATAATTGGTCATGAGGTCAAAATTGATTATTTTGACCAAAATTCAATTTTTGGTCAAAGTTCACCTTTGGAGTTAACTGGGTGGTCATTTGGTCGAAATTGACCATTTTGACCAAAGTTAACTTTTGGTCAAATCTTGACCTATTAGGTCGATGAGTTGGTCATTGGCTCGAGAATTAACCATTTTAATAGAAGTTGAATTTTGGTCAAATGTTGACCTTTTGGGTCAATGGGTTGGTCATTGGGTCTGAAATTGAGCATTTTGACCAAAGTTGACTTTTTGGTGAAAAGTTAACCTATTAGGTCAGTGAGTGGTCATTAGGTCAAAAATTGACAATTTTGACCAAAATTGAATTTTTTGTTAAAAGTTTACCTATTGGGTCAATGGGCTGGTCGTTGGGTCAAGGAGTGACCATTTTGGCCAAAGTTGACTTTTTGCTCAAAAGTTGACCTATTGGGTCAATGCGTTGGTCATTGGGTGAAAGATTGACAATTTTGACCAAAGTTAACGTTTTGGTCATAGATTGCCTTATTAGGTCAATAATTTGTCATTATGTCAAAATTTTATTATTTTGACCAAAATTGACTTTTTGGTCGAAAGTTAAGCTATTCAATCAATGGTTGGTTATTGGGTCAACGATTGATCATTTTGACCAAAGTTGACTTTTTGGTCAAAAGTTGACTTATTGGGTCAATGGCATGGACGTTGGGTCAGAAATTGGCAATTTTAACCAAAGTTGAACTATTGGGTCAATGGGGTGGTTATTAGGTAAAAAATTAACTATTTTAACCAAGTTTACTTTTTCATCCAAAGTTAACCTATTTGGTAAATGGGTTGGTCAATGGGTTGGTCATTGGGAATGATTGACCATTTTGACCAAAGTTGACGTTTTGGTCATAAGTTGACCTATTAGGTCAATGGGTCGTCATTAGGTCAATGATTAACCATTTGGACCAAAGTTGACTTTTGGTGAGAGATTAACTTATTGGGTCAATAATTGGTCATTATGTCAAAATTGGCAATTTTGAGCAAAACTGGTTTTTTGGTCAAAAGTCGACCTATTGGATTCAGATGGGTCAGTCATTCGAGTCGAGGATTAACCATTTTAACCAAAGTTGACTTTTTGGTCAAATGTTGATCTATTGGGTGGATAAGTGGTCATTAGGTCAAAAATTTATTATTTTGATCAAATTTGACTTTTTAGTCAAAACTCGATCTATTGGGTCAGTAGGTTGGTCATTGGGTCAAGGATTTACCATTTTGACCAAAGTTGACTTTATCGTCGAAAGTTGACCAATTAAGTCGATGGGTTGGTCATTTGGATTCGAGGATTGACCATTGTGAACAAAGTTAACTTTTTGGTCAGAGATTGACTTATTGGGTTAATAATTGGTCATTAGGTCAAAAATTGACTATTTTGACCAAATTGACTTTTTTTTCAAAAGTTGCCATATTGGGTCAATGAGTTAGTCATTGGGTTAAAAATTGACCATTTTGATCAAAGTTGACTTTTTGGTCAAAAGTTGACCTATTGGGTCAATGGGTTGGTCCTTAGGTCAGAAATTAAGCATTTTGACCAAAGATGACTTTTTGATCAAAAGTTGACCAATTTGGTCAATATGTGGTGATTAGGTGAAAAATTGAATATTTTAACCAAAATTGACTTTTTGGGTCAAAATTTGATCTATTTGGTCAATGGGGTTGTCAATGGGGTTGTCAATGGGTGCATGATTGACCATTTCAACCAAAATTAACTTTTTGTTCAGAACTTGACCTATTGTGTTAATGGCTTGGTCATTAGATCAAGGATTGACGATTTTAACCAAAGTTGACTTTTTGGTCAGAGATTGACTTATTGGGTCAATAATTATTCAATAGGTTAAAAATTGAGTATTTTGACCAAAATTAACTTTTTGGTCAAAAGTTGACCTATTGGTTCAATTGGTTGGTCATTGGGTCAAGGATTGACCATTTTGACCAAAGTTAACTTTTTGGTCAAAAGTTGACATATTGGGTCAATGGGTCGGACATTGGGTCAAACATTGACCATTTTGACCAAGGTTGACTTTTTGGTCAGAGATTGACTTATTGGATCAATAAATGGTCCTTAATTAAAAATTTGACTATTTTGACCAAAATAAAATTTTTGGTCAAAAGTAGACCCATTTGGTCAAAGGGGGGATCATTGTGTGAGAAATTTATATTTTGACCAAAGTTGACTTTTTGGTCAATAGTTAACCTATTGGGTCAATGGTGTGGGCATTAGGTCAAAAATTAACAATTTCGACCAAAATTTACTTTTTGGTTAAAAGTTGACTTATTGGGTCGATTAGGTGGTCATTAGGTCAAAATTTACTATTTTGATCAAAATTGCTTTTGGGTCAAAAGTTGACCTATTGGGTCATTGGGTCAAGGATTAACCATTTTGACCAAAGTTGACTTCTTTGTCAAAGATTGTCTTATTGGGTCAGTCATTGGTCATTAGGTTAAAATTTGATTAAAATTAAATCTTTGGTCAAAAGTTGACCCATTGGGTCAATGGGGTGGTCTTTGGGTCAAAAATTGACAATTTTGACCAAAGTTGACTTTTTAGTCAAAAGTTGACCTATTTGGTCAATGGGGTGGTCATTAGTCAAAAAATTGACTATATTGACCAAAATTGTCTTTTAGTTCAAAAATTGACCAATTGTGTCAATGGGTTGGTTATGGGGTCAAGGATTAACCGTTTTGACCAAAGTTGACGTTTTGGTCAAAGATTGACTTATTGTGTCAATAATTGGTCATTATGTAAAAAATTGACTATTTTGGTAAAAAGTTAACCTATTGGATCTATGGGTTGGTCATTAGGTCAAGGATTGACCATTTTCACGAAAGTTGACTTTTTGGTCAAAAGTTGACTTATTGGGTTAACGGGTTGGTGATTGGGTCATAGATTGACCATTTTGACCAAACTTGACCTTTTTGTCACAAGTTAGCCTATTGGGTTAATGTGGTGGTCATTAGGTCAAAATTTATCAATTTTGACCAAAATTAACTTTTTGGTCAAAAGTTGACATATTGGGTCAATGGGTTGATCAGTTGGTCAATGATTGACTATTTCGACCAAAGATGATTTTTTGGTCAAAAGTTGACTTATTGGGTCAATGGCTTGGTCATTGGGTAAAAGATTAACCATTTCGACCAAAGTTGACTTTTTGGTCAGAGATTGTCTTTTTGGGTCAATAATTAGTCATTAGGTCAAAATTTGACTATTTTGACCCAAATTGACTTTTTGGTTAAAGTTGACCTATTGGGTCATTGGGTCAAGTATTGACAATTTTGACCAAAGTTGACTTTTTGGTCAAAAGTTGACCTATTGGTTCAATGGGTTGGTCCTTGGTCAAAGATTGATCTTTTCGACCAAAGTTGGCTTTTTGGTTAGAAATGGACTTATTGGGTCAAAAATTAGTCATTCGGTTAAAAATTTATTATTTTGACCAAAATTGAATATTTGGTCAAAATGCTTGCCCATTGGGTCAATTGGGTGGTCATTGTGTATGAAATTGACAATTTGGACCAAAGTTGACTTTTTGTCAAAAATTGACCTATTGGATCAATGGGTTAGTCATTGGGTCAGAAATTAACAATTTTAACCAACCTTAACTTTATTGTCAAAAGTTGACCTATTGGGTCAATGGGGTGGTTATTAGGCAAAAAATTGACTATTCTGACCAAAAACTGATTTTTGGACAAAAATTGACCTATTGGGTCAGTAGGTTGGTTATTGGGTCAAGGATTGGGCATTTTGACTAAAGTTGACTTTTTGGTCAAAAGTTGACCTATTGGGTTGATGAGTTGGTTTTTGAGTCAAGGATTGACCATTTTTACTAAAGTTAACTTTTTGGTCATTGAGTCAGAAATTGAACATTTTGACCAAACTTTACTGTTTTGTCAAAAGTTGATCTAATGTGTCAAAGGGTTGGTCATTAAGTCAAGGATTGAGTATTTTGACCAAAGTTGACCAATTTGGTCAATGGGTTAGTGAGTGGGTTAAAGATTGACCATTTCGACCAAAGTTGATTTTTTGGTCAGAGATTGACTTATTGGGTCAAAAATTGTTCATTCGCACAAAATTTTATTATTTTGACCAAAATTAAATTTTTTGTTAAAAGTTAGCTCATTGGATTAATTGGGTGGTCATTGTGTCAATAATTGACCATTTTGAACAAAGTTGACTTTTTGTCAAAAATAGACCTATTGGGTAAATGAGTTGGTCATTGAGTCAGAAATTGACCATTTTGACCAAACTTGACTTTATTGTCAAATGTTGACCTATTTGGTCCATGGGGTGCTAATTAGGTTAAAAATTGACTATTTTGACAAAAATTGACTTTTTAGTCAAAAGTTGACCTATATGGTCAATGGGTTGGTCATTGGGTCAATGATTGACCATTTTGACCAAGTTGACTTTTTGGTCAAAAGTTGACCTATTGGGTCAATGAGTTGGTTATTGGGTCAAGGATTGACCATTTTTACTAAAGCTGACTTTTTAGTCATTGGGTCAGAAATTAACTATTTTGACCAAAGTTGAGTTTTTGGTCAAAAGTTGACCTATTGGGTCAATGGGTCTCTCATTGGGTCAAAGATTCATCATTTCGTCCAAAGTTGACTTTCTGTTCAAAGATTGACTTATTGGTTCAATAATTGGTTATTCGGTCAAAAATTGATTATTTTGTCTAGAATTGAATTTTTTGTCATTATTTGTCAAATTGTGTCAATGGGGTGGTCATTGGGTCAGAAATTGACAATTTTGAACAAACTTAACTTTTTGGTCAAAAGTTGACCTATTGGGTTAATGAGGTGGTCATTAAGTCAAAAATTAGCTATATTGACCGAGATTGACTTTTGGTCAATGGTTGACATATTGTGTCAATGGTTTGGTCATTGTGTGAAGGATTGATTATTTTTAGTAAAGTTCACTTTTGGGTTAAAACTTGACCTATTGGGTCATTGGGTTGGTCATAAGGTTAAGTATTGACCATTTTGACCGAAGTCAACTTTTTTGGTCAAAAATTGACTTATGGGGTGAATAATTGGTCATTATCTTAAAAATTGATTGTTTTGGTCAAAATTTAACCTATTGGGTCTATGGGTTGGTCATTGGGTCAAGGATTGACCATTTTGACCAAAGTTGACTTTTTGGTCAAAAGTTGACCTATTGGGTCAATGGGTTGGTCATTGGGTCAGAAATTGACCATTTTCACTAAACTTGACTTTTTGGTCAAAAGTTGATCTATTGGGTTAATAGGGTGGCCATTATGTCAAAAATTGACAACTTTGACAAAAATTTAGTATTTGGTCAAAAGTTGACCTATTGGGTCAATGGGTTGATCATTGGGTCAAGGATTGATCATTTTGGACTGAAGTTAACTTTTTGGTCAAAAGTTGACCTATTGGGTCAATGGGTTGGTCATTGGGTCAAAGATTGACCATTTCGACCAAAGTTGACTTTTTGGTCAGAGATTGACTTATTGGGTCAAAAATTGGTCGTTTGGCCCAAAATTTATTATTTTGACCAAAATTCAATTTTGGTCAAAAGTCAGTCCCTTTGGAGTCGATTGGGTGAGTCATTGTGTCGAAATTGACCATTTTAACCAAAGTTGACTTTATCAAATGATTGACTATTAGGTCGAAAGGGTTGGTCATTGGGTCGAAAAATTGACCATTTTACCAAACTTGATTTTTGTCGAAACTTTGCCTACTGGGACAATGGGGTGGTCATTAGGTAAAAAATTGACTATTTTGACCAAAATTATCTTTTTGGTCAAAAGTTGACCTATTTCGTCAATGATTTAGTCATTGGGTCAAGAATTGACCATTTTGAGTAAAGTTGACTTTTTTATCCAAAGTAGACCTATCAGGTCAATGGGTTGGTCATTGGGTCCAAAGTTGACTCTTTTGTCATTGGGTCAGAAATTAACCATTTTGGCCAAAGTTGACTTTTGGTCAAAAGTTGACCTCTTGGGTCAATGGGGGTAGTCATTAGGTCAAGAATTGACTATTTCGATAACATCGACTACTGGGTCGAAAGTTAACCTATTTGGTCGATGGGTTGGATTATTGGATCGAGGATGCAACTCATTTTGTCGAAAGTTAGTCTTTTGGTCAAAAGTTAATTTATTAGGTTAATGGGTTTGTCATTGGATCGATGATTGACCAATTTGACCGAAGTCGACTTTTTGGTCGAGAGTTTGATTTTGTGTGTCGATAATTGATCATTAGATCAAAATCGATTGTTTTGACTGAAAATTGACGTTTTGGTCGAAGTTGACCTATCGGATCGATAAGTTGGTCATTGGGTCGAAAATTGATAATTTTGACCAAAGTTGACCTATTGGGTCATTGAGTCAAGGATTTACCTTTTTGACCAAACTTGACTATATGATTAAAAGTTGACCTATTGGGTCAAAGTTTACCTAATGTGTCAATGGGTATGTCATTGGGTCAAGATTGATCATTTTGACCAAAGTTGAATTTTTTGTCGGAGTTGACCTATTGGATCATTGAGTCAAGGATTGACCATTTAGACCAAAGTTGAATTTTTGGTAAAAAGTTGACCTATTGGGTCAACGGGTTGGTCATTAGGTCGAAATTGACCATTTTAACAAAAGTTGAATTTCGGTCGAAAGTTGCCTTATTGGGTCGATGGGTTGGTCGAGGATTGTCCATTTTGACTGAAGTTGACTTTTTGTTCGGTGATTTGGTTATCGGGTCAAATTATTGGTCATTATGTCAAAATTTGATTATTTTGTCCAAAATTGAATATTTGGTCAAAAGTTGTCCAATTGGGTCAATGTGGTGGTCATTGGATCAGAAATTGACAATTTTGATCGAAGTTAACTTTTTGTTCAAAAGGTGACCTATTGGGTCAATGGGGTGGTCATTAGGTCAAAAATTAACCATTTTAACCAAAATTAACCTATTGGGTCAATGGGGTGGTCATTAGGTGAAAAATTAACCATTTTGACCAAAATTGATTTTTTGGTCAAAAGTAGACCTATTGGGCCAATGGGTTGGTCTTTGGGTCGAGGATTCACCATTTTGACCAAGTTGACTTTTTGGTCAAAAGTTGACCTATTGGTCAATGGATTGGTCATTAGGTCAAGGATTGTCCATTTTGAACAAGTTGACTTTTTGGTCAGAGATTATCTTTTTGGGTCAATAATTGTCATTAGGTCAAAAAATTAACTATTTTTACCAAAATTGATCTTTTGGTCAAAAGGTTATCTATCGGGTCAATGGGATGGTAATTGGGTCAGAAGTTGACCATTTTAACCAAAGTTGACTTTTGGGTCAAAAGTTAACCTATTGGGTCAATGGGTTGTTTATTAGGTCAAAAATTGACAATTTTGACCAAAGTTGACTTTTCAGACAAAATTTGACTTATTAGATCAATGGGTTGGTCATTGGGTCAAGGATTGACCATTTCGACCAAAGTTGACATTTAGATCAAAAGTTGACCTAGTGGGTCAATAATTGGTCAGTAGGTCAAAGATTAACTATTTTGACCAAAATTTATTTTTTGGTCAAAAGTTAATCTATTGGGTCTCTAGGTTGGTCATTGGGTTAAAGATTCACCATTTTTACTAATGTTGACTTTTGGTCGAAAGTTGACTATTAGATCGACGGGTTAGTCATTGAGGTCGAAATTGACAATTTTGACCAAAGTTGACTTTTGGTCAAAAGTTGACTTATTTGGTCAATGGGTGGTCATTAGGTGAAAAATTGAATATTTTCATCAAAATTGACATTTTGGTCAAAAATTGACATATTTTGTCAATGTGTTGCTCATTGGGCCAATTATTAACCATTTTGACTAAAGTTAACTTTTTAGTTAAAAGATGACCTATTGGGTCAATGGGTTGGTCATTAGCTAAGGATTGACCATTATGACGAAAGTTGACTTTTTGGTCAGAGATTAATTTATTTGGTCAATAATTGGTCATTAGGTAAAAAATTGACTATTTTGACCACAATTGAATTGTTGGTTAAAGTTGGA
Source organism: Papilionanthe hookeriana x Papilionanthe teres (assembly GCA_022702705.1). Taxonomy (NCBI): domain Eukaryota; kingdom Viridiplantae; phylum Streptophyta; class Magnoliopsida; order Asparagales; family Orchidaceae; genus Papilionanthe; species Papilionanthe hookeriana x Papilionanthe teres. The sequence goes on along the minus strand of CM040427.1, from coordinate 86,977,379 downwards.
CCCATTGGGTCAATGGGGTGGTCTTTGGGTGAGAAGTTGACCATTTTGACCCAAGTTGACTTTTTGGTCAAAAGTTGACCTATTGGGTCGATGGGGTGGGCATTAGGTCAAAAATTGACAATTTTGACTAAAATTGACTTTTCGGTCAAAAGTTGACCTATTGGGTCAATGAGTTAGTCATTGGGTCAAGGATTAACCATTTTGACCAAAGTTGATTTTTTCGTCAAAAGTTGACCAATAGGGTCAATGGGTTGGTTATTGGGTCAAGGATTGACCATTTTGACCAAAGTTGACTGTTTGCTCAAAGGTTGACTTATTCGGTTAATAATTGGTTATTAGGTAAAAAATTGACTATTTTGACAAAAATTGATTTTTTGGTCAAAAGTTGACCTATTGGGTCAATATGTTGGTCATTGGGTCAAGGATTAATCATTTTGACAAAAGTTAAGTTTTTTGGTAAAAAATTGACCTATTGGGTCAATGGGTTGGTCATTCGGTCAGAAATTGACCATTTTAACCAAAGTTAACTTTTTGGTCAAAAGTTGACCTATTGGTTAATGGGTTTGTCATTCGGTCTAAGATTGACCATTTTGACCAAAGTTGACTTTTTGGTAAGATATATAATTATGGGCTCAATAATTGGTCATTAGGTCAAAAATTGACATTATTGATCGAGATTGACTTTTTGGTCAAAAGTTGACCTTTTGTGTCAATGGTTTGGTCAATGTGTCAAGGATTAACTTTTTCGAGTAATGTTCTCTTTTTGAGTCGAAACTTAACTGTCGAATTCGATGGGTTTGGTCATTGGGTTAAGGATTTACCATTTTGACTGAAGTCGACTTTTTTGGTCAGCGATTGACTTATTGGGTCAATAATTGGTCATTATGTCAAAAATTGACTTTTTGGGCAAAAGTTGACCTATTTGGTCAATGAGTTGGTCATGGGGCCAAGAATTGACCATTTTAAACCAAAGTTCAATTTTTGGTCAGATGTTGACCTATAAATAGGTGGTCATTGGGTCAAAAGTTGACTTTTTGGTCATTGGTTCATAAATTAACCATTTTAACCAATATTTACTTTTGGTAAAAGTTGACCTCTTGGGTTAATGGGGTGGTCATTAGGTCAAGAATTGACTATTTTGACCAAAATTAACTTTTTGGTCAAAAGTTGAGCTCTTTGGTAAATGGGTCGGTCATTGGGTCAAGGATTGATCATTTTGACCAAAGTTGACTTTTTTGTTAAAAGTTGGCTTATTGGGTTAATGGGTTAGTCATTGGGTCAGATATTGACCATTTTAACCAAAGTTGAACTATTAGGTCAATGGGGTGGTCATTACATCAAAAATTGACTATTTTGAACAAAATTGATTTTTTAGTCAAAAGTAGACCTTTTGGGTCAATGGGTTGGTCATTGGGTCGAAGATTGACCATTTTGAACAAGTTGACTTTTTGTTCAGAGATTGACTTTTTGGGTCGATGATTGGTCGATAGGTCGAAAATTTGGTATTTTGACAAAAATTGACTTTTTGGTCAAAAGTTGACCAATTGGGTTAACAGGTTAGTCATTGGGTAAAGGATTGACCATTTTAACCGAAGTTGACATTTTGGTCAAAAGTAAGCCTATCGGGTCAATGGGCTGGTCATTGGGTCAGAAATTGTCCCTTTTAATCAAAGTTGACTTTTGGGTCAAAAGTTAACATATTGGGTCAACGGGGTGGTCATTGGGTCAAAAATTGACTATTTTGACCAAAATTGACTTTTTTGTCTAAAGTTGACCTATTGGGTCAATGGGTTGGTCATTGGGTCAAGGATTAAACATTTTGGCCAAAGTTAAGTTTTTGGTCAAAAGTTCAATAATTGGCTCAATGGGTTGGTCATTGTGTCAAGGATTGACTATTTCGACCAAAGTTGACAATTAAGTCAAAAATTGACCTATTGGGTCAATAATTGGTCATTTGGCCAAAAATTGACCATTTTGAAAAAAATTTACTTTTTAGTAAATAGTTGACCTATTGCGTCATTGGGTTAAGGAATCATCATTTTGACCAAAGTTGACTTTTTGGTCAAAAGTTGACATATTGGGTCAGTGGGTTGGTTATTGGGTCAGAAATTGACCATTTTATCCAAAGTTGAATTTTCGGTCAAAAGTTGACCTATTGGGTCAATGGGTTGGTCATTGGGACAAGGATTGTCCAGTTTGACCAAAGTTGACTTTTTAGTCTAAGAATGAGTTATCAGGTCAATAATTGGTCATTATGTCAAAAATTGATTATTTTGTCCAAAATTGAATATTTGGTCAAAAGTTGTCCAATTGGGTCAATGTGGTGGTCATTGGGTTAGAAATTAACAATTTTGACCGAAGTTAACTTTTTAGTCAAAAGTGGACCTATTGGGTTAATGGGTTGGTCATTAGGTAAAAAATTCACCATTTTAACCAAAGTTGACCTATTGGGTCAATGGGGTGGTCATTAGGTCAAAAATTAACTATTTTAACCAAAATTATTTTTTGGTCAAAAGTAGACCTATTGGGTCAACAGATTGGTCATTGGGTCAAGGATTGACCATTTTGACCAAGTTGACTTTTTGGGCAAAAGTTGACTTATTGGGTCGATGGGTTGGTCATTGGGTCAATGATTGACATTTTGAGCAAAGTTGACTTTTTGGTGGGTCAGAAATTAACCATTTTGACCAAAATTAACATTTTGCTCAAATGTTGACCTATGGGTCACTAGGGAGGTCACTACATCAAAAATTTACTATTTTGACCAAAATTGACTTTTTGGTCAAAAGTTGGCCTATTTGGTCAATGGGTTGGTCATTGGGTCAACTATTGTCCATTTTGACCAAAGTTGACTTTTTGGTCAGAGATTGATTTATTGGGTCAATAATTGGTCATTAGTTCAAAAATTGACTATTTTGACCAAAATTGACTTTTTGGTCAAAATTTAACCTATTGGGTCAATGGGTTGGTCATTGGGTCAAGGATTAAACGTTTTGGCCAAAGTTAAGTTTTTGGTCAAAAGTTCACTTATTGGCTCAATGGGTTGGTCATTGTGTCAAGGATTGACCATTTCGACCAAAGTTGACATTTAAGTCGAAAATTGACTATTGGGTCAATAATTGGTCATTTGGCCAAAAATTGACCATTTTGAAAAAAAATTACTTTTTAGTAAATAGTTGATCTATTGAGTCATTGGGTTAAGGAATCATCATTTTGACCAAAGTTGACTTTTTGGTCAAAAGTTGACATATTGGGTCAGTGGGTTGGTTATTGGGTCAGAAATTGACCATTTTATCCAAAGTTGAATTTTCGGTCAAAAGTTGACCTATTGGGTCAATGGGTTGGTCATTGGGACAAGGATTGTCCAGTTTGACCAAAGTTGACTTTTTAGTCGAAGAATGAGTTATCGAGATCGATAATTGGTCATTATGTCGAAAATTGATTATTTTGTCCGAAATTGAATATTTGGTCGAAAGTTGTCGATTGGGTCGATGTGGTGGTCATTGGGTTAGAAATTAACAATTTTGACCGAAGTTAACTTTTTAGTCGAAAGTGGACCTATTGGGTTAATGGGTTGGTCATTAGGTAAAAATTCACCATTTTAACCAAAGTTGATCTGTTAGATTCGATGGGGTGGTCATTAGGTCGAAAATTAAGCTATTTTAACCAAAATTGTTTTTTTGGTCGAAAGTAGACCTATTGGGTCAACGGATTGGTCATTGGGTCGAAGGATTGACCATTTTGACCAAGTTGACTTTTTGGGCAAAAGTTGACTTATTGGGTCGATGGGTTGGTCATTGGGTCAATGATTGACATTTTGAGCAAAGTTGACTTTTTGGTGGGTCAGAAATTAACCATTTTGACCAAAATTAACATTTTGCTCAAATGTTGACCTATGGGTCACTAGGGAGGTCACTACATCGAAAATTTACTTATTTTGACCAAAATTGACTTTTTGGTCGAAAGTTGGCCTATTTGGTCGATGGGTTGGTCATTAGGTCACCTATTGTCCATTTTGACCAAAGTTGACTTTTTGGTCAGAGATTGATTTATTGGGTAAATAATTGGTCATTAGTTCAAAAATTGACTATTTTGACCAAAATTGACTTTTTGGTCAAAATTTAACCTATTGGGTCAATGTGTTGGTCATTGGGTCAAGGGTTGACTATTTTGACCAAAGTTGACTTTTTAGTCTCAATGGGTTGGTCATTGGGTCAAGGATTGACCATTTTGACCAAATTTGACTTTTTTGTCAAAAGTTGACCTATTGAGTCAATGGGTCAAAGATTGACCATTTTGGCCAAAGATGACTTTTTGGTCAGAGATTGACTTATTAGGTCGATAATTGGTCATTTGGTCAAAAATTGATTATTTTGACCAAAATTAACTTTTTGGTCAAAGTTGACCTATTGGGTCATTAGATATGTTGTTGGGTCATTAATTGACCATTTTAACCAGAGTTGACTTTTTTGTCAAAAGTTGGCCTATTGGGTTAATGGGTTGGCCAATGGGTAAGAAATTGACCATTTTAACCAAACTTGACTGTTTTTGTCAAAAGTTGACCTATTGGGTCAATGGGGATATCATTAGGGGTGTAAACGAATTGAACACGAACGAACAGAGCTAGTGTTCGTGTTCAAAATGTTCGAACACATCACTGTTCGTGTTTGGTTCGTTTAACAAACCGAATGAAAAAAATTTGTTCGTGTTCGTATCGTTTGCTTATCGAACGAATCGAACACTAACTTCCCGGTGAACCGAACATGAACTGTTCGCGAACAATGAGCTTTTTTGACAGCCCTAGCTTTGATAGCATACTTCCTTAAAATGAAGCAAATTAATCAGGTATTTCGTACACATCGGGTAATCCATACTTCCTCGAAATGAAACGGAAATCGAATAAAGCGTTTAGGGTTTTATTTTAATATATAGTATATTATATTAATTATAATATTATAATATTTATATTAATATAATTAATACTATAATATTATTATTGTTATTAATAATTTATCATATATTATAATTTATAGAAATTTAATTATTTAAATTATGATAAATTTTTATAATATATAATTATTTTTAAAATATCATAAATTTTTTATATATAATTATTTTAAATTATTTTATATTTCGAACATTAACAAACCAAACACGAACGAACACATCACTGTTCTTGTTTGGTTCGTTTAACAAATCGAACGAAAAAAATTGTTTATGTTCGTCTCGTTTGCTTATCGAACGAATCGAACATAAACTTCTTGGCGAACCGAACACGAACCGTTTGCGAACAACAAATTTTTTGGACAGCCCTAGTTATCACTATGTAAAAAATTGACTTTTTTGTCAAAAGTAGACGTATTTGGTCAATGGGTTGGTCATTGGGTCAAGAATTAACCATTTTTATAAAAAATGATTTTTTGGTCAGAAAATGATCTATTGGGTCAATGGGTTGGTCAATGAGTCAAGGATAGACCATTTTGATTAACGTTCACTTTTTGTTAGGTCAGAAATTAACCATTTTGACCAAAATTAACTTTTTGGTCAAAAGTGAACCTATTGGGTCACTAGGTGGTCATTAGGTCAAAAATTTATTATTTTGACCAAAATTAACTTTTTGGTCAAAAGTTGACCTATTCGGTCAATGGGTTGGTCATTGGGTTAAAGATTGACTATTTTAACCAAAGTTGTCTTTTGGTGAAAAGTTGACCTATTGGGTCAATGGGTTGGTCGTTGGGTCAACGATTGACCATTTTGACCAAAGTTGACTTTTTGGTCAGAGATTGACTTATTGGGTCAATAATTGGTCATTAGTTCAAAAATTGACAATCTTGATCAAAATTGATTTTTAGGTCAAAAGTTAACTTATTGGGTCAAAGTGTTGGTCGTTGGGCCAAGGATTGACCATTTTGACCAAAGCTGAGCTATTGGGTCAATAGGGGTGGTCATTTGGTGAAAATATGTCTATTTTGACAAAAATTGGTTTTTTGGTCGAAAGGTTGACCTATTTGGTCAATGGGTTGGTCATTAGGTCAATGATTGACCATTTTCACCAAAGTTGACTTCTTGGTCAAAAGTTGACATATTGGGTCAATGGGTGGTCCTTGGGTCAAGGATTGACCAATTTGACCAATGTTAACTTTTTTGTCAGTGAATGACTAATTGGGTTAATAATTAGTCATTTGGTCAAAAGTTGACCTATTGGGTCAGTGGGTTAGTCATTGGGTCAAGGTTTGACCATTTTGACCAAAGTTAACTTTTTAGTCTAAAATTGACCAATTGGGTCAACGGGTTGGTCATTAGGTCAAGAATTGATCATTTTGACCAAAGTTTACTTTTTGGACAAACGTTGAACTATTGGGTCAACGGGTTGGTCATTTTGTCAAGAATGGACCATTTTGACCAAAGTTGAATTTTTGTTCATAGATTGCTTTTTGGGTCAATAATTGGTCATGAGGTCAAAAATTGATTATTTTGACCAAAATTTAATTTTTGGTCAAAAGTTGACCCTTTGGGTTAACGAGGTAGTCATTGGGTCAGAAATTGACCATTTTGACCAAAGTTGATTTTTTGGTAAAATCTTGACCTATTGGGTTAATGAGTTGGTCGATCGAGTCAAGAATTTACCATTTTAACCAAAGTTGATTTTTTGGTCAAAAGTTTACCTCTTGGGTCGATGGGTTGGTCATTGGGTCGGAAATTGACCATTTTGACAAAAGTTAACTTTTTGAGTGAAAAGTTAACCTATTAGGTCGATGGGTGGTCATAAGGTCGAAAATTGATAATTTTGGCCAAAATTGACTTTTGGTTAAAAGTTGACCTATTGGGTCAATGGGTTGGTCGTTGGGTCAAGGATTGACCATTTTGGCCAAATTTGACTTTTTGCTCAAAAGTTGACCTATTGGGTCATTGTGTTGGTCATTGGGTGAAGGATTGACAATTTTGACCAAAGTTGACGTTTTGGTCATAGATTTTCTTATTGGGTCAATAATTTGTCATTATGTCAAAAATTGATTATTTTGACCAAAATTAACTTTTTGGTCGAAAGTTAAGCTATTGGGTTAATGGGTTGGTCATTCGGTAAACGATTGATCATTTTGACCAAAGTTGACTTTTTGGTCAAAAGTTGACTTATTGGGTCAATGGCTTGGACGTTGGGTCAGAAATTGGCAATTTTAACCAAAGTTAAATTGTTGGGTCAATTGGTGGATATTAGGTAAATAATTAACTATTTTGACCAAGTTGATTTTTTTATCCGAAAGTTAACCTACTTGGTCAATGGGTTGGTCAATGGGTTGGTCATTGGGTTAAGGATTGACCATTTTGACCAAAGTTGACTTTTGGTCGAGGGTTGACCTATTGGGTCAATGGGTGGTCATTGGGTCAATGATTGACCATTTTGACCAAAGTTGACTTTTTGGTGAGAGATTAACTTATTGGGTCAATAATTGGTCGTTAGGTGAAAAATTGACAATTTTGAGCAAAACTAGCTTTTTGGTCAAAAGTCGACCTATTGGGTCAATGGGCGGGTCATTGGGTCAAGGATTGACCATTTTAACCAAAGTTGACTTTTTGGTCAAATGTTGATCTATTGGGTCAATAATTGGTCATTAGGTCAAAAATTTACTATTTTGACCAAAATTGACTTTTTGGTCAAAACTCGATCTATTGGGTCAGTGGGTTGGAAATTGGGTCAAGGATTTACCATTTTGACCAAAGTTGACTTTTTCGTCGAAAGTTGACCAATTGGGTCAATAGGTTTGTCATTGGGTTAAGGATTGACCATTGTGAACAAAGTTGACTTTTTGGTCAGAGATTGACTTATTGGGTTAATAATTAGTCATTAGGTCAAAAACTGACTATTTTGACCAAAATTGACTTTTTGTTCAAAATTTGGCATATTGGGTCAATGAGTTAGTCATTGGGTTAAAAATTGACCATCTTGATCAAAGTTGACTTTTTGGTCAAAAGTTGACCTATAGGTCAATGGGTTGGTCATTCGGTCAGAAATTAAGCATTCTGACCAAAGTTGATTTTTGGTCGAAAAGTTGACCAATTTGGTCAACAGGTGGTGATTAGGTGAAACATTGAATATTTTAACCGAAATTGACTTTTTAGGTCAAAAGTTGATCTATTTGGTCAATGGGTTGGTCAATGGGTGCAGGATTGACAATTTCGACCAAAGTTAACTTTTTGTTCAGAACTTGACCTATTGTGTTAATAGCTTGGTCATTGGGTCAAGGATTGATGATTTTGACCAAAGTTGACTTTTTGGTCAGAGATTGACTTATTGGGTAAATAATTGGTCAATTGGTTAAAAATTAACTATTTTGACCAAAATTAACTTTTTGGTCAAATGTTGACCTATTGGTTCAATGGGTTGGTCATTGGGTCAATGATTGACCATTTTGACCAAAGTTAACTTTTTGGTTAAAAGTTGACCTATTGGGTCAATGGGTTGGACATTGGGTTAAGGATTGACCATTTTGACAAAAGTTGACTTTTTGGTCAGAGATTGACTTTTTTGGTCAATAAATTGTCATTAGGTAAAAATTTGACCCATTAGGTTAAAGGGGGATCATTAGGTGAGAAATTTACCATTTTGAACAAAGTTGACTTTTGGTCAAAAGTTAACATATTGGGTCAATGGTGTGGGCTTAGGTCAAAAATTAACAATTTCGACAAAAATTTAATTTTTGGTCAAAAGTTGACTTATTCGGTCAATTAGGTGGTCATTAGGTCAAAAATTGATTATTTTGACCAAAATTGCTTTTGTGTCAAAAGCTGACCTATTGGGTCATTGGGTCAAAGATTGACCATTTTGACCAATGTTGACTTTTTGGTCAAAAGTTGACCTATTGGGTCAATGGGTTGGTCATTGTGTCATGGATTAACCATCTTGACCAAAGTTGACTTTTTGGACAAAGTTATCTTATTGGGTCAATAATTGGTCATTAGGTCAAAATTTGATTAAAATTGAATTTTTGGTTAAAAGTTGACCCATTGGATTAATAGGGTGGTCTTTGGGTCAAAAATTGACAATTTTGACTAAAGTTGACTTTTTGGTCAAATTTTGACCTATTTGGTCAATGGGGTGGTCATTAGTTAAAATTGACTATATTGACATAAATTGTCTTTTTGTTAAAAAATTGACATATTGTGTCAATGGGTTGGATATTGTGTCAAGGATTACCCGTTTTGACCAAAGTTGACTTTTTGTTCAAAGATTGACTTAATGTGTCAATAATTGGTCATTATGTCAAAAATTGACTATTTTGGTAAAAACTTGACCTATTAGGTCTATGGGTTGGTAATTAGGTCAAGAATTGACCATTTTCATGAAAGTTCACTTTTTAGTCAAAAGTTGACCTATTGAGTCAATTGGTTGGTGATTGGGTCATAGATTGAACATTTTGACCAAACTTAACTTTTTTGTCAAAAGTTGACCTATTGGGTTAATGGGGTGGTCATTAGGTCAAAATTTATCAATTTTGACCAAAATTAACTTTTTGGTCAAAAGTTGACCTATTGCGTGAATGGGTTGATCAGTTGGTCAATGATTGGCCATTTTGAGTAAAGTTGATTTTTTGGTCAAAAGTTTACTTATTGGGTCAATGGTTTGGTCATTGGGTCAAAGATTGACCATTTCGACCAAAGTTGACTTTTTGGTTAGAGATTGTCTTTTTGGGTCATTAATTAGTCATTAGGTCAAAATTTGACTATTTTGACCCAATTTGACTTTTTGGTTAAAGTTGATTCTATTAGGTCATTAGGTTCGAAGTATTTACCATTTTGACCGAAGTTGACTTTTTGGTCAAAAGTTGACCTATTGGTTCAATGGGTTGGTCCTTAGGTCAAAGATTGATCTTTTCGACCAAAGTTGATTTTTTGGTCAGAGATGGACGTATTAGGTCATAAATCGGTCATTCGGTTAAAAATTTATTATTTTGACCAAAATTGAATTTTTTGTCAAAATGTTGGCCCATTGGGTCAATTGGGTGGTCATTGTGTCTGAAATTAGCTATTTTGACCAAAGTTGACTTTTTGTCAAAAATTAACCTATTGGTTAATGGTTGGTCATTGGGTCAGAAATTGACCATTTTGACAAACATTAACTTTATTGTTAAAAGTTGACCTATTGGGTCAATGAGGGTGGTTATTAGACAAAAAATTGACTATTCTGACGAAAATTGACTTTTTGGATAAAATTTGACCTATTGGGCCAATGGGTTGGTCATTGGGTCAAGGATTGGCCATTTTGAACAAAGTTGACTTTTTGGTCAAAAGTTGACCTATTGGGTCAATGAGTTAGTTCTTGGGTCAAGGATTGACTATTTTTACCAAAGTTAACTTTTTTGTCATTGAGTCAGAAATTGAACATTTTGACGAAACTTTACTTTTTTTCTCAAAAGTTGATCCAATGGGTCAAAGGGTTGGTCATTAACTCGAAGTTGAGTTTTTCGACCAAAGATGACTTTTGGACAAAAGTTGACCTATTTGGTCGATGGGTTAGTCGATGGGTTAAAGATTGACCATTTCGACCAAAGTTGATTTTTGGTCGGAGAATGACTTGTCAGGTCAAAAATTGGTCATTCGCACAAAATTTTATTATTTGACCAAAATTAAATTTTTTGTCAAAAGTTGGCCAATTGGATCAATTCGGTGATCATTGTGTCAATAATTGACCATTTTGAACAAAGTTGAATTTTTGTCAAAAATAGACCTATTGGGTCAGTGAGTTGGTCATTGAGTCAGAAATTAACCATTTTGACCAAACTTGACCTTATTGTCAAATGTCGACCTATTTGGTCCATGGGGTGCTAATTAGGTTAAACTTTTTGGTCATAAGTTGACCTACAGGGTCAATGGGTTGGTCTTGGGATCAAGGATTGACCATTTTGACCAAAGTTGACTTTTTGGTCAAAAGTTGACCTATTGGGTCAATGAGTTGGTTATTGAGTCAAGGATTGACCATTTTTACCAAAGCTGACTTTTTAGTCATTGGGTCAGAAATTAACTATTTTGACCAAAGTTTACTTTTTGGTTAAAAGTTCACCTATTGGGTCAATGGGTTGCTCAATGGGTCAAAGATTGATCATTTCATCCAAAGTTGTCTTTTTGTTCAAAGATTGACTTATTGGGTAAATAATTGGTTATTCGGTCAAAAATTGATTATTTTGTCCATAATTGAATTTTTGGTCATTATTTGTCCAATTGGGTCAATGGGGTGGTCATTGGGTCAGAAATTGACAATTTTGACCAAACTTAACTTTTTGGTCAAAAGTTAACATATTGGGTTAATGGGGTGGTCATTATGTCAAAAATTAGCAATATTGACTGAGATTGACTTTTGGTCAATAGTTGACCTATTGTGTCAATCATTTGGTCATTGTGTCAAGGATTGACTATTTTAGTAAAGTTCATTTTTGGGTTAAAACTTGACCTATTGGGTCATTGGGTTGGTTATAAGGTTAAGGATTGACCATTTTGACCGAAGTCTACTTTTTTGGTCAGAGATTGACTTATGGGGTCAATAATTGGTCATTATGTTAAAAATTGAATATTTTGGTCAAAAGTTAGCCTATTGGGTCTATGAGTTGGTCATTGGGTCAAGGATTGACCATTTTGACCAAAGTTGACTTTTTGATCAAAAGTTGACCTATTGGGTCAATGGGTTGGTCATTAGGTCAGAAATTGACCATTTTAACTAAACTTGACTTTCTAGTCAAAAATTGATCTATTGGGTTAATGGGGTGGCCATTAGGTCAAAAATTGACAATTTTGACAAAAATTTACTTTTTGATCAAAAGTTAACCTATTGGGTCAATGGGTTGATCATTGGGTAAGGATTGATCATTTTGACCGAAGTTGACTTTTCGGTCAAAAGTTGACCTATTAGGTCAATGGGTTGGTCATTGGGTCAAAGATTACCATTTCGACTAAAGTTGACTTTTTGGTCAGAGATTGACTTATTTGGTCAAAAATTGGTCATTCGGCCCAAAATTTATTATTTTGACCAAAATTAAATTTTGGTCAAAAGTTGGCCCATTGGGTCAATTGGGTGATCATTGTGTCAGAAATTGACAATTTTGACTGAAGTTGACTTTTTGTTAATGATTGACTGTATCAGATTCGAAAGGGTTGACCATTAGGTCGAAATTGACCATTTTGACCCAACTTAACTTTTTTATCAAAAGTTTGCCTATTGGGACAATGAGGTGGTCATTAGGTAAAAAATTGACTATTTTGACCAAAATTGTCTTTTTAGTCAAAAGTTGACTTATTTGGTTAATGGGTTAGTCATTGGGTCAAAAATCGACCATTTTGAGCAAAGTTGAGTTTTTTGTCCGAAGTTGACCTATCGGGTCAATGGGTTGGTCATTGGGTTCAAAGTTGACTCTTTTGTCATAGGGTCAGAAATTAACCATTTTGGCCAAAGTTGACTTTCGATCAAAGTTGACCTTTTGGGATTCGATGGGGTAGTCATTAGGTCAAGAATTGACTATTTTGACCAACATTGACTACTTGGTCAAATGTTGACCTATTTGGTCAATGGGTTGGTTATTGGGTCGAGGGCAGACTATTTTGACCAAAGTTGTCTTTTTGGTCAAAAGTTGACCTATTGGGTTAATCAGTTTGACATTGGGTCAATGATTGACCAATTTGACCGAGGTTGACTTTTTGGTCAGAGTTTGACTTAGTGTGTCTATCATTGATCATTTGGTCAAAAATTGACTGTTTTGACCATAATTGACGTTTTTGTCAAAAGTTGACCTATCAGATCAATAAGTTGGTCATTAGGTCAAAACTTGATAATTTTGACCAAAGTTGACCTATTGGGTCATTGAGTCAAGTATTTACCATTTTGACCAAACTTAGCTATATGGTCAAAAGTTGACCTATTGGGTCAAAGTTGACCTAATGGGTCAATGGGTATGTCATTGGGTCAAGGATTGATCATTTTGACCAAAGTTGACTTTTTCGTCAAAAGTTGACCTATTGGTTCATTGGCTCAAGGATTGACCATTTAGACCAAAGTTGAATTTTTGATCAAAAGTTGACCTATTGGGTCAACGGGTTGGTAATTGGGTCAGAAATTGAGCATTTTAACCAAAGTTGAGTTTTCGGTCAAAAGTTGGCTTATTGGCTCAATGGGTTGGTCATTAGGTCAAGCATTTTCCATTTTGACCAAAGTTGACATTTTGGTCAGTGATTTGAGTTATCGGGTCAATTATTGGTCATTATGTCAAAATTTGATTATTTTGTCCAAAATTAAATATTTGGTCAAAAGTTGTCCAATTGGGTCAACGTGGTGGTCATTAGGTCAGAAATTGACAATTTTGACCGAAGTTAACTTTTTGGTCATAAGTTGACCTATTGCATTAATGGGGTGGTCATTAGGTAAAAAATTAATCATTTTAACCAAAATTGACCTATTGGGTCAATGGGGTGGTCATTAGGTCAAAAATTAACCATTTTGACCAAAATTGATTTTTTCCTCGAAGTAGACTGTTGGGTCGATGGGTTAGTCATTAGGTCAGGATTGACCATTTTGGCAGAGTTGACTTTTTGGTCGAAAGTTGACTGTTAGATTGATGGGTTGGTCATTAGGTTAAGGATTGACCATTTTGAACAAGTTGACTTTTGGTCAGAGATTGACTTTTTGGGTCAATAATTGGTCATTAAGTTAAAAAATTGGCTATTTTTACCAAAATTGACTTTTTAGTCAAAAGTTTACATATCGAGTCAATGGGTTGGTAATTGCGTCAGAAGTTTACCATTTTAACTAAAGTTGACTTTTGGGTTAAAAGTTAACCTTTTGGGTCAATGGGTTGTTTATTAGGTGAAAATTGACGATTTTGACCAAAGTTGACTTTTCGGTCAAAATTTGACTTATTGGATTAATGGGTTGGTCATTAGGTCAAGGATTGACCATTTCGACCAAAGTTGACATTTAGGTCAAAAGTTGACCTAGTGGGTCAATAATTGGTCAGTATGTCAAAAATTGACTATTTCGACTAAAATTTACTTTTTGGTCAAAAGTTGATCTATTGGGTCACTAGGTTGGTCATTGGGTTAAGGATTCACCATTTTGACTAATGTTGACTTTTAGTCGAAGTTGACTATTAGATTAATGCAATGGTCATTGGGTCAGAAATTGACCATTTTGACCAAAGTTGACTTTTTGGTCAAAAGTTGACTTATTGGGTCAATGGATGGTCATTAGGTCAAAAATTGATTATTTTCACCAAAATTGACTTTTTGGTCAAAAGTTGACATATTTTGTCAATGTGTTGCTCATTGGGCCAATGATTGACCATTTTGACCAAAGTTAACTTTTTGGTCAAAAGTTGACCTATTAGGTCAATGGGTTGGTCATTAGACCAAGGATTAACCATTTTGACGAAAGTTGACTTTTTGGTCAGAAATTAACTTATTTGGTCAATTATTGGTCATTAGGTCAAAAATTGACTATTTTGACCAAAATTGAATTGTTGGTCAAAAGTGGACCCATTAGGTCAATAGGGTGGTCTTTGGGTGAGAAATTGACCATTTTGACCCAAGTTGACTTTTTAGTTAAAAGTTGACCTATTGGGTCAATGGGGTGAGCAGTAGGTTAAAAATTGACAATTTTGACCAATTTGACCTTTCAGTCAAAAGTTGACCTACTAGGTAAATGAGTTAGTCATTGGGTCAAGGATTGACCATTTTGACCAAAGTTGATTTTTTTGTCAAAAGTTGACCAATAGGGTCAATGGGTTGGTTATTGGATCGAGATTGACCATTTTGACCAAAGTTAACTTTTCGCTCAAAGGTTGACTTATTCGGATAATAATTGTTTATTAGGTAAAAAATTGACTATTTTGACAAAAATTGATTTTTTGGTCAAAAGTTGACCTATTGGGTTAATATGTTTGTCATTGGGTCAAGGATTGATTATTTTGACAAAAGTTAAGTTTTTGGGTAAAAATTTGACCTATTGGGTCAATGGGTTGGCCATTGGGTCAGAAATTAACTATTTTGACCAGAGTTGAGTTTTTGGTCAAAAGTTGACCTATTGGGTCAATGGGTTGCTCATTGGGTTAAAGATTCATCATTTCGTCCAAAGTTGACTTTCTGTTCAAAGATTGACTTATTGGGTCAATAATTGGTTATTCGGTCAAAAATTGATTATTTTGTCCAGAATTGAATTTTTGGTCATTATTTGTCCAATTGTGTCAATGGGGTGGTCATTGGGTCAGAAATTGACAATTTTGAACAAACTTAACTTTTTGGTCAAAAGTTGACCTATTGGGTTAATGAGGTGGTCATTATGTCAAAAATTAGCTATATTGACCGAGATTGACTTTTGGTCAATAGTTGACATATTGTGTCAATGGTTTGGTCATTGTGTCAAGGATTGATTATTTTTAGTAAAGTTCACTTTTGGGTTAAAACTTGACCTATTGGGTCATTGGGTTGGTCATAAGGTTAAGGATTGACCATTTTGACCGAAGTCGACTTTTTTGGTCAAAGTTTGACTTATGGGGTGAATAATTGGTCATTATCTTAAAAATTGATTGTTTTGGTCAAAAGTTAACCAATTGGGTCAATGGGTTCGTCATTGGGTCAAGGATTGACCATTTTGACCAAAGTTGACTTTTTGGTCAAAAGTTGACCTATTGGGTCAATGGGTTGGTCATTGGGTCAGAAATTGACCATTTTCACTAAACTTGACTTTTTGGTCAAAAGTTAATCTATTGGGTTAATAGGGTGGCCATTATGTCAAAAATTGACAACTTTGACAAAAATTTAGTATTTGGTCAAAAGTTGACCTATTGGGTCAATGGGTTGATCATTGGGTTAAGGATTGATCATTTTGGACTGAAGTTGACTTTTTGGTCAAAAGTTGACCTATTGGGTCAATGGGTTGGTCATTGGGTCAAAGATTGACCATTTCGACCAAAGTTGACTTTTTGGTCAGAGATTGACTTATTTGGTCAAAAATTGGTCGTTCGGCCCAAAATTTATTATTTTGACCAAAATTCAATTTTGGTCAAAAGTTGGCCCTTTGGGTCAATTGGGTGGTCATTGTGTCAGAAATTGACCATTTTAACCAAAGTTGACTTTTTTTCAACAGTTGACCTTTTGTCAACAGTTGACCTATTGGGTCAAAGGGTTGGTCATTGGGTCAGAAATTGACCATTTTTACCAAACTTGATTTTTTTGTCAAAACTTTGCCTACTGGGACAATGGGGTGGTCATTAGGTAAAAAATTGACTATTTTGACCAAAATTGTCTTTTTGGTCAAAAGTTGACTTATTTCGTCAATGGTTTAGTCATTGGGTCAAGAATTGACCATTTTGAGTAAAGTTGACTTTTTTATCCAAAGTTGACTGTCGAATTCGATGGGTTGGTCATTAGGTCCAAAGTTGACTCTTTTGTCATTGGGTCAGAAATTAACCATTTTGGCCAAAGTTGACTTTTGGTCAAAAGTTGACCTCTTGGGTCAATGGGGGTAGTCATTAGGTCAAGAATTGACTATTTTGACCAACATTGACTACTTGGTCAAAAGTTAACCTATTTGGTCAATGGGTTGGTTATTGGGTCAAGGACTGACCATTTTGTCCAAAGTTGTCTTTTTGGTCAAAAGTTGACCTATTAGGTTAATAGGTTTGTCATTGGGTCAATGATTGACCAATTTGACCAAAGTTGACTTTTTGGTCAGAGTTTGATTTTGTGTGTCAATAATTGATCATTAGATCAAAATTGACTGTTTTGACCAAAATTGACGTTTTGGTCAAAAGTTGACCTATCAGATCAATAAGTTGGTCATTGGGTCAAAAATTGATAATTTTGACCAAAGTTGACCTATTGGGTCATTGAGTCAAGGATTTACCATTTTGACGAAACTTTACTATATGATCAAAAGTTGACCTATTGGCTCAAAGTTTACCTAATGTGTCAATGGGTATGTCATTGGGTCAAGATTGATCATTTTGACCAAAGTTGAATTTTTTGTCAAAAGTTGACCTATTGGATCATTGAGTCAAGGATTGACCATTTAGACCAAAGTTGAATTTTTGGTAAAAAGTTGACCTATTGGGTCAACGGGTTGGTCATTGGGTCAGAAATTGACCATTTTAACAAAAGTTGAATTTTCGGTCAAAAGTTGCCTTATTGGGTCAATGGGTTGGTCAAGGATTGTCCATTTTGACCAAAGTTGACTTTTTGTTCAGTGATTTCAGTTATCGGGTCAAATTATTGGTCATTACGTCAAAATTTGATTATTTTGTCCAAAATTGAATATTTGGTCAAAAGTTGCCCAATTGGGTCAATGTGGTGGTCATTGGGTTGGTCAAGGATTGTCCATTTTGACCAAAGTTGACTTTTTGTTCAGTGATTTCAGTTATCGGGTCAAATTATTGGTCATTACGTCAAAATTTGATTATTTTGTCCAAAATTGAATATTTGGTCAAAAGTTGTCCAATTGGGTCAATGTGGTGGTCATTGGGTCAGAAATTGACAATTTTGACTGAAGTTAACTTTTTGTTCAAAAGGTGACCTATTGGGTCAATGGGGTGGTCATTAGGTCAAAAATTAACCATTTTAACCAAAATTAATCTATTGGGTCAATGGGGTGGTCATTAGGTGAAAAATTAACCATTTTGACCAAAATTGATTTTTAGTCAAAAGTGTACTCTATTGGGCCAATGGGTTGGTCTTTGGGTCGAGGATTCACCATTTTGACCAAGTTGACTTTTTGGTCAAAAGTTGACCTTTTGGTCAATGGATTGGTCATTAGGTCAAGGATTGTCCATTTTGAACAAGTTGGCTTTTTGGTCAGAGATTGACTTTTTGGGTCAATAATTGGTCATTAGATCAAAAAATTAACTATTTTTACCAAAATTGACCTTTTGGTCAAAAGTTTACCTATCAGGTCAATGGGATGGTAATTGGGTCAGAAGTTGACCATTTTAACCAAAGTTGACTTTTGGGTCAAAAGTTAACCTATTGGGTCAATGGGGTGTTTATTAGGTCAAAAATTGACAATTTTGACCAAAGTTGACTTTTCAGACAAAATTTGACTTATTGGATCAATGGGTTGGTCATTGGGTCAAGGATTGACCATTTCGACCAAAGTTGACGTTTAGATCAAAAGTTAACCTAGTGGGTCAATAATTGGTCAGTAGGTCAAAGATTGACTATTTTGACCAAAATTTATTTTTTGGTCAAAAGTTAATCTATTGGGTCTCTAGGTTGGTCATTGGATTAAAGATTCACCATTTTACTAATGTTGACTTTTGGTCAAAAGTTGACCTATTGGGTCAACGGGTTGGTCATTAGGTCAGAAATTGACAATTTTGACCAAAGTTGACTTTCTGGTCAAAAGTTGACTTATTTGGTCAATGGGTGGTCATTAGGTGAAAAATTGAATATTTTCACCAAAATTGACATTTTGGTCAAAAATTGACATATTTTGTCAATGTGTTGCTCATTGGGCCAATCATTAACCATTTTGACCAAAGTTAACTTTTTAGTTACAAGTTGACCTATTGGGTTAATGGGTTGGTCATTAGCCAAGGATTGACCATTATTACGAAAGTTGACTTTTAGGTCAGAGATTAATTTATTTGGTCAATAATTGGTCATTAGGTAAAAAATTGACTATTTTGACCACAATTGAATTGTTGGTTAAAGTTGGACCCATTAGGTCAATGGGGTGGTCTTTGGGTGAGAAGTTGACCATTTTGACCCAAGCTGACTTTTTGGTCAAAAGTTGACCTATTGGATCGATGGGGTGGGCATTAGGTCGAAAATTGACAATTTTGACTGAAATAAACTTTTTGTTCCAAAGTTGACCAATTGGGTCAATGAGTTAGTTATTGGGTCAAGGATTAACCATTTTGACCAAAGTTGATTTTTCGTCGAAAGTTGACCGATAAGGTCGATGGGTTGGTTATTGGGTCGAAGATTGACCATTTTGACCAAAGTTGATTGTTTGCTCGAAGGTTGACTTATTCGGATAATAATTGGTTATTAGGTAAAAATTGACTATTTTGACAAAATTGATTTTTTGGCGAAAGTTGACTCTATTGGGTCAATATGTTGGTCATTGGGTCAAGGATTAATCATTTTGACAAAAGTTAAGTTTTTTGGTAAAAAATTGACCTATTGGGTCAATGGGTTGGTCATTCGGTCAGAAATTGACCATTTTAACCAAATTTAACTTTTTAGTCAAAAGTTGACCTATTGGTTAATGGGTTTGTCATTCGGTCTAAGATTGACCATTTTGACCAAAGTTGACTTTTTGGTAAGATATATAATTATGGGCTCAATAATTGGTCATTAGGTCAAAAATTGACATTATTGACCAAGATTGACTTTTTGGTCAAAAGTTGACCTATTGTGTCAATGGTTTGGTCAATGTGTCAAGGATTAACTTTTTTGAGTAATGTTCTCTTTTTGGTCAAAACTTAACCTATCAGGTCAATGGGTTGGTCATTGGGTTAAGGATTGACCATTTTGACTGAAGTCGACTTTTTTGGTCAGCGATTGACTTATTGGGTCAATAATTGGTCATTATGTCAAAAATTGACTTTTTGGGCAAAAGTTGACCTATTTGGTCAATGGGTTGGTCATGGGGCCACGAATTGACCATTTTAAACCAAAGTTCAATTTTTGGTCAGATGTTGACCTATCAATAGGTGGTCATTGGGTCAAAAGTTGACTTTTTGGTCATTGGTTCAGAAATTAACCATTTTAACCAATATTTACTTTTGGTAAAAAGTTGACCTCTTGGGTTAATGGGGTGGTCATTAGGTCAAGAATTGACTATTTTGACCAAAATTAACTTTTTGGTCAAAAGTTGAGCTCTTTGGTAAATGGGTCGGTCATTGGGTCAAGGATTGATCATTTTGACCAAAGTTGACTTTTTTGTTAAAAGTTGGCTTATTGGGTCAATGGGTTAGTCGTTGGGTCAAATATTGACCATTTTAACCAAAGTTCACCTATTAGGTCAATGGGGTGGTCAGTAAGTCAAAAATTGACTATTTTGACCAAAATTGATTTTTAGTCAAAGGTAGACCTTTTGGGTCAATGGGTTGGTCATTGGGTCGAAGATTGGCCATTTTGAACAAGTTGACTTTTTGTTCAGAGATTGACTTTTTGGGTCAATGATTGGTCAATAGGTCAAAAATTTGGTATTTTGACAAAAATTGACTTTTTGGTCAAAAGTTGACCAATTGGGTTAACAGGTTAGTCATTGGGTAAAGGGTTGACCATTTTAACCGAAGTTGACATTTTGGTCAAAAGTAAGCCTATCGGGTCAATGGGCTGGTCATTGGGTCAGAAATTGTCCCTTTTAATCAAAGTTGACTTTTGGGTCAAAAGTTAACCCATTGGGTCAACGGGGTGGTCATTAGGTCAAAAATTAGCTATTTTGACCAAAATTGACTTTTTGGTCTAAAGTTGACCTATTAGGTCAATGGGTTGGTCATTGGGTCAAGGATTAAACATTTTGGCCAAAGTTAAGTTTTTGGTCAAAAGTTCACTTATTGGCTCAATGGGTTGGTCATTGTGTCAAGGATTGACCATTTCGACCAAAGTTGACATTTAAGTCAAAAATTGACCTATTGGGTCAATAATTGGTCATTTGGCCAAAAATTGACCATTTTGAAAAAAATTTACTTTTTAGTAAATAGTTGACCTATTGCGTCATTGGGTTAAGGAATCATCATTTTGACCAAAGTTGACTTTTTGGTCAAAAGTTGACATATTGGGTCAGTGGGTTGGTTATTGGGTCAGAAATTGACCATTTTATCCAAAGTTGAATTTTCGGTCAAAAGTTGACCTATTGGGTCAATGGGTTGGTCATTGGGACAAGGATTGTCCAGTTTGACCAAAGTTGACTTTTTAGTCTAAGAATGAGTTATCAGGTCAATAATTGGTCATTATGTCAAAAATTGATTATTTTGTCCAAAATTGAATATTTGGTCAAAAGTTGTCGATTGGAATCGATGTGGTGGTCATTGGGTTGAAATTAACAATTTTGACCGAAGTTAACTTTTTAGTCAAAAGTGGACCTATTGGGTTAATGGGTTGGTCATTAGGTCAAAAATTCACCATTTTAACCAAAGTTGACCTATTGGGTCAATGGGGTGGTCATTAGGTCAAAAATTAACTATTTTAACCAAAATTGTTTTTTTGGTCAAAAGTAGACCTATTGGGTCAACAGATTGGTCATTGGGTCGAGGATTGACCATTTTGACCAAGTTGACTTTTTGGGCAAAAGTTGACCTATTGGGTCAATGGGTTGGTCATTGGGTCAATGATTGATCATTTTGAGCAAAGTTGACTTTTTGGTCGGTCAGAATTTAACCATTTTGACCAAAATTAACATTTTGCTCAAAAGTTGACCTATGGGTCACTAGGGAGGTCACTACATCAAAAATTTACTATTTTGACCAAAATTAACTTTTTGGTCAAAAGTTGGCCTATTTGGTCAATGGGTTGGTCATTAGGTCAACTATTGTCCATTTTGACCAAAGTTGACTTTTTGGTCAGAGATTGACTTATTGGGTCAATAATTGGTCATTAGTTCAAAAATTGACTATTTTGACCAAAATTGACTTTTTGGTCAAAATTTAACCTATTGGGTCAATGTGTTGGTCGTTGGATCAAGGGTTAACTATTTTGACCAAAGTTGACTTTTTAGTCTCAATGGGTTGGTCATTGGGTCAAGGATTGACCATTTTGACCAAAGTTGAGTTTTTGGTCAGAGGTTGACTTATTAGGTCAATGATTGGTCATTTGGTCAAAAATTGATTATTTTGACCAAAATTAACTTTTTGGTCAAAGTTGACCTATTGGGTCATTGGATATGTTGTTGGGTCATTAATTGACCATTTTAACCAGAGTTGACTTTTGTGTCAAAAGTTGGCCTATTGGGTTAATGGGTTGGCCAATGGGTCAGAAATTGATCATTTTGACCAAGCTTGACTGTTTTTGTCAAAAGTTGACCTATTGGATCAATGGGGTTATCATTAGGGGTGTAAACGAATCGAACACGAACGAACAGAGCTAGTGTTCGTGTTCAAAATGTTCGAACACATCACTGTTCGTGTTTGGTTCGTTTAACAAACCGAATGAAAAAAATTTGTTTGTGTTCGTATCGTTTGCTTATCGAACGAATCTAACACTAACTTCCCGGTGAACCGAACATTCACTGTTCACCAACAATGAGCTTTTTTGACAGCCCTAGCTTTGATAGCATACTTCCTTAAAATGAGGCAAATTGATCAGGTATTTCGTACACATCAGGTAATCCATACTTCCTCAAAATGAAGCAAATCGAATAAAGCGTTTAGGGTTTTATTTTAATATATAGTATATTATATTAATGATAATATTATAATATTTATATTAATATAATTAATACTATAATATTATTATTGTTATTAATAATTTATCATATATTATAATTTATAGAAGTTTAATTATTTAAATTATGATAAATTTTATAATATATAATTATTTTTAAAATACCATAAATTTTTTATATATAATTATTTTAAATTATTTTATATTTCGAACATTAACAAACCAAACACGAACGAACACATCACTGTTCTTGTTTGGTTCATTTAACAAATCGAACGAAAAAAATTGTTTATGTTCATCTCGTTTGCTTATCGAACGAATCGAACTTAAACTTCTTGGCGAACCGAACACGAACCGTTTGCGAACAACAAATTTTTTGGACAGCCCTAGTTATCATTATGTAAAAAATTGACTTTTTTGTCAAAAGTAGACGTATTTGGTCAATGGGTTGGTCATTGAGTCAAGAATTGACCATTTTGATAAAAATTGATTTTTTGGTCAGAAAATGATCTATTGGGTCAATGGGTTGGTCATTGAGTCAAGGATAGAACATTTTGATTAAAGTTCACTTTTTGTTAGGTCAGAAATTAACCATTTTGACTAAAATAAACTTTTCGGTCAAAAGTGAACCTATTGGGTCACTAGGTGGTCATTAGGTCAAAAATTTATTATTTTGACCAAAATTAACTTTTTGGTAAAAAGTTGACCTATTCGGTCAATGGGTTGCTCATTGGGTTAAGGATTGACTATTTTAACCAAAGTTGTCTTTTGGTGAAAAGTTGACTTATTGGGTCAATGGGTTGGTCGTTGGGTCAACGATTGACCTTTTTGACCAAAGTTGACTTTTTGGTCAGAGATTGACTTATTGGGTCAATAATTGGTCATTAGTTCAAAAATTGACAATTTTGATCAAAATTGATTTTTAGGTCAAAAGTTAACTTATTGGGTCAAAGTGTTGGTCGTTGGGTCAAGGATTGACCATTTTGACCAAAGCTGACTTTTCTGTCGAAAGTTGACCTATTGACTTTTTGGCTCAACAGGTCAATGGGTTGGTCATTGGGTCATTGACAAAAGTTGACGTTTTGGCTTATTGGGTTAATAATTGGTCATTAGGTCAAAAATTAACTATTTTGACGAAAATTGACTTTTTGGTCGAAAGTTAACCTTTTGGGTCATTGGGTTGGTCATTGGGTCAACAATTGGTCATTTTGAGCAATGTTGAATTTTTGGTCAAAAGTTGATCTATTTGGTCAATGGGTTAGTCGTTGGTCAGAAATTGGCCATTTTAACCAAAGTTGAGCTATTGGGTCAATAGGGGTGGTCATTTCGTGAAAATATGTCTATTTTGACAAAAATTGGTTTTTTGGTCAAAGGTTGACCTATTTGGTCAATGGGTTGGTCATTAGGTCAACGATTGACCATTTTCACCAAAGTTGACTTCTTGGTCAAAAGTTGACATATTGGGTCAATGGGTGGTCCTTGGGTCAAGGATTGACCAATTTGACCAATGTTAACTTTTTGGTCAGTGAATGACTTATTGGGTTAATAATTTGTCATTTGGTCAAAAGTTGACCTATTGGGTCAGTGGGTTAGTCATTGGGTCAAGGTTTGACCATTTTAACCAAAGTTAACTTTTTAGTCGAAAATTGACCAATTGGGTCAATGGGTTGGTCATTGGGTCAAGAATTGATCATTTTGACCAAAGTTTACTTTTTGGACAAAAGTTGAACTATTGGGTCAACGGGTTGGTCATTTTGTCAAGAATGGACCATTTTGACCAAAGTTGACTTTTTGTTCATAGATTGCTTTTGGGTCAATAATTGGTCATGAGGTCAAAAATTGATTATTTTGACCAAAATTTAATTTTTGGTCAAAAGTTGACCCTTTGGGTTAATGAGGTAGTCATTGGGTCAGAAATTGACCATTTTGACCAAAGTTGATTTTTTGGTCAAATCTTGACCTATTGGGTTAATGAGTTGGTCATTGGGTCAAGAATTTACCATTTTAACCAAAGTTGATTTTTTGGTCAAAAGTTTACCTCTTGGGTCAATGGGTTGGTCATTGGGTCAGAAATTGACCATTTTGACCAAAGTTAACTTTTTGGTGAAAAGTTAACCTATTAGGTCAATGGGTGGTCATAAGGTCAAAAATTGATAATTTTGACCAAAATTGACTTTTTGGTTAAAAGTTGACCTATTGGGTCAATGGGTTGGTCGTCGGGTCAAGGATTGACCATTTTGGCCAACGTTGACTTTTTGCTCAAAAGTTGACCTATTGGGTCAATGCATTGGTCATTGAGTGAAGGATTGACAATTTTGACCAAAGTTGACGTTTTGGTCATAGATTTGCTTATTGGGTCAATAATTTGTCATTATGTCAAAAATTGATTATTTTGACCAAAATTAACTTTTTGGTCGAAAGTTAAGCTATTGGGTCAATGGGTTGGTCATTGGGTCAACGATTGATCAATTTGACCAAAGTTGACTTTTAGTCAAAAGTTGACTTATTAGGTCAATGGCTTGGACGTTGGGTCAGAAATTGGCAATTTTAACCAAAGTTGAACTATTGGGTTAGTTGGTGGTTATTAGGTAAATATCTAACTATTTTGACCAAGTTGATTTTTTTATCCAAAGTTAACCTACTTGGTCAATGGGTTGGTCAATGGGTTGGTCATTGGGTCAAGGATTGACCATTTTGACCAAAGTTGACTTTTGGTCAGAGGTTGACCTATTGGGTCAATGGGTGGTCATTGGGTCAATGATTGACCATTTTGACCAAAGTTGACTTTTTGGTGAGAGATTAACTTATTGGGTCAATAATCGGTCGTTAGGTCAAAAATTGACAATTTTGAGCAAAACTAGCTTTTTGGTCAAAAGTCAACCTTTTGAGTCAATGGGCGGGTCATTGGGTCAAGGATTGACCATTTTAACCAAAGTTGACTTTTTGGTCAAATGTTGATCTATTGGGTCAATAATTGGTCATTAGGTCAAAAATTTACTATTTCGACCAAAATTGACTTTTTGGTCAAAACTCGATCTATTGGGTCAGTGGGTTGGAAATTGGGTCAAGGATTTACCATTTTGACCAAAGTTGACTTTTTCGTCGAAAGTTGACCAATTGGGTCAATAGGTTTGTCATTGGGTTAAGGATTGACCATTGTGAACAAAGTTGACTTTTTGGTCAGAGATTGACTTATTGGGTTAATAATTAGTCATTAGGTCAAAAACTGACTATTTTGACCAAAATTGACTTTTTGTTCAAAATTTGGCATATTGGGTCAATGAGTTAGTCATTGGGTTAAAAATTGACCATCTTGATCAAAGTTAACTTTTTGGTCAAAAGTTGACCTATTGGGTCAATGGGTTGGTCATTCGGTCAGAAATTAAGCATTTTGACCAAAGTTGATTTTTTGGTCAAAAGTTGACCAATTTGGTCAACAGGTGGTGATTAGGTGAAACATTGAATATTTTAACCGAAATTGACTTTTTAGGTCAAAAGTTGATCTATTTGGTCAATGGGTTGGTCAATGGGTGCAGGATTGACAATTTCGACCAAAGTTAACTTTTTGTTCAGAACTTGACCTATTGTGTTAATGGCTTGGTCATTGGGTCATGGATTGATGATTTTGACCAAAGTTGACTTTTTGGTCAAAGATTGACTTATTGGGTCAATAATTGGTCAATTGGTTAAAAATTAACTATTTTGACCAAAATTGACTTTTTGGTCAAATGTTGACCTATTGGTTCAATGGGTTGGTCATTGGGTCAATGATTGACCATTTTCAAAGTTAACTTTTTGGTTAAAAGTTGACCTATTGGGTCAATGGGTTGGACATTGGGTTAAGGATTGACCATTTTGACCAAAGTTGATTTTTTGGTCAGAGATTGACTTATTGGGTCAATAAATTGTCATTAGGTAAAAATTTGACCCATTAGGTTAAAGGGGGATCATTGGGTGAGAAATTTACCATTTTGAACAAAGTTGACTTTTTGGTCAAAAGTTAACATATTGGGTCAATGGTGTGGGCTTAGGTAAAAAATTAACAATTTCGACAAAAATTTAATTTTTGGTCAAAAGTTGACTTATTCGATCAAGTAGGTGGTCATTAGGTCAAAAATTGACTATTTTGACCAAAATTGCTTTTGTGTCAAAAGCTGACCTATTGCGTCATTGGGTCAATGATTGATCATTTTGACCAATGTTGACTTTTTGGTCAAAAGTTGACCTATTGGGTCAATGGGTTGGTCATTGTGTCATGGATTAACCATCTTGACCAAAGTTGACTTTTTGGAGAAAGTTATCTTATTGGGTCAATAATTGGTCATTAGGTCAAAATTTAATTAAAATTGAATTTTTGGTTAAAAGTTGACCCATTGGGTTAATAGGGTGGTCTTTGGGTCAAAAATTGACAATTTTGACTAAAGTTGACTTTTTGGTCAAATTTTGACCTATTTGGTCAATGGGGTGTCATTAGTTAAAATTGACTATATTGACATAAATTGTCTTTTTGTTAAAAAATTGACATATTGTGTCAATGGGTTGGATATGGGGTCAAGGATTACTCGTTTTGACCAAAGTTGACTTTTTGTTCAAAGATTGACTTAATGTGTCAATAATTGGTCATTATGTCAAAAATTGACTATTTTGGTAAAAAGTTGACCTATTGGGTCTATGGGTTGGTAATTAGGTCAAGAATTAACCATTTTCATGAAAGTTGACTTTTTAGTCAAAAGTTGACCTATTGAGTCAATGGGTTGGTGATTGGGTCATAGATTGAACATTTTGACCAAACTTGACTTTTTTGTCAAAAGTTTACCTATTGGGTTAATGGGGTGGTCATTAGGTCAAAATTTATCAATTTTGACCAAAATTAACTTTTTGGTCAAAAGTTGACCTATTGCATCAATGGGTTGATCAGTTGGTCAATGATTGACCATTTCGACCAAAGTTGACTTTTTGGTCAAAAGTTGACTTATTGGGTCAATGGTTTGGTCATTGGGTCAAAGATTGACCATTTCGACCAAAGTTAACATTTTGGTTAGAGATTGTCTTTTTGGGTCATTAATTAGTCATTAGGTCAAAATTTGACTATTTTGACCTAATTTGACTTTTTGGTTAAAGTTGACCTATTGGGTCATTGGGTCAAGTATTGACCATTTTGACCAAAGTTGACTTTTTGGTCAAAAGTTGACCTATTGGTTCAATGGGTTGGTGCTTAGGTCAAAGATTGATCTTTTCGACCAAAGTTGATTTTTTGGTCAGAGATGGATGTATTAGGTCATAAATCGGTCATTCGGTTAAAAATTTATTATTTTGACCAAAATTGAATTTTTTGTCAAAATGTTGGCCCATTGGGTCAATTGGGTGGTCATTGTGTCTGAAATTAGCTATTTTGACCAAAGTTGACTTTTTGTCAAAAATTAACCTATTGGGTTAATGGGTTGGTCATTGGGTCAGAAATTAACCATTTTGACAAACCTTAACTTTATTGTTAAAAGTTGACCTATTGGGTTAATGAGGGTGGTTATTAGACAAAAAATTGACTATTCTGACGAAAATTGACTTTTTGGATAAAATTTGACCTATTGGGCCAATGGGTTGGTCATTGGGTCAAGGATTGGCCATTTTGACCAAAGTTGACTTTTTGGTCAAAAGTTGACCTATTGGGTCAATGAGTTGGTTATTGGGTCAAGGATTGACTATTTTTACCAAAGTTAACTTTTTTGTCATTGAGTCAGAAATTGAAAATTTTGACGAAACTTTACCTTTTTTTCAAAAGTTGATCCAATGGGTCAAAGGGTTGGTCATTAACTCAAGGATTGAGTTTTTTGACCAAAGATGACTTTTTGGTCAAAAGTTGACCTATTTGGTCAATGGGTTAGTCAGTGGGTTAAAGATTGACCATTTCGACCAAAGTTGATTTTTTGGTCAGAGAATGACTTATTGGGTAAAAAATTGGTCATTCGCACAAAATTTTATTATTTGACCAAAATTAAATTTTTTGACAAAAGTTGGCCAATTGGATCAATTCGGTGATCATTGTGTCAATAATTGACCATTTTGAACAAAGTTGATTTTTTGTCAAAAATAGACCTATTGGGTCAGTGAGTTGGTCATTGAGTCAGAAATTAACCATTTTGACCAAACTTGACTTTATTGTCAAATGTCGACCTATTTGGTCGATGGGGTGCTAATTAGGTTAAAAATTGACTATTTTGACCAAAATTAACTTTTTGGTCATAAGTTGATCTACAGTGTCAATGGGTTGGTCTTGGGATCAAGGATTGACCATTTTGACCAAAGTTGACTTTTTGGTCAAAAGTTGACCTATTGGGTCAATGAGTTGGTTATTGAGTCAAGGATTAACCATTTTTACCAAAGCTGACTTTTTAGTCATTGGGTTAGAAATTAACTATTTTGACCAAAGTTGACTTTTTGGTTAAAAGTTCACCTATTGGGTCAATGGGTTGCTCAATGGGTCAAAGATTGATCATTTCGTCCAAAGTTGTCTTTTTGTTCAAAGATTGACTTATTGGGTCAATAATTGGTTATTCGGTCAAAAAATTGATTATTTTGTCCATAATTGAATTTTTGATCATTATTCGTTCAATTGGGTCAATGGGTGAGTCATTGAGTCGAAATTGACAATTTTGACCAAACTTAACTTTTTGGTCAAAAGTTAACAAATCAAGTTAATGGGGTGGTCATTATGTAAAAAATTAGCAATAGTCAACCGAGATCGACTTTTGGTCAATAGTCGACCTATTGTGTCAATCGTTTGGTCATTGTGTCAAGGATTGACTATTTTTAGTAAAGTTCACTTTTGGGTTAAAACATGACCTATTGGGTCATTGGGTTGGTTATAAGGTTAAGGATTGACAATTTTGACCGAAGTCTACTTTTTTGGTCAGAGATTCAATTATGGGTCAATAATTGGTCATTATGTTAAAAATTGACTATTTTGGTCAAAAGTTAGCCTATTGGGTCTATGAGTTGGTCATTGGGTCAAGGATTGACCATTTTGACCAAAGTTGACTTTTTGGTCAAAAGTTGACCTATTGGGTCAATGGGTTGGTCATTAGGTCAGAAATTGACCATTTTAACTAAACTTGACTTTCTAGTCAAAAATTGATCTATTGGGTTAATGGGGTGGCCATTAGGTCAAAAATTGACAATTTTGACAAAAATTTATTTTTTGATCAAAAGTTAACCTATTGGGTCAATGGGTTGATCATTGGATAAGGATTGATCATTTTGACCGAAGTTGACTTTTCGGTCAAAAGTTAACCTATTGGGTCAATGGGTTGGTCATTGGGTCAAAGATTGCCATTTCGACTAAAGTTGACTTTTTGGTCAGAGATTGACTTATTTGGTCAAAAATTGGTCGTTCGGCCCAAAATTAAATTTTGGTCAAAAGTTGGCCCATTGGGTCAATTGGGTGATCATTGTGTCAGAAATTGACCATTTTGACTGAAGTTGACTTTTTGTCAACAGTTGACCTATTGGGTCAAAGGGTTGACCATTGGGTCCGAAATTGACCATTTTGACCCAACTTAACTTTTTTATCAAAAGTTTGCCTATTGGGACAATGAGGTGGTCATTAGGTAAAAAATTGACTATTTTGACCAAAATTGTCTTTTTAGTCAAAAGTTGACTTATTTGGTTAATGGGTTAGTCATTGAGTCAAAAATTGACCATTTTGAGCAAAGTTGAGTTTTTTGTCCGAAGTTGACCTAACGGGTCAATGGGTTGGTCATTGGGTTCAAAGTTGACTCTTTTGTCATTGGGTCAGAAATTAAACATTTTGGCCAAAGTTGACTTTCGGTCAAAAGTTGACCTCTTGGGTCAATGGGGTAGTCATTAGGTCAAGAATTGACTATTTTGACCAACATTGACTACTTGGTCAAATGTTGACCTATTTGGTCAATGGGTTGGTTATTGGGTCGAGGGCAGACTATTTTGACCAAAGTTGTCTTTTTGGTCAAAAAGTCGACTTTATCAAGTTAATCAGTTCGACATCGGGTCAATGATCGACCAATTTGACCGAGGTCGACTTTTTGGTCAGAGTTTGACTTAGTGTGTCTATCATTGATCATTTGGTCAAAATTAATCGGCTTTCGACCATAATCGACGCTTTTGTCAAAAGTCGACCTATCGGATCAATAAGTCGGTCATTAGGTCAAAACTTGATAATTTTCGACCAAAGCTGACTCTATCAAGTCATTGAGTCAAGTATTTACCATTTTGACCAAACTTAGCTATATGGTCAAAAGTTGACCTATTGGGTCAAAGTTGACCTAATGGGTCAATAGGTATGTGATTGGGTCAAGGATTGATCATTTTGACCAAAGTTGACTTTTTCGTCAAAAGTTGACCTATTGGATCATTGGCTCAAGGATTGACCTTTTAGACCAAAGTTGAATTTTTGATCAAAAGTTGACCTATTGGGTCAACGGGTTGGTAATTGGGTCAGAAATTGAGCATTTTAACCAAAGTTCAGTTTTCGGTCAAAAGTTGGCTTATTGGCTCAATGGGTTGGTCATTGGGTCAAGCATTTTCCATTTTGACCAAAGTTGACATTTTGGTCAGTGATTTGAGTTATCGGGTCAATTATTGGTCATTATGTCAAAATTTGATTATTTTGTCCAAAATTGAATATTTGGTCAAAAGTTGTCCAATTGGGTCAACGTGGTGGTCATTAGGTCAGAAATTTACAATTTTGACCGAAGTTAACTTTTTGGTCATAAGTTGACCTATTGCATTAATGGGGTGGTCATTTGGTAAAAAATTAATCATTTTAACCAAAATTGACCTATTGGGTCAATGGGGTGGTCATTAGGTCAAAAATTAACCATTTTGACCAAAATTGATTTTTTCGTCAAAAGTAGACCTATTCGGGGTCGATGGCCGGGTCATTGGGTCGAGGATCGACCATTTTGGCCAAGTCGACTTTTCGGTCAAACGTCGACTTATCGGGTCAATGGGTCGGTCATTAGGTCAAGGATCGACCATTTTGAACAAGCTGACTTTTTGGCCGCGAGATCGACTTTTCGCAGTCAATAATTTGGTCATTAAGTCAAAAATCGGCTATTTTCACCATAATCGACTTTTTAGTCAAAAGTTTACATATCGAGTCAATGGGTCGGTAATTGCGCGAAGTCGATCATTTTAACTAAAGTTGACTTTTGGGTTAAAGTTAACCTTTGTCAATTTGGGGTGTTTATTAGGTCGAAATTGATAATTTCGACCAAAGTCGACTTTTCGGTCAAAATTCGACTTATTGGTTTAATGGGTTAGTCATTAGGTCAAGGATCGACCATTTCGACCAAAGTCGACATTTAGGTCGAAAGCCGACCTAGATGGGTCAATAATTTGGCTCGTATGTCAAAATCGACAATTTCGACTAAAATTTACTTTTTGGTCAAAAGTTGATATATTGGGTCACTAGGTTGGTCATTGGGTTAAGGATTCACCATTTTGACTAATGTTGACTTTTGGTCAAAAGTTGACCTATTGGGTCAACGGGCTGGTCATTGGGTCAGAAATTGACCATTTTGACCAAAGTTGACTTTTTGGTCAAAAGTTAACTTATTGGGTCAATGGGTGGTCATTAAGTCAAAAAATGATTATTTTCACCAAAATTGACTTTTTGGTCAAAAGTTGACATATTTTGTCAATGTGTTGCTTATTGGGCCATTAATTGACCATTTTGACCAAAGTTAACTTTTTGGTCAAAAGTTAACCTATTAGGTCAATGGGTTGGTCATTAGGCCAAGGATTGACCATTTTGACGAAAGTTGACTTTTTGGTCAGAAATTAACTTTTTTGGTCAATTATTGGTCATTAGTCGAAAAATTATTATTTTGACCAAAATCGAATTCGTTGGTCGAGTGGACCCGTTGGATTGATGGGGTGGTCTTTGGGTGAAGATTTACCATTTTGACCCAAGTTGACTTTAGACAAAAGTTAACCTATTGGGTCAATGGGGTGAGCAGTAGGTTAAAAATTGATAATTTTGACCAATTTGACTTTTCAGTCAAAAGTTGACCTACAGGGTAAATGAGTTAGCCATTGGGTCAAGGATTGACCATTTTGACGAAAGTTGATTTTTTTGTCAAAAGTTGACCAATAGGGTCAATGGGTTGGTTATTGGGTCAAGGATTGACCATTTTGACCAAAGTTAACTTTTTGCTCAAAGGTTGACTTATTCGGATAATAATTGTTTATTAGGTAAAAAATTGCCTATATTGACCAAAATTGTCTTTTTGTTCAAAAGTTGACCTATTGGGTCAATGAGTTAGTTATTGGGTCAAGGATTAACCATTTTGACCAAAGTTGATTTTTCGATCAAAGTTGACCAATAGAGATCAATGGGTTGGTTATTGGGTCGAAGGATTGACCATTTTGACTGTGAAGTTGATCGTTTGCTCAAAGGAGTTTATTCGGATAATAATTGGTTATTAGGTAAAAAATTGACTATTTTGACAAAAATTGATTTTTTGGTCAAAAGTTGACCTATTGGGTCAATATGTTGGCCATTGGGTCAAGGATTGATTATTTTGACAAAAGTTAAGTTTTTTGGTAAAAATTTGACCTAATGGGTCAATGGGTTGGCCATTGGGTCAGAAATTGACCATTTTTACCAAAGTTGACTTTTTGGTCAAAAGTTGATATATATGGGTCAATGGGTTCGTCATTCGGTCTAAGATTAACTATTTTGACCAAAGTTGACTTTTTGGTAAGATATATTTATGGGATCAATAATTGGTCATTAGGTCAAAAATTGACTTTATTAACCGAGATTGACATTTTCGTCAAAAGTTGACCTATTGTGTCAATGGTTTGGTCAATATGTCAAGGATTGACTTTTTTGAGTAAAGTTCACTTTGTGGTCAAAGCTTGACCAATCGGATCAATGAGTTGGTCATTGGATTAAGGACTGACCATTTTGACTGAAGTCGACTTTTTGTTCGGTCGATCGACTTGACTAATTGATAATCGTGGTCATTATGTCAAAAATTGATTTTTTGGGCAAAAGTTGACCTATTTGGTCAATGGGTTGATCATGGGGCCAAGAATTGACCATTTTGACCAAAGTTCACCTTTTTCTTAGAAGTTGACCTATTGGGTCAATGGTGGTCATTGGGTCAAAAGTTGACTTTTTGGTCATTGGTTCAGAAATTAACCATTTTGTCCAAAGTTGACTTTCGGTAAAAAGTTGACCTCTTGGGTTAATGGGGTGGTCATTAGGTCAAGAATTGACTATTTTGACCAAAATTGACTTTTTGGTCAAAAGTTGAGCTCTTTCGTCAATGGGTCGGTCATTGGGTCAAGGATTTATCATTTTGACTAAAGTTGACTTTTTGGTTAAAAGTTGGCTTATTGGGTCAATGGGTTAGTCGTTGGGTCATATATTAACCATTTTAACAAAAGTTGACCTATTAGGTTAATGAGGTGGTCATTACGTTAAAAATTGATTATTTTGACCAAAATTGATTATTTTGACAAAAATTGATTTTTTAGTCAAAAGTAGGCCTTTTGGGTCAATGTGATGGTCATTGTGTCGAGGATTGACCATTTTGAACAAGTTGACTTTTTTGGTCAGAGATTAACTTTTTGGGTCAATAATTGGTCATATGTCAAAAATTTGCTATTTTGACCAAATTTGACTTTTTGGTCAAAAGTTGACAAATTGGGTCAAATGGTTAGTCATTGGGTAAAGGATTGACCATTTTGACCGAAGTTGACATTTTGGTCAAAAGTTGGCCTATCGGGTCAATGGGTTGGTCATTGAGTCAGAAATTGACCCTTTTAATCAAAGTTGACTTTTGGGTCAAAAGTTAACCTATTGGGTCGACGGTGTGGTCATCAGGTCAAAAATTGACTATTTTGACCAAAATTGACTTTCTGGTCTAAAGTTGACATATTGGGTTAATGAGTTGGTCATTGGGTCAAGGATTAAACATTTTGGCCAAAGTTAAGTTTTGGTCAAAAGTTGATTTAATGGCTCAATGGGTTGGTCATTGGGTCAATGATTGACCATTTTGAACAAAGTTGACATTTAAGTCAAAAGTTGACCTATTGGGTCAATAATTGTTTATTAGGTCAAAAATTGGCCATTTTGAACAAAATTTACTTTTTGGTCAAAAGTTGATCTATTGGGTCATTAGGTTAAGGATTCAACATTTTGACCAAAGTTGACTATTTGGTCAAAAGTTAACATATTGGGTCAATGGGTTGTCATTGGGTTAGAAATTGACCATTTTATCTAAAGTTAAATTTTCGGTCAAAAGTTGACCTATTGGGTCATTAGTCAACGATTGTCCAGTTTGACCAAAGTTGACTTTTAGTCTGAGATTGAGTTATCGGGTCAATAATTGGTCATTATGTCAAAAATTGATTATTTTGTCCAAAATTGAATATTTGGTCAAAAGTTGTCCAATTGGGTCAATATGGTGGTCAATTGGTAAGAAATTGACAATTTTGACCGAAGTTAACTTTTCGGTCAAAAGTTGACTTATTGGGTTAATGAGGTGGTCATTAGGTCAAAAATTGACCATTTTAACTAAAGTTGACCTATTGGGTCAATGGGGTGGTCATTAGGTCAAATATTTACTATTTTGACCAAAATTGATTTTTTGGTCAAAAGTAGACCTATAGGTTCAAGAGGTTGGTCATTGGGTCGAGGATTGACCATTTTGACCAAGTTGACTTTTTAGGTAAAAGCTGACCTATTGGGTCGATGGGTTGGTCATTGGGTCAACGATTGACCATTTTGAGTAAAGTTGACTTTTTGGTGGGTCAAATCAACTATTTTGACCAAATTAACATTTCAGTCAAAAGTTGACCTAGGGTCACTAGGGAGGTCACTACGTCAAAAATTTACTATTTTGACCAAAATTGACTTTTTGGTCAAAAGTTGACCTATTTGGTCAATGGGCTAGTCATTGGGGTTTTCATTAGGTCAAAAAATTGTCAATTTTGACCAAAATTAACTTTTTGGTCAAAAGTTGACCTATTGTGTCAATGGGTTGGTCATTGGGTCAAGGATTGACCATTTTGACCAAAGTTGACTTTTTGGTCAAAAGTTGACCTATTGGGTCAATGGGTTCGTCATTGGGTGAAGATTGACCATTTCGAGCAAACATGACTTTTTGGTCGAATTGACTTATTGAGTCGATAATTGGTCATTTGGTCGAAAAATTGTTTATTTTGACCAAAATTAACTTTTTGGTCAATGTTGTCCTATTGGGTCATTGGGTCAAGAATTGACCATTTTGACCAAAGTTGACTTTTTGGTCATAAGTTGACCTATTGGGTCATTGGATTGGTTGTTGGGTCATAAATTGACCATTTTAACCAAAGTTGACTTTTGTCAAAAGTTGACCTATTGGGTTAATGGGTTGGCCATTGGGTCAGAAATTGACAATTTTGACCAAATTGACTTTTTTGTCAAAGTTGACCTATTGGGTCAGTGGGGCTATCATTAGGTCAAAAATTGACTATTTTGACCAAAATTAACTTTTTGGTCAAAAGTTGACCTATTCGGTCAATGTGTTGGTCATTGGGTCAATAATTGACCATTTTGACAAAAATTGATTTTTTGGTCAGAAAATGACCTATTGGGTCAATGGGTTGGTCATTGAGTCAAGGATAGACCATTTTGATTA
Source organism: Papilionanthe hookeriana x Papilionanthe teres (assembly GCA_022702705.1). Lineage (NCBI taxonomy): Eukaryota > Viridiplantae > Streptophyta > Magnoliopsida > Asparagales > Orchidaceae > Papilionanthe > Papilionanthe hookeriana x Papilionanthe teres. Next base: position 86,941,347 of record CM040427.1, on the reverse strand, counting down.
AAGTTCGCTTTTTGTTGGGTCAGAAATTAACCATTTTGACAAAAAAATTAACTTTTTGGTCAAAAGTGGCTACTGAGAGTCACTGGAGTGGTCATTGAGGTCAAAAAATTTATTATTTTCGACCAAAATTGACTTACAGTCAAAAGTTGACCTATTCGGTCAATGGGTTGGTCATTGGGTCAAGGATTGACCATTTTGAACAAAGTTGTCTTTGGTGAAAAGTTGACCTATTGGGTCAATGGGTTGGTCGTTGGGTCAACGATTGACCATTTTGACCAAAGTTGACTTTTTGGTCAGAGATTGACTTATTGGGTCAATAATTGGTCATTAGTTCAAAAATTGACTATTTTGATCAAAATTAACTTTTAGGTCAAAAGTTAACCAATTGGGTCAAGTGTTGGTCGTTGGGTCAAGGATTGACTATTTTGATCAAAGCTGACTTTTTGGTCGAAAGTTGACCTATTGACTTTTTGGTTCAACCGGTCATTGGGTTGGTCATTGGGTCATTAACAAAAGTTGACATTTTGGCTTATTGGGTTAATAATTGGTCATTAGGTAAAAAATTAACTATTTTGACTAAAATTGACTTTTTGGTCGAAAGTTAACCTATTGGGTCATTGGGTTGGTCGTTGGGTCAACAATTGGTCATTTTGACCAATGTTGACATTTTGGTCAAAAGTCGATCTATTTGGTCAATGGGTTGGTTGTTGGGTCAGTAAATGATAATTTTAACCAAAGTTGAGCTTTTGGGTCAATGGGGGTGGTCATTAGGTAAAAAATTGTCTATTTTGACAAAAATTGATTTTTTGGTCAAAAGTCGACCTATTTGGTCAATGAGTTGGTCATTTGGTCAACGATTGACCATTTTCACCAAAGTTGACTTCTTGGTCAAAAGTTGACATATTGGGTCAATGGGTGGTCATTGGGTCAAGGATTGGCCAATGTTGACTTTTTGGTCAGTGAATGACTTATTGGGTTAATAATTAGTCATTAGGTCAAAAATTGATTATTTTGACCAAAACTGGTTTTTGGTCAAAAGTTGACCTATTGGGTCAGTGGGTTAGTCATTGGGTCAGGGTTTGACCATTTTGACCAAAGTTGACTTTTTAATCAAAAGTTGACCTCTTGGGTCAATGGGTTGGTCATTAGGTAGGAAATTGACCATTTTGACCAAAGTTGACTTTTTGGGTGAAAAGTTAACCTATTAGGTCAATGGGTGGTCATTAGGTCAAAAATCGACAATTTTGACCAAAATTGACTTTTTGGCTAAAATTTGACCTATTGGGTCAATGGATTGGTCGTTGGGTTAAGGATTGACCATTTTGGCCAAAGCTGACTTTTTGCTCAAAAGTTGACCTATTGGGTCAATGCGTTGATCTTTGGGTGACGGATTGAGAATTTTGACCAAAGTTGACGTTTTGGTCATAGATTGGCTTATTGGGTCAATAATTTGTCATTATGTTAAAAATTGATTATTTTGACCAAAATTGGTTTTCTGGTCGAAAGTTAAGCTATTGGGTCAATGGGTTGGTCATTGGCTCAACGATGGATCATTTTGACCAAAGTTGACTTTTTAGTCAAAGTTGACTTTTTGGGTCAATGGCTTGGACGTTAAGTCAGAAATTGGCAATTTTAACCAAAGTTGAACTATTGGGTCAATGAGGGTGGTTATTAGGTAAAAAATTAACTATTTTGACCAAGTTGACTTTTTTATCCAAAGTTGACCTATTTGGTCAATGGGTTGGTCATTGGGTCAAGGAATGACCATTTTGACCAAAGTTGACTTTTTGGTCAGAAGTTGACCTTTTCGGTCAATGGGTGGTCATTGGGTCAGTGATTGACCATTTTGACCAAAGTTGTCTTTTTGGTGAGAGATTAACTTATTGCATCAATAATTGATCATTAGGTCAAAATTGATAATTTTGAGCAAAAGCTCGGCTTTTTGGTCGAAAGTCGACCTATCGAATCGAGTTAGGTACGGTCATTGGATCAAGGATTGACCATTTTAACCAAAGTTCACTTTTTGGTCAAATGTTGACCTATTGGGTCAATAATTGGTCATTAGGTCAAAAATTTACTATTTTGACCAAAATTGACTTTTTTGTCAAAACTTGATCTATTGGGTCAGTGGGTTGATCGTTGGGTCAACGATTTACAATTTTGACCAAAGTTGACTTTTTGGTCAAAAGTTGACCATTTGGGTCAATGAGTTGGTCATTGGGTCAAGGATTGACCATTATGAACAAAGTTGACTTTTTAGTCAGAGATTGACCTATTGACCATTTTGATTAAAGTTGACGTTTTGGTCAAAAGTTGACCTATTGGGTCTTTGGGTTGGTCATTCGGTCAGAAATTAAGCATTTTGACCAAAGTTTACTTTTTGGTCAAAAGTTGACCAATTTGGTCAATAGGTGGTGGTTAGGTGAAAAATTGAATATTTTAACAAAATTGACTTTTTGGGTCAAAAGTTGATCTATTTGGTCAATGGGTGCAGGATTGGTCATTTCGACCAAAGTTTACATTTTGTTCAGAACTTGACCTATTGTGTTAATGGCTTGGTCATTGGGTCAAAGATTGACGATTTTGACCAAAGTTGACTTTTTGTTCAGAGATTGACTTATTGGGTCAATAATTGGTCAATAGGTAAAAAATTGACTATTTTGACAAAAATTGACTGTTGGTTTAATGGGTTGGTCATTTGGTTAAGGATTGACCATTTTGACCAAAGTTGACTTTTTGGTCAAAAGTTTACCTATTGGGTCAATGGGTTGGACATTGGGTCGAGGATTGACCATTTGACCAAAGTTGATTTTTTGGTCGAGATCGACTTATTGGGTCGATAAATGGTCATTAGAAAAAAATTTGACTATTTTCGACCAAAATTAAATTTTTGGTGAAAAGTTGACGACTAGGTCAAAGGGGGGATCATTGGGTGAGAAATTTACCAATTTGACCAAAGTTGATTTTTTGGTCAAAAGTTAACATATTTGGTCAATGGTGTGGGCATTAGGCCAAAAATTAACAATTTCGATCAAAATTTACTTTTTGTTCAAAAGTTGACTTATTGGGTCAATTAGGTGGTCATTAGGTCAAAAATTGACTATTTTGACCAAAATTGCTTTTGGGTCAAAGTTGACCTATTGGCTCATTGGGTCAAGAATTGACCATTTTGACCAATGTTGACTTTTTGGTCAAAAGTTGACCTATTGGGTCAATGGTTTGGTCATTGTGTCATGGATTAACCAGTTTGACCAAAGTTAACTTTTTGGTCAAAGATTGTCTTATTGGGTCAATAATTGGTCATTAAGTTAAAATTTGATTAAAATTGAGTTTTTGGTCAAAAGTTGACCCATTTGGTCAATGGGGTGGTATTGGGTAAAAAATTGACAATTTTGACTAAAGTTGACTTTTTGGTCAAAAGCTGACCTAATTGGTTAATGGGGTGGTCATTAGTAAAAAATTTCATATCGACCAAAATCGTCTTTTGTTCAAAAATTGACCTGTTAGTGTCAATGGGTTGGTTATGGGGTCAAGGATTAACCGTTTTGACCAAAGTTGACATTTTGGTTAAAGATTGACTTATTAGGCCAATAATTGGCCATTATGTCAAAAATTGACTATTTTGGTAAAAAGTTGACCTATTGGGTCCATGGGTTGGTCATTAGGTCAAGGATTGACCATTTTCACAAAAGTAGACTTTTTTGGTCAAAAGTTGACCTATTGGGTCAACGGGTTGGTGATTGAGTCATAGATTGACCATTTTGACCAAACTTGACTTTTTTGTCAAAAGTTGAAGTATTGGGTTAACGGAGGCATTAGGTAAAATTTATCAATTTGACCAAAATTAACCTTTTGGTCAAAAGTCGACCATTGGATCAACGAGTCGATGGTCGATGATTGACCATTTTCGACCAAAGTTGAGTTTTCGGTCGAAGTTGACTTATCGGGTCAATGGCTTGTCATTGGGTCAAAGATTGACCATTTCGACCAATGTTGATTTTTTGGTCAGAGATTGTCTTTTTGGGTCAATAATTAGTCATTATGTCAAAATTTGACTATTTTGACCCAATTTGACTTTTTGGTTAAAGTTGACTGTATCGGGTCATTAGATTGAGTATTGACAATTTTGACCAAAGTTGACTTTTTGGTCAAAAGTTGACCTATTGGTTCAATAGGTTGGTCCATAGGCCAAAGATTGATCGTTTCGACCAAAGTTGACTTCTTAGTCAGAGATGGACTTATTGGGTCAAAAATTGGTCATTCAGTTAAAAATTTATTATTTTCATCAAAATTGAATTTTTGGTCAAAATGTTGGCCCATTGGGTCAATTGGGTGGTTATTGTGTCTGAAATTGACCATTTTGACTAAAGTTGACTTTTTGTCAAAAATTAACCTATTGGGTCAATGGGTTGGTCAATGGGTCAGAAATTGACCATTTTGACCAACCTTAACTTTATTGTCAAAAGTTGATCTATTGGGTCAATGGGGTGGTTATTAGGCAAAAAATTGATTATTATGACCAAAATTGACTTTTTGAACAAAGGTTGACCTATTGGGTCAACGGGTTGGTCATTGGGTCAAGGATTGGCCATTTTGACCAAAGTTGACTTTTTGGTCAAAAGTTTACCTATTGGATCAATGAGTCGGTTATTGGGTCAAGGATTGACCATTTTTACCAAAGTTGCCTTTTTGGTCATTGACTCAGAAATTGAACATTTTGATCAAACTTTACTTTTTTGTCAAAAGTTGATCTAATGGGTCAAAGGGTTGGTCATTAAGTCAAGGATTGAGTATTTTGACCAAAGTTGACTTTTTGGTCAAATGTTGACCTATTTAGTCAATGGGTTACTCAGTGGGTTAAAGATTGACCATTTCGACCAAAGTTGATTTTTTTGTCAGATATTGACCTATTGGGTCAAACATTGGTCATTCATACACAATTTTTTTATTTTGACCAAGATTAAATTTTTTGTCAAAAGTTAGCCCATTGGATCAATTGGGTGGTCATTGTTTCAATAATTGACCATTTTGAACAAAGTTGATTTTTTGTCAAAAATTGACCTATTGGGTCAATGAGTTGGTCATTGAGTTAGAAATTGACCATTTTGACCAAACTTGACTTTATTGTCAAATGTTGACCTATGTGGCCAATGAGGTGCTAATTAGGTTAAAAATTGACTATTTTTACCAAAACTGACTTTTTGGTCAAAAGTTGACCTAAAGGGTCAATGGGTTGGTCATTGAGTCAAGGATTGACCATTTTTACCAAAGCTGACTTTTTAGTCATTGGGTCAGAAATTAACTATTTTGACCAAAGCTGACTTTTTGGTCAAAAGCTGTCCTATTGGGTCGATGGGTTGCTCATTGGGTCAAAGATTGGGTCAATAATTTGTTATTCGGACAAAAATTGATTATTTTGTCCAAAATTGAATTTTTGATCATTATTTGTCCAATCGGGTCAATGAGGTGGTCATTAGGTCAGAAATTGATAATTTTGACCAAACTTAACTTTTTGGTCAAAAGTTGACCTATTGGGTTAATGGGGAGATATTAGGTTAAAAATTAGCTATATTGACCGAGATTGTCTTTTGATCAATAGTTGACCTATTGTGTCAATGGTTTGGTCATTGTGTCAAGGATTGACTATTTTTAGTAAAGTTCACTTTGGGTTAAAACTTGACTGTTAGGTCACTGGGTTAGTCATAAGCGTTAAAGATTGACCATTTTGACTGAAGTCGACTTTTTTTGTCAGAGATTGACTTATGGGGTCAATAATTGGTCATTATGTTAAAAATTGATTATTTTGGTCAAAAGTTAACCTATTGGGTCAATGGGTTGGTCATTGGGTCAAGGATTGACCATTTTGACCAAAGTTAACTTTTTGGTCAAAAGTTGACCTATTGGGTCAATGGGTTGGTCATTGGGTCAGAAATTGACCATTTTAACTGAACTTAACTTTTTGGTCAAAAGTTGATCTATTGGGTTAATGGGGTGGCCATTAGGTCAAAAATTGACAATTTTGACAAAAATTTACCTTTTGGTCAAAAGTTGACCTATTGGGTCAAGGGGTTGATCATTGGGTCAATGATTGATCATTTTGACCGAAGTTGACTTTTGGTGAAAGTTGACTGTGGGTCAATGGGTTGGTCATTGGGTCATAGATTGACCATTTCGACCAAAGTTGACTTTTTGGACAGAGATTGACTTATTGGGTCAAAAATTGGTCGTTCGGCCCAAAATTTATTATTTTGACCAAAATTCAATTTTGGTCAAAAGTTGGCCCATTGGGTCAATTGGGTGGTCATTGTGTCAGAAATTGACCATTTTGACCAAAGTTGACTTTTTGTCAACAGCTGACCTATTGGGTCAAAGGGTTGGCCATTGGGTCAGAAATGGACCATTTTGACCAAACTTGACTTTTTTGTCAAAAGTTTGCCTATTGGGACACTAGGGTGGTCAATAGGTAAAAAATTGACTATTTTGACCAAAATTGTCTTTTTGGTCAAAAGTTGACTTATTTGGTTAATGGTTTAGTCATTGGGTCAAGAATTGACCATTTTGAGCAAAGTTGACTTTTTTGTCCGAAGTTGACCTATCGGGTCAATGGCTTGGTCATTGAGTCCAAAGTTGACTCCTTTGTCATTGGGTCGGAAATTAGCCATGTTCGCCAAAGAGTTGAACTTTTTGGTCAAAAGTTGACCTCTTGGGTCAATGGGGTAGCTCATTAGATTCAATAATCGACTATTTTGACCAACATTGACTACTTGGTCGAAAGTTTACCTGTTGGTCGATGGGTTGGTTATTAGGTCGAGGATTGACCATTTTGGCCAATAGTTGTCTTTCGGGTCAAAAGTTGACTGTTAAGGTTGATCCGGTTTGTCATTGGGTCAATGAATTACCCATTTGATAAAGTTGACTTTTGGGTCGAGTTTGACTTAGTGTGTCGATAATTGATCATTAGGTCGAAAATTATTGTTTTTACCATAATTGACGTTTTGGTCGAAAGTTGACTGTCGGATCGATAAGTTGGTCATTGGGTCGAAAATTGATAATTTTGACGAAAGTTGACCTATTGGCTCATTGAGTCGAGGATTTACCATCTGTCGAACTCATTATATGGTCGAAGTTGGCCTGATGTGGGTCAAGTTGACTTAATGGGTCAATGGGTATGTCATTGGGTCAAGGATTGATCATTTTGACCAAAGTTGACTTTTTCGTCAAAAGTTGACCTATTGGATCATTGGGTCAAGGATTGACCATTTAGACTAAAGTTGAATTTTTGGACAAAAGTTGACCTATTGGGTCAACGTGTTGGTCATTGGGTCAGAAATTGACTATTTTAACCAAAGTTGAATTTTCGGTCAAAAGTTAGCTTATTCTGTCAATGGGTTGGTCATTGGATCAAGGATTGTCCATTTTGACCAAAGTTGACTTTTTGGTCAGTGATTTGAGTTATCGGGTCAATTATTGGTCATTATGTAAAAATTTATTATTTTATCCAAAATTGAATATTTGGTCAAAAGTTGTCCAATTGGGTCAATGTGGTGTTCATTAGGTCAGAAATTGACAATTTTAACCGAAGTTAACTTTTTTGTCATAAGTTGACCTATTGGGTTATTGGGGTGTTCATTGGGTCAAAAATTAATCATTTTAACTGAAATTGACCTATTGGGTCAATGGGGTGGTCATTAGGTCAAAAATTAACCATTTTGACCAAAATTGATTTTTTGGTCAAAAGTAGACCTATTGGGTCAATGGGTTGGTCATTGGGTCGAGAATTGACCATTTTGCCCAAGTTGACTTTTTGGTCAAAAGTTGACCTATTGGGTCAATGTGTTGGTCATTAGGTCAAGGATTGACCATTTTGAATAAGTTGACGTTTTGGTCAGAGATTGACTTTTTTGGTCAATAATTGGACATTAGGTCAAAAAATTGGCTATTTTTACCAGAATTGACTTTTTGTTCAAAAGTTTACCTATCGGGTCAATGGATTGGTAATTGGGTCAGAAGTTGACCATTTTTAACCAAAGTTGACTTTTGGGGCAAAAGTTAACCTATTGGGTCAATGGGGTGTTTATTAGGTAAAAAATTGACAATTTTGACCAAAGTTGACTTTTTGGTCAAATTTTTGCTTATTGGATCAATGTGTTGGTCATTGGGTCAAGGATTGACCATTTCGACCAAAGTTGACATTTAGGTCAAAAGTTGACCTAGTGGGTCAATAATTGGTTAGTAGGTCGAAAATTAATTATTTTGACCAAAATTTACTTTTTGGTCAAAAGTTGATCTGTTGGGTCACTAGGTTCGTCATTGGGTTAAGGATTCACCATTTTGACTAATGTTGACTTTTGGTCAAAAGTTCACCTATTGGGTCAACGGGTTGGTCATGTGGTTAGAAATTAGCCATTTTGACCAAAGTTGACTTTTTGGTCAAAAGTTGACATATTGGGTAAATGGGTGGTCATTAGGTCAAAAATTGACTATTTTCACCAAAATTGACTTTATGGTCAAAAATTGACATATTTTGTCAATGTGTTGCTCATTGGGCCAATGATTGACCATTTTGACCAAAGTTAACTTTTTGGTCAAAAGTTGACCTAATGGGTCAATGGGTTGGTCATTAGGCCAAGGATTGACCATTTTGACGAAAGTTGCTTTTTGGTCAGAGATTAACTTATTTGGTCAATAATTGGTCATTAGGTCAAAAATTGACTATTTTGACTAAAATTGAATTGTTGGTCAAAAGCAGACCCATTGGGTCAATGGGGTGGTCTTTGGGTGAGAAATTGACCATTTTGACCAAAGTTGACTTTTTGGTCAAAAGTTGACCTATTGGGTCAATGGGGTGGGTGTTAGGTCAAAAATTGATAATTTTAACCAAAATTGACTTTTCACTCAAAAGTTGACCTATTGGGTCAATGAGTGAGTCATTGGTCAAGGATTGACCATTTTGACAAAAGTTGATTTTTTCGTCAAAAGTTGACCAATAGAGTCAATGGGTTGGTTATTGGGTCAAGGATTGACCATTTCGAATCAAAGTTGACTTTTTGCTCGAAAGGTTGACTTATTCGGTTAATAATTGGTTATTAGGTAAAAAATTAACTCTTTTGACAAAAATTGATTTTTTGGTCAAAAGTTGACCTATTGGGTCAATATGTTTATCATTGGGTCAAGGATTAATCATTTTGACAAAAGTTAAGTTTTTTGGTAAAAATTTGGCCTATTGGGTCAATGGGTTGGTCATTGGGTCAAAAATTGACCATTTTAACCAAAGCTGACTTTTTGTCAATAGTTGACATATTAGGTCAATGGGTTTGTCATTGGGTATAAGATTGACCATTTTGACCAAAGTTGATTTTTTGGTAAGATATATACTTATGGGATCAATAATTGGTCATTAGGTCAAAAATTGACTTTATTGACAGAGATTGACTTTTTGGTCAAAAGTTGACCTATTATTATGTCAATGGTTTGGTCAATGTGTCAGGGATTTACTTTTTGAGTAAAGTTCACTTTTTGGTCAAAACTTGACCAATCGAGTCAATGGGTTGGTCATTGGGTTAAGGACTGACCATTTTGACTGAAGTCAACTTTTTTGGTCAGAGATTGACTTATTGGGTCAATAATTGGTCATTATGTCAAAAACTAACTTTTTGGGCAAAAGTTGACGTAATAGTTCATTGGGTTGGACTTGGGGCCAAGAATTGACCATTTTGACCGAAGTTCACTTTTTGGTCAGAAGTTGACCTGTTGGGTCAATAGGTGGTCATTGGGTCAAAAGTTGACTTTTTGGTCATTGGTTCAGAAATTAACCATTTTGACCAAAGTTGACTTTTGGTAAAAAGTTGACATCTTGGGTTAATGGGGTGGTCTTTAGGTCAAGAATTGACTATTTTGACCAAAATTGACTTTTTGGACAAAAGTTGAGCACTTTTGTCAATGGGTCGGTCATTGGGTCAAGGATTGATCATTTTGACTAAAGTTGACTTTTTGGTTAAAAGTTGGCTTATTGGGTCAATGGGTTAGTCATTGGGTCATATATTGACCATTTTAACTAAAGTTGACCTATTACGTCAATGGGGTGGTCATTACGTTAAAAATTGACTATTTTGACAAAAATTCATTTTTTAGTCAAAAGTAGACCTTCTGGGTCAATGTGTTGGTCATTGGGTCGAGGATTGACCATTTTGAACAAGTTGACTTTTTGGTCAGAGATTGACTTGTTGGATCAATAATTGGTCATTAGGTCAAAAATTTGCTATTTTGACCAAAATTGACTTTTTGGTCAAAAGTTGACCAACTGAGTCAAATAGTTAGTCATTGGGTCAAGGATTGACCATTTTGACCGAAGTTGACATTTTGGTCAAAAGTTGGCCTATCGGGTCAATGGGTTGGTCATTGGGTCAGAACTTGACCCTTTTAATCAAAATTGACTTTTAGGTCAAAAGTTAACCTATTGGTTCAACAGGGTGGTCATTAGGTCAAAAATTGACTATTTTGACCAAAATTGACTTTTTGGTCTAAATTTAACCTATTAGGTCAATGAGTTGGTCATTGGGTCAAGGATTAAACATTTTGGCCAAAGTTATGTTTTTGGTCAAAAGTTAACATATTGGCTCAATGGGTTGGTCATTGGGTCAAGGATTAACCATTTCGACCAAAGTTGACATTTAAGTCAAAAGTTGACCTATTGGGTCAATAATTGGTCATTAGGTCAAAAATTCACCATTTTGAACAAAATTTAAGTTTGGTCAAAAGTTGATCTATTGGGTCATTGGGTTAAGGATTCACCATTTTGACCAAAGTTGACTTTTTTGTCAAAAGTTGACATATTGGGTCAATGGATTGGTCATTGGGTTAGAAATTGACCATTTTATCCAAAGTTAAATTTTCGGTCAAAAGTTGACCTATTGGGTCAATGGGTTGGTCATTGGGTGAAGGATTGTCCAGTTTGACCAAAGTTGACTTTTTAGTCTCAGATTGAGTTATCGGGTCAATAATTAGTCATTATGTCAAAAATTGATTATTTTGTCCGGAATTGAATATTTGGTCAAAAGTTGTCCAATTGGGTCAATGTAGTGGTCAATTGGTAAGAAATTGACAATTTTGATCGAAGTTAACTTTTTGGTCAAAAGTTGACCTATTGGGTTAATGGGGTGGTCATTAGGTCAAAAATTGACCATTTTAACCAAAGTTGACCTATTGGGTCAAGGGGTGGTCTTTAGGTCAAAAATTGACTTTTTGACCAAAATTGATTTTTTGATCAAAAGTAGACCTATTGGGTCAACGGGTTGGTCATTGGGTCGAGGATTGACCATTTTGACCAAGTTGACTTTTTTGGCAAAAGTTGACTTGGATCTACAGGTTGGTCATTGGGTCAATGATTGACCATTTTGAGCAAAGTTGACTTTTTGGTGGGTCAGAAATTAACTATTTTGACCAAAATTAACATTTTGGTCAAAAGTTGACCTAGGGTCACTAGGGAGGTCACTACGCCAAAAATTTACTATTTTGACCAAAATTGACTTTTTGGTCAAAAGTTGACCTATTTGGTCAATGGGTTAGTCATTGGGTCAACGATTGTCCATTTTGACCAAAGTTGACTTTTTGGTCAGAGATTTACTTATTGGTTCAATAATTGGTCATTAGTTCAAAAATTGACTATTTTGACCAAAATTGACTTTTTGGTCAAAATTTAACATATTGGGTCAATGTACTATTTGTTGGGTCAAGGATTGACTATTTTGACCAAAGTTGACTTTTTAGTCTCAATGGGTTGGTCAATGGATCAGAAATTGACTATTTTGACCAAAGTTGACTTTTTGGACCAAAGTTGACATGTTGGGTCAATGGGTGGTCATTAGGTCAAAAATTTATCATTTTGACCAAACTTGACTTTTTGGTCAAAAGTTGACATATTGGGTTAATGGGGTGGTCTTTAGGTAAAAAAAATGTCAATTTTGATCAAAATTAACTTTTTGGTCAAAAGTTCACCTATTGGGTCAATGGGTTGGTCATTGGTCAAGGATTGACCATTTTGACCAAAGTTGACTTTTTGGTCAAAAGTTGACCTATTGGGTCAATGGGTTCGTCATGGGTCAAAGATTGACCATTTTGACCAAAGATGACTTTTTGGTCAGAGATTGACTTATTGGGTCAATAATTGGTCATTTGTTCAAAAATTGTTTATTTTGACCAAAATTAACTTTTTGGTCAAAGTTGTCCTATTGGGTCTAGAATTGACCATTTTGACCAAAGTTGACTTTTTGTTCAAAAGTTGACCTATTAGGTCATTGGATTGGTTGTTGTGTCATAAATTGACCATTTTAACCAAAGTTGACTTTTTGTCAAAAGTTGACCTATTGGGTTAATGGGTTGGCCATTGGGTCAGAAATTGACCATTTTGACCAAAATAACCTTTTTTTCAAAAGTTGACCTATTGGGTCAATGGGGTTGTCATTAGGTAAAAAATTGACTATTTTGACCAAAATTGACTTTTTGGTCAAAAGTTGACCTATTTGGTCAATGTGTTGGTCATTGGGTTAAGAATTGACCATTTTGACAAAAATTGACTTTTTGGTTAGAAAATGATCTATTGGGTCAATGGGTTGGTCATTGAGTCAAGGATAGACCATTTTGATTAAAGTTCACTTTTTGAAGGGTCAGAAATTAACCATTTTGAAAAAAGTTAACTTTTTGGTCAAAAGTGGACCTATTAGGTCACTAGGTGGTCATTAGGTCAAAAATTTATTATTTTGACCAAAATTGACTTTTTGGTCAAAAGTTGACCTATTCGGTCAATGGGTTGGTCATTGGGTCAAGGATTGACCATTTTGAACAAAGTTGTCTTTTGGTGAAAAGTTGACCTATTGGGTTAATGGGTTGGTCGTTGGGTCAACGATTGACCATTTTGACCAAAGTTGACTTTTTGGTCAGAGATTGACTTATTGGGTCAATAATTGGTCATTAGTTCAAAAATTGACTATTTTGACCAAAATTGACTTTTAGGTCAAAAGTTAACATATTGGGTCAAAGAGTTAGTCGTTGGGTAAAAAAATTAGCTATATTGACCGAGATTGACTTATCGGGTCAATGGGTTGGTCATTGGGTCCAAAGTTGACTCTTTTGTCAATGGGTCAGAAATTAACCATTTTGGCCAAAGTTGACTTTGGTCAAAAGTTGACCTCTTAGGTCAATGGGGGTAGTCATTAGGTCAAGAATTGACTATTTTGACCAACATTGACTACTTGGTCAAAAGTTAACCTATTTGGTCAATGGGATGGCTATGGGTCAAGGATCGACCATTTTGTCCAGAAGTCGTCTTTTGCGTCGAAAGTCGACCTATTAGGTTAATGGGCTCGTCATCGGGTCGATGATCGTCGACCTTGACCAAGTCGACTTTTCGGTCGAGTTCGATTTTGTGCGTCAATAATCGATCATTAGATCAAAATTGATCGTTTTGACCAAAATTGACGTTTTGGTCGAAAAGTCGAGCTATCGATCAATAAGCTGGTCATCAGGGTCGAAAATTGATAATTTTGACCCAGAAGTCGACCGATTAGGTCATCGAGTCAAGGATTTTACCATTTCGACCAAACTTGACTATATGATCAAAAGTTGACCTATTGGGTCAAAGTTTACTTAATGGGTCAATGGGTATGTCATTGGGTCAAGGATTGATCATTTTGACCAAAGTTGAATTTTTTGTCGAAAGTTGACCTATTGGATCATTGAGTCAAGGATTGACCATTTAGACCAAAGTTGAATTTTTGGTAAAAGTTGACTATTAGGTTCAACGGGCTCGAGTCATCGGGTCGGAAATTGACCATTTTAACCAAAGTTGAATTTTCGGTCAAAGTCGCCTTATAGGGTCGATGGGTTGGTCAAGGATTGTCCATTTTGACCAAAGTTGACTTTTTGTTCAGTGATTTCAGTTATCGGGTCAAATTATTGGTCATTATGTCAAAATTTGATTATTTTGTCCAAAATTGAATATTTGGTCAAAAGTTGTCCAATTGGGTCAATGTGGTGGTCATTGGGTCAGAAATTGACAATTTTGACCGAAGTTAACTTTTTGTTCAAAAGGTGACCTATTGGGTTAATGGGGTGATCATTATGTAAAAAATTAACCATTTTAACCAAAATTGACCTATTGGGTCAATGGGGTGGTCATTAGGTCAAAAATTAACCATTTTGACCAAAATTGATTTTTTGGTCAAAAGTAGACCTATTGGGCCAATGGGTTGGTCTTTAGGTCGAGGATTCACCATTTTGACCAAGTTGACTTTTTGGGTCAATAATTGGTCATTAGGTCAAAAAATTAACTATTTTTACCAAAATTGACCTTTTAGTCAAAAGTTTACCTATCGGGTCAATGGGTTGGTAATTGGGTCAGAAGTTGACCATTTTAACTAAAGTTGACTTTTGGGTCAAAAGTTAACCTATTGGGTCAATGGGGTGTTTATTAGGTCAAAAATTGACAATTTTGACCAAAGTTGAGTTTTCGGGCAAAATTTGACTTATTGGATCAATGGGTTGGTCATTGGGTCAAGGATTGACCATTTCGACCAAACTTGACATTTAGATCAAAAGTTGACCTGTGGGTCAATAATTGGTCATTAGGTCAAAGATTGACTATTTTGACTAAAATTTATTTTTTGGTCAAAAGTTAATCTATTGGGTCGCTAGGTTGGTCATTGGGTTAAGGATTCACCATTTTTACTAATGTTGACTTTTGGCCAAAAGTTGACCTATTGGGTCAACGGGTTGGTCATTGGGTCATAAATTGACAATTTTTACCAAAGTTGACTTTTTAGTCAAAAGTTGACTTATTGGGTCTATGGGTGGTCATTAGGTCAAAAATTGACATATTTTGTCAATGTGTTGCTCATTGGGCCAATCATTAACCATTTTGACCAAAGCTAACTTTTTAGTCAAAAGTTGACCTATTGGGTCAATGGGTTGGTCATTAGCCAAGGATTGACCATTATGATGAAAGTTGACTTTTTGGTCAGAGATTAATTTATTTGGTCAATAATTGTTCATTAGGTAAAAAATTGACTATTTTGACCAAAATTGAATTGTTGGATAAAGTTCGACCCATTGGGTCAATGGGGTGGTCTTTGGGTGAGAATTGACCATTTTGACCCAAGTTGACATTTTTGGTCAAAAGTTGACCTATTGGGTCAATGGGGTGGGCATTAGGTCAAAAATTGACATTTTTGACTAAAATTGACTTTTCGGTCAAAAGTTGACCTATTGGGTCAATGAGTTAGTCATTGGGTCAAGGATTAACCATTTTGACCAAAGTTGATTTTTTCGTCGAAAGTTGACCAATAGGGTCAATGGGTTGGTTATTGGGTCAAGGATTGACCATTTTGACCAAAGTTGATTGTTTGCTCAAAGGTTGATTTATTCGGTTAATAATTGGTTATTAGGTAAAAAATTGACTATTTTGACAAAAATTGATTTTTTGGTCAAAAGTTGACCTATTGGGTCGATATGTTGGTCATTGGGTCAAGGATTAAATATTTTGACAAAAGTTAAGTTTTTTGGTAAAAAATTGACCTATTGGGTCAATGGGTTGGTCATTCGGTCAGAAATTGACCATTTTAACAAAGTTAACTTTTTGGTCAAAAGTTGACCTATTGGTTAATAGGTTTGTCATTCGGTCTAAGATTGACCATTTTGACCAAAGTTGACTTTTTGGTAAGATATATACTTATGGGCTCAATAATTGGTCATTAGGTCAAAAATTGACATTATTGACCGAGATTGACTTTTTGGTCAAAAGTTGACCTATTGTGTCAATGGTTTGGTCAAGGTGTCAAGGATTAACTTTTTTGAGTAAAGTTCTCTTTTTGGTCAAAACTTAACCTTTCATGTCAATGGGTTGGTCATTGGGTTAAGGACTGACCATTTTGACTGAAGTCGACTTTTTTGGTCAGCGATTGACTTATTGGGTCAATAATTGTTCATTATGTCAAAAATTGACTTTTTGGGCAAAAGTTGACCTATTTGGTCAATGGGTTGGTCATGGGGCCAAGAATTGACCATTTTGACCGAAGTTCAATTTTTGGTCAGATGTTGACCTATCAATAGGTGGTCATTGGGTCAAAAGTTGACTTTTTGGTCATTGGTTCAGAAATTAACCATTTTAACCAATATTTACTTTGGCAAAGTTGACCTCTTGGGTTAATGGGGTGGTCATTAGGTCAAGAATTGACTAGTTTGACCAAAATTAACTTTTTGGTCAAAAGTTGAGCTCTTTGGTAAATGGGTCGGTCATTGGGTCAAGGATTGATCATTTTGACCAAAGTTGACTTTTTTGGTTAAAAGTTAGCTTATTGGGTCAATGGGTTACTTGTTGGGTCAGATATTGACCATTTTAACCAAAGTTGAACTATTAGGTTAATGGGGTGGTCATTACATCAAAAATTGTCTATTTTGAACAAAATTGATTTTTTAGTCAAAAGTAGACCTTTTGGGTCAATGCGTTGGTCATTGGGTCGAAGATTGACCATTTTGAATAAGTTGACTTTTTGTTCAGAGATTGACTTTTTGGGTCAATAATTGTTCAATAGGTCAAAAATTTGGTATTTTGACAAAAATCAACTTTTTGGTCAAAAGTTGACCAATTGGGTCAACAGGTTAGTCATTGGGTAAAGGATTGACCTTTTTAACCGAAGTTGACATTTTGGTCAAAAGTAAGCCTCTCGGGTCAATGGGCTCGTCATTGGTTCAGAAATTGACCCTTTTAATCAAAGTTGACTTTTGGGTCAAAAGTTAACCTATTGGGTCAACGTGGTGGTCATTGGGTCAAAAATTGACTATTTTGACCAAAATTGACTTTTTGGTCTAAAGTTGACCTATTGGGTCAATGGGTTGGTCATTGGGTCAAGGATTAAACATTTTGGCCAAAGTTAAGTTTTTGGTCAAAACTTGACTTATTGGCTCAATGGGTTGGTCATTGGGTCAAGGATTGACCATTTCGACCAAAGTTGACATTTAAGTCAAAAATTGACCTATTGGGTCAATGATTGGTCAATAGGCCAAAAATTGACCATTTTGAACAAAATTTACTTTTTGGTCAATAGTTGATTTATCGAGTCATTGGGTTAAGGAATCACCATTTTGTCCAAAGTTGACTTTTTGGTCAAAAGTTGACATATTGGGTCAATGGGTTGGTTATTGGGTCAAAAATTGATCATTTTATCCAAAGTTGAATTTTCGGTCAAAAGTTGACCTATTGGGTCAATGGGTTGCTCATTGGGTCAAGGATCGGCCTCAGTCGACTAAAGTCGAGCTTTTAGTCTGAGAATGAGTTATCGGGTCAATAATCGGTCATTTTGTCAAAAATTGATTATTTTGTCCAAAATTGAATATTTTGTCAAAAGATGTCCAATTGGGTCAATGTGGTGGTCATTGGGTTAGAAATTGACAATTTTGACCGAAGTTAACTTTTTAGTCAAAAGTGGACCTATTGGGTTAATGGGTTGGTCATTAGGTAAAAAATTGACCATTTAAACCAAAGTTGACCTATTGGGTCAATGGGGTGGTCATTAGGTAAAAAATTGACTATTTTAACAAAAAAATGTTTTTTTGGTCAAAAGTATAATTCCATTCGGTCAACAGATCGGTCATCGGGTCGAGGATCGACTCATTTTGACTAAGTTGAGTTTTTGGGCAAAATCGACTCTATTGGGTCGATGAGTTGGTAATTGGGTCAATGATTGATCATTTTGAGCAAAGTTGACTTTTTGGTGGGTCAGAAATTAACCATTTTGACCAAAATTAACATTTTACTCAAAAGTTGACCTATGGGTCACTAGGGAGGTCACTACATCAAAAATTTACTATTTTGACCAAAATTGACTTTTTGGTCAAAAGTTGGCCTATTTGGTCATTGGGTCAACTATTGTCCATTTTGACCAAAGTTGATTTTTTGGTCAGAGCTTGACTTATTAGGTCAATAATTGCTCATTATTTCAAAAATTGACTATTTTAACCAAAATTGACTTTTTGGTCAAAATTTAACTTATTGGGTCAATGTGTTGGTCGTTGGGTCAAGGGTTGACTATTTTGACCAAAGTTGACTCTTTAGTCTCAATGGGTTGGTCATTGGGTCAAGGATTGACCATTTTGACCAAAGTTGACTTTTTGGTCAAAAGTTGACCTATTGAGTCAATGGGTTCGTCATTGGGTCAAAGATTGACCATTTTGACCAAAGATGACTTTTTGGTCAGAGATTGACTTATTAGGTCAATAATTGGTCATTTGGTCAAAATTGATTATTTTGACCAAAATTAACTTTTTGGTCAAAGTTGACCTATTTGGTCATTGGATATGTTGTCGGGTCATTAATCGACCATTTTAACTGTGAGTCGACTTTTTGTCAAAAGTCTGGTCTATCTGGGTTAATGGGTTGGCTAATGGGTCGAAATTGACCATTTTGACCAAACTCGACTTTTTTTCGTCAAAAGTCGACCTATTAGATCATCAGGTAATCATTATGTAAAAATTGACTATTTTGACCAAAATTGACTTTGTCAAAAGTAGACGCATTCGGTCAATGGGTCGGTCATTGTGTCAAGAATCGACCATTTTGATAAAATCGATTTTTTGTGTCGAAATGATCTATTGGGTCAATGGGTTGGTCATCGAGTCACGATAGACCATTTTGATTAAAGTTCACTTTTGTTAGGTCGAAATTAATCCATTTTGACCGAAATTAACTTTTCGGTCAAAAGTGAACCTAGAGGTCGCTGGAGAGCAGTATTACGGTCAAAAATTTATTATTTTGACCAAAATTAACTTTTTGTCAAAGTCGACCTATTCGGTCAATGTGGCTGGTCATTGGGTTAAGGATTCACTATTTTAACCAAAGTCGTCTTTTGGTGAAAAGTCGACTTTATTGGGTCAATGGTTGGTCGTTGGGTCAACGATCGACCATTTTGACCAAAGTCGACTTTTGGTCGAGATCGACTTATCGAGTCGAATAATTGGTCATTAGTTCAAAAATTGACAATTTTGATCAAAATTGATTTTTAGGTCAAAAGTAAATTTATTGGATCAAAGTGTTGGTCGTTGGTTCAAGGATTGACCATTTTGACCAAAGTTGACTTTTTGGTCGAAAGTCAATCTGTTGACTTTTCGGAGTCAACGGGTCTGGGGTTGGTCATCTGGGTCATCGAAAAAGTCGACGCTTTGGCTTATCGGGTTAATAATTGGTCATTAGGTCAAAAATTAACTATTTCGACGAAGATCATTTTCGTCGAAAGTTAACCTTTCGGGTCATCAAGTCAACAATCGGTCATTTTGGCAATGTCGAATTTTTGGTCAAAAGTCGATCTATTTCGTCATTGGGTTGGTCGTTGGTCAGAAATTGACCATTTTAACCAAAGTTGAGCTATTGGGTCAATAGGGGAGGTCATTTGGTGAAAATATGTCTATTATGACAAAAATTGGTTTTTTGGTCGAAGGTCGATCCATTTCGGTCGATGGGTTGGTCATTAGGTCAACGATCGACCATTTTCACCAAAGTTGACTTCTTGTCGAAAGTTGACAGTATTGGGTCGATGGGTGGTCCTTTGGGTCGATGATCGACCAGTTCGACCAATGTTAACTTTTTGGTCGGTGAATGACTTATTGGGTTAATAATTAGTCATTAGGTTAAAAATTGACTATTTTGACCAAAACTGTGTTTTTGTCAAAAGTTGACCTATTGGGTCAGTGGGTTAGTCATTGGGTCAAGGTTTGACCATTTTGACCAAAGTTAACTTTTTAGTCCAAAATTCACTAATTGGGTCAATGGGTTGGTCATTGGGTCAAGAATTGAACATTTTGACCAAAGTTTACTTTTTGGGCAAAAAGCCAATTATCGGGTCAACGGGTTGGTCATTTTGTCGAGAATCGACCATTTTGACCAAAGTTAACTTTTTGTTCATAGATCGCTTTGTAGATTGATAATTGGTCATAGAGGTCAAAAATCGATTATTTTAACCAAAATTCGATTTTGGTCGAAAGTCGATCCCTTCGGGTTAACGAGGTATTCATTGGGGTCGAGAATTGACCATTTTGACCAAAGTCGATGTTTTGGTCGAATCTCGACCTATTGGGTCAATGAGCTGGTCATTGGGTCAAGAATCGACCATTTTAACCAAAGCTGATTTTGGTCGAAAGTCGACCTCTTGGGTCAATGGGTCGGTCATTAGGTCGAAATTGACCATTATTGACCAAAGTTGACTTTTTGGTGAAAAGTTAACCTATTAGGTCAATGGGTGGTCATTAGGTCAAAATTTGATAATTTTGACCAAAATTGACTTTTTGGTTAAAAGTTGACCTATTGGGTCAATGGGTTAGTCGTCGGGTTAAGGATTAACCATTTTGGCCAACGTTGACTTTTGCTTGTAAGTTGATCTATCGGGTCAATGCGTTAGTCATTGAGTGAAGGATTGACAATTTCGACCAAAGTTGACGTTTTGGTCATAGATTTGCTTATTGGGTCAATAATTTGTCATTATGTCAAAAATTGATTATTTTGACCAAAATTAACTTTTTGGTCGAAAGTTAAGCTATTGGGTTAATGGGTTGGTCATTGGGTCAACGACTGAACATTTTGACCAAAGTTGACTTTTTGGTCAAAAGCTGACCTATTTGGTCAAAGGCTTGGACGTTGGGTCAGAAATTGGTATTTTATCCAAAGTTGAACTATTGGATTAATTGGTGGTTATTAGGTAAATAATTAACTATTTTGATCAAGTTGACTTTTTTATCCAAAGTTAACCTACTTGGTCAATGGGTTGGTTTGGGTCAAGGATTGACCATTTTGACCAAAGTTGACTTTTTGGTCAGAGGTTGGCCTATTGGGTCAATGGGTGGTCATTGGGTCAATGATTGACCATTTCAACCAAAGTCGACTTTTGGTGAGAGATTAGCTTATCGGGTCGATAATCGGTCATCAGGTCGAAAATTGACAATTTTAAGCAAAACTAAGCTTTTGGTCGAAAGTCGGCCTATCAGATCGATGGGCGGGTCATTGGGTCGAGGATTGACCATTTTAACCAAAGTCGACTTTTTGGTCGAATGTTGATCTATCGGGTCAATAATTGGTCATTAGGTCAAAATTTACTATTTCGACCAAAATCGACTTTTTGGTCAAAACTCGATCTATCGGGTCGATGGGCTGGAAATCGAGGTCAAGGATTTACCATTTTGACTCAAAGTCGACTTTTCGTCGTAAGCCGACCAATCGGAGTCAATGGGTTTGTCTTGGGTCAAGGATTGACCATTGTGAACAAAGCCGACTCTTTGGTCGCAGTCGACTTATTGGGTTAATAATTGGTCATTAGGTCAAAAACTGACTTATTTTGACCAAAATTGACTTTTTGTTCAAAAGTTGGCATATTGGGTCGATGAGTTAGTCATTGGGTTAAAAATTGACCATCTTGATCAAAGTTGACTTTTTGGTCAAAAGTTGACTGTTGAGTCGATCGGGTTGATCATTCGGTCGAAAATTAAGCATTTTGACCAAAGTTGACTTTTTGGTCAAAAGTTGACCAATTTGGTTAATAGGTGGTGATTAGGTGAAACATTGAATATTTTAACCAAAATTGACTTTTTAGGTGAAAAGTTGATCTATTTGGTCAATGGGTTGGATCGATAGGTTGAGATTGAACAATTTCGACCAAGTTAACTTTTTGTTCAGAACTTGACCTATTGTGTTAATGGCATGGTCATTGGGTCAAGGATTGACCATTTTGACCAAAGTTGACTTTTTGGTCAAAGATTGACTTATTGGGTCAATAATTGGTCAATTGGTTAATAATTGACAATTTTGACCAAAATTGACTTTTTGGTCAAATGTTGACCTATTGGTTCAATGGGTTCGTCATTGGGTCAAGGATTGACCATTTTGACCAAAGTTAACTTTTTGGTCAAAAGTTGACCTATTGGGTCAATGGGTTGGACATTGGGTTGAAGGATTGACCATTTTGACGAAAGTTGACTTTGTGGTCGGAGATTGACTTATTTGGTCGATAAATTGTCATTAGGTAAAAATTTCGACCCATTAGGTTAAAGGGGGATCATTGGGTGAGAAATTTTCCATTTTGAACATAGTTGACTTTTTGGTCAAAAGTTAACATATTGGGTCAATGGTGTGGGCTTAGGTCAAAAATTAACAATTTCGACCAAAATTTAATTTTTGGTCAAATGTTGACTTATTCGGTCAATTAGGTGGTCATTAGGTCAAAAATTGACTATTTCGACCAAAATTGCTTTTTGTGTCGAAAAGTTGACTTCATTGGGTCATTGGGTCGAAGGATTGACCATTTTGACTGATGTTGACTTTCCGATCAAAAGTTGACCTATTGGGTCGATGGGATGGTCATTGTGTCATGGATTATACCATCTTGACCAAAGTTGACTTTTTGGACGAAGTTATCATATTGGGTCGATAATTGGTCATTAGGTCGAAATTTGATTAAAATTGAATTTTTGGTTAAAAGTTAGACCCATTGGAGTTAATGAGGTGGTCTTTGGGTGAAAAATTGACAATTTTGACTAAAGTTGACTTTTTGGTCAAATGTTGACCTATTTGGTCAATGGGGTGGTCATTAGTAAAAATTGCCTCTATTGACATAAATTGTCTTTTTGTTAAAACATTGACATATTGTGTCAATGGGTTGGTTATGGGGTCAAGGATTAACCGTTTTGACCAAAGTTGACTTTTTGTTCAAAGATTGACTTAATGGGTCAATAATTGGTCATTGTGTCAAAAATTGACTATTTTGGTAAAAAGTTGACCTATTGGATCTATGGGTTGGTAATTAGGTCAAGAATTGACCATTTTCACGAAAGTTGACTTTTTGGTCAAAAGTTGACCTATTGAGTCAACGGGTTGGTGATTGGGTCATAGATTGACCATTGTGACTAAGCTGGCACTTTTGTCGAAGTTGACCTATTGGGTTAATGAGGTGGTCAATAGGTCAAAATTTATGAATTTTGACCAAAATTAACTTTTTGATCAAAAATTGACCTATTGCGTGAATGGGTTGATCGGTTGGTCAAGATTGACCATTTTGACTAAAGTTGACTTTTAGGCGAAAAGTTGACTTATTGGGTCAATGGTTTGGTCATTGGGTCAAAGATTGACCATTTCGACCAAAGTTGACTTTTTGGTCGGAGATTGTCTTTTTGGGTCATTAATTAGTCATTAGGTCGAATTTAGTTATTTTGACCCAATTTCACTTTTTTGTTAAAGTCGACCTGATTGGGTCATTAGATTGAGTATTGACCATTTTGACTGAAGTTGACTTTTTGGTCGAAGTTGACCTATTGGTTCAATGGGTTGGTCCTTAGGTCAAAGATTAATATTTTCGACCAAAGTTGACTTTTTGGTCAGAGATGGACGTATTGGGTCATAAATTGGTCATTCGATTAAAAATTTATTATTTTGACCAAAATTGAATTTTTGGTCAAAATGTTGGCCCATTGGGTCAATTGGGTGGTCATTGTGTCTGAAATTGGCTATTTTGACCAAAGTTGACTTTTTTGTCAAAAATTAACCTATTGGGTCAATGGGTTGGTCATTGGGTCAGAAATTGACCATTTTGACCAACCTTAACTTTATTGTTAAAAGTTGACCTATTGGGTAAATGGGGTGGTTATTAGACAAAAAATTGACTATTCTGACCAAAATTGGGTCAAGGATTGGCCATTTTGACCAAAGTTGACTTTTTGGTCAAAAGTTGACATATTGGGTCAATGAGTTGCTTATTGGGTCAAGGATTGACTCTTTTTACCAAAGTTAACTTTTTGGTCATTGAGTCAGAAATTGAACATTTTGACGAAACTTTACTTTTTTTGTCAAAAGTTGATCCAATGGGTCAAAGGGTTGGTCATTAACTCAAGGATTGAGTTTTTTGACCAAAGATGACTTTTTGGTCAAAAGTTGACCTATTTGGTCAATGGGTTAGTCAGTGGGTTAAAGATTGACCATTTCGACCAAAGTTGATTTTTTGGTCAGAGATTGACTTATTGGGTCAAAAATTGGTCATTCGCACAAAATTTTATTATTTTGACCAAAATTAAATTTTTTGTCAAAAGTTGGCTCATTGGATCAATTCGGTGGTCATTGTGTCAATAATTGACCATTTTGAACAAAGTTGAATTTTTGTCAAATATAGACCTATTGGGTCAATGAGTTGGTCATTGAGTCAGAAATTAACCATTTTGACCAAACTTGACTTTATTGTCAAATGTTGACCTATTTGGTCAATGGGGTGCTAATTAGGTTAAAAATTGACTATTTTGACCAAAATTAACTTTTTGGTCATAAGTTGACCTACAGGGTCAATGGATTGGTCTTGGGATCAAGGATTGACCATTTTGACCAAAGTTGACTTTTTGGTCAAAAGCTGACCTATTAGGTCAATGAGTTGGTTATTCAGTCAAGGATTGACCATTTTTACCAATGCTGACTTTTTAGTCATTGGGTCAGAAATTAACTATTTTTACCAAAGTTGACTCTTTGGTTAAAAGTTCACCTATTGGGTCAATGGGTTGCTCAATGGGTCAAAGATTGATCATTTCGTCCAAAGTTATCTTTTTGTTCAAAGATTGACTTATTGGGTCAATAATTGGTTATTCGGTCAAAAATTGATTATTTTGTCCATAATTGAATTTTTTATCATTATTTGTCCAATTGGGTCAATGGGGTGGTCATTGGGTCAGAAATTGACAATTTTGACCAAACTTAACTTTTTGGTCAAAAGTTAACATATTAGGTTAATGGGGTGGTCATTATGTCAAAAATTAGCAATATTGACCGAGATTGACTTTTGGTCAATAGTTGACCTATTGTGTCAATCGTTTGGTCATTGTGTCAAGGATTGACTATTTTTAGTAAAGTTCACTTTTGGGTTAAAACTTAACCTATTGGGTCATTGGATTGGTCATAAGGTTAAGGATTGACTATTTTGACCGAAGTCTACTTTTTTGGTCAGAGATTGACTTATGGGGTTCAATAATTGATCATTATGTTAAAAATTGACTATTTTGGTCAAAAGTTAGCCTATTAGGTCTATGGGTTGGTCATTGGGTCAAGGATTGACCATTTTGACCAAAGTTGACTTTTTGGTCAAAAGTTGACCTATTGGGTCAATGGGTTGGTCATTAGGTCAGAAATTGATCATTTTAACTAAACTTGACTTTCTGGCCAAAAGTTGATCTATTGGGTTAATGGGGTGGCCATTAGGTCAAAAATTGACAATTTTGACAAAAATTTACTTTTTGGTGAAAAGTTGACCTATTGGGTCAATGGGTTGATCATTAGGTAATGATTGATCATTTTGACTGAAGTTGACTTTTTGGTCAAAAGTTGACCTATTGGGTCAATGGGTTGGTCATTGGGTCAAAGATTGACCATTTCGACCAAAGTTGACTTTTTGGTCGGAGATTGACTTATTGGGTCGAAAATTGGTCGTTGGGCCCAAAATTTATTATTTTGACCAAAATTCAATTTTGGTCGAAGTTGGCTACGTGGTGAATCGATTGGGTGATCATTGTGTCGAGAATTGACCATTTCGAGTAGAAGTTGACTTTGTCGACAATTGACTATTAGGTCGAAGGGTTAGCCATTAGGTCCGAAGTCGACCATTTCGACCCAACTTAACTTTTTTATCAAAAGTTTGCCTATTGGGAAAATGAGGTGGTCATTAGGTAAAAAAATTGACTATTTTGACCAAAATTATCTTTTTAGTCAAAAGTTGACTTATTTGGTTAATGGGTTAGTCATTGGGTCAAAAATCGACCATTTTGAGTAAAGTTGAGTTTTTTGTCCGAATTTGACCTATCGGGTCAATGGGTTGGTCATTGGGTCCAAAGTTGACTCTTTTGTCATTAGGTCAGAAATTAACCATTTTGGCCAAAGTTGAATTTCGGTCAAAAGTTGACCTCTTGGGTCAATGGGGTAGTCATTAGGTCAAGAATTGACTATTTTGACCAACATTGACTTCTTGGTCAAAAGTTGACCTATTTGGTCAATGGGTTGGTTATTGGGTCGAGGACTGACCATTTTGACCAAAGTTGTCTTTTTGGTCAAAAGTTGACCTACTGGGTTAATCAGTTCGACATTGGGTCAATGATTGACCAATTTGACTAAGGTTGACTTTTTGGTCAGAGTTTGACTTAGTGTGTCTATCATTGATCATTAGGTCAAAAATTGACTGTTTTGACCATAATTGACGTATTTGTCAAAAGTTGACCTATCAGATCAATAAGTTGGTCATTAGGTCAAAAATTAGTAATTTTGACCAAAGTTGACCTATTGGGTCATTGAGTCAAGGATTTACCATTTTGACCAAACTTGACTATATGGTCAAAAGTTGACCTATTGGGTCAAAGTTGACCTAATGGGTCAATGGGTATGTCATTGGGTCAAGGATTGATCATTTTGACCAAAGTTGACTTTTTCGTCAAAAGTTGACATATTGGTTCAATGGGTCAAGGATTGACCATTTAGACCAAAGTTGAATTTTTGATCAAAAGTTGACCTATTGGGTCAACGAGTTGGTAATTGGGTCAGAAATTGACCATTTTAACCAAAGTTGAATTTTCGGTCAAAAGTTGGCTTATTGGCTCAATGGGTTGGTCATTGGGTCAAAGATTGTCCATTTTGACCAAAGTTGACATTTTGGTCAGTGATTTGAGTTATCGGGTCAATTATTGGTCATTATGTCAAAATTTGATTATTTTCTCTAAAATTGAATATTTGGTCAAAAGTTGTCCAATTGGGTCAATGTGGTGGTCATTAGGTCAGAAATTGACAATTTTGACCGAAGTTAACTTTTTGATCATAAGTTGACCTATTGCATTAATGGGGTGGTCATTAGGTAAAAAATTAATCATTTTAACCAAAATTGACCTATTGGGTCTATGGGGTGGTCATTAGGTCAAAAATTAACCATTTTGACCCAAATTGATTTTTTGGTCAAAAGTAGACCTATTGGGTAAATGGGTTGGTCATTGGGTCGAGGATTGACCATTTTGGCCAAGTTGACTTTTTGGTCAAACGTTGACCTATTGGGTCAATGGGTTGGTCATTAGGTCAATGATTGACCATTTTGAACAAGTTGACTTTTTGGTCAGAGATTGACATTTTGGGTCAATAATTGGTCATTAAGTCAAAAAATTGGCTATTTTTGCCAAAATTGACTTTTTAGTCAAAAGTTTACCTATCGAGTCAATGGGTTGGTAATTGCGTTAGAAGTTGACCCTTTTAACTAAAGTTGACTTTTGGGTTAAAAGTTAACCTTTTGGGTCAATGGGGTGTTTATTAGGTCAAAAATTGACAATTTTGACCAAAGTTGACTTTTCGGTCAAAATTTGACTTATTGGATCAATGGGTTGGTCATTAGGTCAAGGATTGACCATTTCGACCAAAGTTGACATTTAGGTCAAAAGTTGACCTAGTGGGTCAATAATTGGTCAGTAGGTCAAAAATTGACTATTTCGACTAAAATTTACTTTTTGGTCAAAGGTTGATATATTGGGTCACTAGGTTGGTCATTGGGTTAAGGATTCACCATTTTGACTAATGTTGACTTTTGGTCGAAAGTTGACTTATTGGATCGACGGAGTTTAGTCATAGATCGAGAATTGACCATTTTGACCAAAGTTGACTTTTTGGTCAAAAGTTGATTATTGGGTCAATGGGTGGTCATTAGGTCAAAAATTGATTATTTTCACCAAAATTAATTTTTTGGTCAAAAATTGACATATTTTGTCAATGTGTTGCTCAATGATTGACCATTTTGACCAAAGTTAACTTTTTGGTCAAAAGTTGACCTATTGGGTCAATGGGTTGGTCATTAGGCCAAGGATTGACCATTTTGACGAAAGTTGACTTTTTGGTCAGAAATTAACTTATTTGGTCAATAATTGGTCATTAGGTCAAAAATTGACTATTTTGACCAAAATTGAATTGTTGGTCAAAAGTGGACCCATTGGGTCAATGGGGTGGTCTTTGGGTGAGAAATTGACCATTTTGACCCAAGTTGACTTTTTAGTCAAAAGTTGACCTATTGGGTCAATGGGGTGAGCAGTAGGTTAAAAATTGACAATTTTGACCAAAATTGACTTTTCGGTCAAAAGTTGACCTACTGGCTAAATGAGTTTGTCATTGGGTCAAGGATTAACCATTTTGACCAAAGTTGATTTTTTTGTCAAAAGTTGACCAATAGGGTCAATGGGTTGGTTATTGGGTCAAGGATTGACCATTTTGACCAAAGTTAACTTTTTGCTCAAAGGTTGACTTATTCGGATAATAATTGGTTATTAGGTAAAAAATTGACTATTTTGACAAAAATTGTTTTTTTGGTCAAAAGTTGACCTATTGGGTCAATATGTTGGTCATTGGGTCAAGGATTGATTATTTTGACAAAAGTTAAGTTTTTTGGTAAAAATTTGACTTATTGGGTCAATGGGTTGGTCATTGGGTCAGAAATTGACCATTTTAACCAAAGTTGACTTTTTGGTCAAAAGTTGACATATTGGGTCAATGGGTTTGTCATTCGGTCTAAGATTAACCATTTTGACCAAAGTTGACTTTTTGGTAAGATATATTTATGGGATCAATAATTGGTCATTAGGTCAAAAATTGACTTTATTGACCGAGATTGACTTTTCGTCAAAAGTTGACCTATTGTGTCAATGGTTTGGTCAATGTGTCAACGATTGACTTTTTTGAGTAAAGTTCACTTTTTGGTCAAAACTTGACCAATCGGGTCAATGGGTTGGTCATTGGGTTAAGGACTGACCATTTTGAATGAAGTCGACTTTTTTGGTCAGCGATTGACTTATTGGGTCAATAATTGGTCATTATGTCAAAAATTGACTTTTTGGGCAAAAGTTGACCTATTTGGTCAATGGGTTGGTCATGGGGCCCATTGACCATTTTGACCAAAGTTCACCTTTTGCTTAGAGGTTGACCTATTGGGTCAATGGTGGTCATTGGGTCAAAAGTTGACTTTTTGGTCATTGGTTCAGAAATTAACCATTTTGTCCAAAGTTGACTTTTGGTAAAAAGTTGACCTCTTGGGTTAATGGGGTGGTCATTAGGTCAAGAATTGACTATTTTGACCAAAATTGACTTTTTAGTCAAAAGTTGAGCTCTTTGGTCAATGGGTCGGTCATTGGGTCAAGGATTTATCATTTTGACCAAAGTTGACTTTTTGGTTAAAAGTTGGCTTATTGGGTCAATGGGTTAGTCGTTGGGTCAGATATTGACCATTTTAGCCAAAGTTGACCTATTAGGTCAATGGGGTGGTCATTACGTTAAAAATTGATTATTTTGACCAAAATTGATTTTTTAGTCAAAAGTAGGCCTTTTGGGTCAATGTGATGGTTATTGTGTCGAGGATTGACCATTTTGAACAAGTTGACTTTTTGGCCAGAGATTGACTTTTTGGGTCAATAATTGGTCATTATGTCAAAATTTTGCTATTTTGACCAAAATTGACTTTTTGGTCAAAAGTTGAACAATTGGGTCAAATGGTTAGTCATTGGGTAAAGGATTGACCATTTTGACCGAAGTTGACATTTTGGTCGAAAGTTGGCTATCGAGGTCGATAGGTTGGTCATTGAGTCAAAAATTGACCCTTTTAATCAAAGTTAACTTTTGGGTCAAAAGTTAACCTATTGGGTCAACGGGCTGGTCATTAAGTCAAAAATTAACTATTTTGACCAGAATTGACTTTTTGGTCTAAAGTTGACCTATTGGGTCAATGAGTTGGTCATTGGGTCAAGGATTGAGCATATTGGCCAAAGTTAAGTTTTGGTCAAAAGTTGACTTAATGGCTCAATGGGTTGGTCATTGGGTCAAGGATTGACCATTTTGAACAAAGTTGACATATAAGTCAAAAGTTGACCTATTGGGTCAATAATTGGTCATTAGGTCAAAAATTGACCATTTTGAACAAAATTTACATTTTGGTCAAAAGTTGATCTGTGGTCATTGGGTTAAGGATTCACCATTTGACCAAAGTTGACTTTTAGTCAAAAGTTGACATATTGGGTCGATGGGTTGGTCATTAAGTTAGAATTGACCATTTTATCCAGTTAATTTTCGACAAAAGTTGACTGTTAGGTCATTAAGTCAACGATTAGTTCGATTTGAAAGTTGACTTTTTAGTCTGAGATAAAGTTATCGGGTCAATAATTGGTCATTATGTCAAAAATTGATTATTTTGTCCAAACTTGAATATTTGGTCAAAAGTTGTCTAATTGGGTCAATGTGGTGGTCAATTGGTAAGAAATTGGCAATTTTGACCGAAGTTAACTTTTTGGTCAAAAGTTGACCTATTGGGTTAAAGGGGTGGTCATTAGGTCAAAAATTGACTATTTTAACCAAAGTTGACCTATTGGGTCAATGGGGTGGTCATTAGGTCAAATATTGACTATTTTAACCAAAATTGACTTTTTGGTCAAAAGTAGACCTATTGGGTCAAGTGGTTGGTCATTGGGTCGAGGTTGACCATTTTAACCAAGTTGACTTTTTAGGTAAAAGTTGACCTATTGGGTCGATGGGTTGGTCATTAGGTCAACGATTGACCATTCTGAGCAAAGTTGACTTTTTGGTGGGTAAAAAATTAACTATTTTGACCAAATTAACATTTTGGTCAAAAGTTGACCTTGGGTCACTAGGGAGGTCACTACGTCAAAAATTTACTATTTTGACCAAAATTGACTTTTTGGTCGAAAGTTGACTTTGTTCGGTCGATGGGATAATCATTGGGTCAACGATTGTCCATTTTGACCAAAGTTGACTTTTTGGTCGGAGATTGACTTATTAGGTCAATAATTGGTCGTTGGTTCGAAAATCGACTATTTTGACCAAAATTGACTTTTTGTTCAAAATTTAACTTATTGGATCAATGTGTTGTTCGTTGAGTCAAGGATTGACTATTTTGACCAAAGTTTACTTTTTAGTCTGAATGGGTTGGTCAATGGGTCAGAAATTGACTATTTTGACGAAAGTTGACTTTTTGGACCAAAGTTGATATGTCGGGTCAATGGGTGGTCATTAGTCAAAAATTTATCATTTTGACCAAACTTGACTTTTTGGTCAAAAGTTGACATATTGGGTTAATGGGGTTTTCATTAGGTCAAAAAATTGTCAATTTTGACCAAAATTAACTTTTTGGTCAAAAGTTGACCTATTGGGTCAATGGGTTGGACGTTGGGTCAGAAATTGACAATTTTAACCAAAGTTGAACTATTGGGTCAATGAGGGTGGTTATTAGGTAAAAAATTAACTATTTTGGCCAATTTGACTTTTTTATCCAAAGTTAACCTATTTGGTCAATGGATTGGTCATTGGGTCAAGGATTGACCATTTTGACCAAAGTTGACTTTTTGGTCAGAAGTTGACCTTTTGGGTCAATGGGTGGTCATTGGGTCAATGATTGACCATTTTGACAAAGTTGTCTTTTTGGTGAGAGATTAACTTATTGGATCAATAATTGGTCATTAGGTCAAAAATTGATAATTTTGAGCAAAACTTGCTTTTTGGTCAAAAGTCGACCTATTGGGTCAATGGGCTGGTCATTGGGTCAAGGACTGACCATTTTAACCAAAGTTGACTTTTTGTTCAAATGTTGATCTATTGGGTCAATAATTGGTCATTAGGTCAAAAATTTACTATTTTGTCCAAAATTATCTTTTTGGTCAAATCTCGATCTATTGGGTCAGTGGGTTGATCATTAGGTCAACGATTTACCATTTTGACCAAAGTTGACTTTTTGGTCAAAAGTTGACCAATTGGGTCAATGGGTTGGTCATTGGGTCAAGGATTGACCATTATGAACAAAGTTGACTTTTTGGTCAGAGATTGACTTATTGGGTTTATAATTAGTCATTAGGTCAAAAATTTACTATTTTGACCAAAATTAACTTTTTGTTGAAAGTTGGCATTTTGGAGTCGATGAGTTAGTCATTAGGATAAAAATTGACCATTTTGATTAAAGTTGACGTTTTGGTCAAAAGTCGACCTATCGGGTCTTTGGGCCGGGTCATTCGGTCGAAATCAAGCATTTCGACCAAAGTTTACTTTTGGTCAAAAGTCGACCAATTTGGTCAATAGGTGGTGGTTAGGTGAAAAGTTGAATATTTTAACCAAAATTAACTCTTTGGGTCAAAAGTTGATCTATTTGGTCAATGGGTTGGTCAATGGGTGCAGGATTGACCATTTCGACCAAAGTTTAGATTTTGTTCAGAACTTGACCTATTGTGTTAATGGCTTGGTCATTGGGTTAAAGATTGACGATTTTGACCAAAGTTGACTTTTTGTTCAGAGATTAACTTATTGGGTCAATAATTGGTCAATAGGTAAAAAATTGACTATTTTGACAAAAAATTGACTATTGGTTTAATGGGTTGGTCATTGGGTTAAGGATTGACCATTTTGACCAAAGTTGAGTTTTGGTCAAAGTTTACTATTGGGTCAATGGGTTGGACATTGGGTCAGGATCGACTATTTTGACCAAAGTTAACTTTTGGTTAGAGATCGACTTATTGGGTCAATAAATGGTCATTAGGTAAAAATTTGACTATTTTGACCAAAATTAAATTTTTGGTCAAAAGTTGACCCATTAGGTCAAAGGGGGGATCATTGGGTGAGAAATTTACCAATTTGACCAAAGTTGATTTTTTTGGTCAAAAGTTAACATATTTGGTCAATGGTGTGGGCATTAGGTCAAAAATTAACAATTTCGACCAAAATTTAATTTTTGTTCAAAAGTTGACTTATTGGGTCAATTAGGAGGTCATTAGGTCAAAAATTGACTATTTCGACCAAAATTGTTTTTGGGTCAAAGTTGATCCTATTAGGTCATCGGGTCAAGAATCGACCATTTTGAACAATGTTGATTTTTTGGTCAAAAGTCGACCTATCAGGGTCGAATGGTTTGATCATCTGTTAGTCGTGGATTAACTATTCGACCAAAGTCGACTTTTTGGTCCAAGATCGTCTTATTGGGTCGATAATTAGTCATTAGGTTAAATTTGATTAAAATTGAGTTTTTGGTAAAAGTTGACCCATTTGGTCAATGGGGTGGTATTGGGTCGAAAATCGACAACTCTGACCAAAGTTTCGACTTTTCGTCAATTAAGCCGACCTAATCGGTTAATGGGGTGGTCATTAGTAAAAAATTAACTATATAGACCAAAATTGTCTTTTTGTTAAAAAATTGACCTATTGTATCAATGGGTTGGTTATGGGGTCAAGGATTAACCGTTTTGACAAAAGTTGACTTTTTGGTTAAAAATTAACTTATTGGGCCAATAATTGGTCATTATGTCAAAAATTGACTATTTTGGTAAAAAGTTGACCTATTGGGTCTATGGGTTGGTCATTATGTCACTAGGTGGTCATTAGGTCAAAAATTTATTATTTTGACCAAAATTAACTTTTTGGTCAAAAGTTGACTTATTCGATCAATGGGTTGGTCATTGGGTTAAGGATTGACTATTTTAACCAAAGTTCTCTTTTGGTGAAAAGTTGACCTATTGGGTCAATGGGTTGGTCGTTGGGTCAACGATTGACCATTTTGACCAAAGTTAACTTTTTGGTCAGAGATTAACTTATTGGGTCAATAATTGGTCATTAGTTCAAAAATTGACAATTTTGATCAAAATTGATTTTTAGGTCAAAAGTTAATTTATTGGATCAAAGTGTTGGTCGTTGGTTCAAGGATTGACCATTTTGACCAAAGCTGACTTTTTGGTCGAAAGTTGGCCTATTGACTTTTTGGGTCAACGGGTCTTTGGGTTGGTCATTGGGTCATTGAAAAAAGTTGACGTTTTGGCTTATTGGGTTAATAATTGGTCATTAGGTCAAAAATTAACTATTTTGACGAAAATTGACTTTTTGGTCGAAAGTTAACCTTTTGGGTCATTGGGTTGGTCATTGGGTCAACTATTGGTCATTTTGAGCAATGTTGAATTTTTGGTCAAAAGTCGATCTATTTGGTCATTGGGTTGGTCGTTGGTCTGAAATTGACCATTTTATCCAAAGTTGAGCTATTGGATCAATAGGGGAGGTCATTTGGTGAAAATATGTCTATTTTGACAAAAATTGGTTTTTTGGTCAAAGGTTGACCTATTTGGTCAATGGGTTGGTCATTAGGTCAACGATTGACCATTTTCACCAAAGTTGACTTCTTGGTCAAAAGTTGACATATTGGGTCAATGGGTGGTCCTTGGGTCAAGGATTGACCAATTTGACCAATGTTAACTTTTTGGTCAGTGAATGACTTATTGGGTTAATAATTAGTCATTAGGTCAAAAATTGACTATTTTGACCAAAACTGTGTTTTGGTCAAAAGTTGACCTATTGGGTCAGTGGGTTAGTCATTGGGTCAAGGTTTGACCATTTTGACCAAAGTTAACTTTTTAGTCCAAAATTCACTAATTGGGTCAATGGGTTGGTCATTGGGTCAAGAATTGAACATTTTGACCAAAGTTTACTTTTTGGGCAAAAGTTGAACTATTGGGTCAACGGGTTGGTCATTTTGTCAAGAATTGACCATTTTGACCAAAGTTGACTTTTTGTTCATAGATTGCTTTTTGGGTCAATAATTGGTCATGAGGTCAAAAATTGATTATTTTAACCAAAATTCAATTTTTGGTCAAAAGTTGACCCTTTGGGTTAACGAGGTATTCATTGGGTCAGAAATTGACCATTTTGACCAAAGTTGATTTTTTGGTCAAATCTTGACCTATTGGGTCAATGAGTTGGTCATTGGGTCAAGAATTGACCATTTTAACCAAAGTTGATTTTTTAGTCAAAAGTTGACCTCTTGGGTCAATGGGTTGGTCATTGGGTCAGAAATTGACCATTTTGACCAAAGTTGACTTTTTGGTGAAAAGTTAACCTATTAGGTCAATGGGTGGTCATTAGGTCAAAATTTGATAATTTTGACAAAAATTGACTTTTTGGTTAAAAGTTGACCTATTGGGTTAATGGGTTGGTCGTCGGGTCAAGGATTGACCATTTTGGCCAACGTTGAC
Source organism: Papilionanthe hookeriana x Papilionanthe teres (assembly GCA_022702705.1). NCBI lineage: Eukaryota > Viridiplantae > Streptophyta > Magnoliopsida > Asparagales > Orchidaceae > Papilionanthe > Papilionanthe hookeriana x Papilionanthe teres. Next base: position 86,906,277 of record CM040427.1, on the reverse strand, counting down.
TTTTTGCTCAAAAGTTGACCTATTGGGTCAATGCGTTGGTCATTAAGTGAAGGATTGACAATTTTGACCAAAGTTGACGTTTTGGTCATAGATTTGCTTATTGGGTCAATAATTTGTCATTATGTCAAAAATTGATTATTTTGACCAAAATTAACTTTTTGGTCGAAAGTTAAGCTATTGGGTCAATGGGTTAGTCATTGGGTCAACGATTGATCATTTTGACCAAAGTTGACTTTTTGGTCAGAAGTTGACCTATTTGGTCAAAGGCTTGGATGTTGGGTCAGAAATTGGTAATTTTATCCAAAGTTGAACTATTGGATTAATTGGTGGTTATTAGGTAAATAATTAACTATTTTGATCAAGTTGACTTTTTTATCGAAGTTAACTGACTTGATTGATGGGTCGATCGATGGGTTGGTCATTGGGTCAAGGACTGACCATTTTGACCAAAGATGACTTTTTGGTCGAGAGTTGACCTATTGGACCAATGGGTGGTCATTGGGTCAATGATTGACCATTTTGACCAAAGTTGACTTTTGGTGAGAGATTAACTTATTGGGTCAATAATTGGTCATTAGGTCAAAAATTAGTAATTTTGAGCAAAACTAGCTTTTTGGTCAAAAGTCAACCTATTGGGTCAATGGGCGGGTCATTGGGTCAAGGATTGACCATTTTAACCAAAGTTGACTTTTTGGTCAAATGTTGATCTATTGGGTCAATAATTGGTCATTAGGTCAAAAATTTACTATTTCGACCAAAATTGACTTTTTGGTCAAAACTCGATCTATTGGGTCAGTGGGTTGGAAATTGGGTCAAGGATTTACCATTTTGACCAAAGTTGACTTTTTCGTCGTAAGTTGACCAATTAGGTCAATGGGTTTGTCATTGGGTCAAGGATTGACCATTGTGAACAAAGTTGACTTTTTGGTCAGAGATTGACTTATTGGGTTAATAATTGGTCATTAGGTCAAAAACTAACTATTTTGACCAAAATTGACTTTTTGTTCAAAAGTTGGCATATTGGGTGAATGAGTTAGTCATTGGGTTAAAAATTGACCATCTTGATCAAAGTTGACTTTTTGGTCAAAAGTTGACCTATCGGGTCAATGGGTTGGTCATTCGGTCAGAAATTAAGCATTTTGACCAAAGTTGACTTTTTGGTCAAAAGTTGACCAATTTGGTCAATAGGTGGTGATTAGGTGAAACATTGAATATTTTAACAAAAATTGACTTTTTAGGTCAAAAGTTGATCTATTTGGTCAATGGGTTGGTCAATGGGTGCAGGATTGACAATTTCGACCAAAGTTAACTTTTTGTTCAGAACTTGACCTATTGTGTTAATGGCTTGGTCATTGGGTCAAGGATTGACGATTTTGACCAAAGATGACTTTTTGGTCAGAGATTGACTTATTGGGTCAATAATTGGTCAATTGGTTAATAATTGACTATTTTCACCAAAATTGAATTTTTGGTCAAATGTTGACCTATTGGTTCAATGGGTTGGTCATTGGGTCATGGATTGACCATTTTGACCAAAGTTAACTTTTTTGTCAAAAGTTGACCTATTGGGTCAATGGGTTGGACATTGGGTTAAGGATTGACCATTTTGACCAAAGTTGACTTTGTGGTCAGAAATTGACTTATTCGGTCAATAAATTGTCATTAGGTAAAAATTTGACCCATTAGGTTAAAGGGGGGATCATTGGGTGAGAAATTTTCCATTTTGAACATAGTTGACTTTTTAGTCAAAAGTTAACATATTGGGTCAATGGTGTGGGCTTAGGTCAAAAATTAACAATTTCGACCAAAATTTAATTTTTGGTCAAAAGTTGACTTATTCGGTCAATTAGGTGGTCATTAGGTCAAAAATTGACTATTTTGACCAAAATTGCTTTTGTGTCAAAAGTTGACCTATTAGGTCATTGGGTCAAGGATTGACCATTTTGACCAATGTTGACTTTCTGGTCAAAAGTTCACCTATTGGGTCGATGGGATGGTCATTGTGTCATGGATTAACCATCTTGACCAAAGTTGACTTTTTGGACAAAGTTATCATATTGGGTCAATAATTGGTCATTAGGTCAAAATTTGATTAAAATTGAATTTTTGGTTAAAAGTAGACCCATTGGGTTAATAGGGTGGTCTTTGGGTGAAAAATTGACAATTTTGACTAAAGTTGACTTTTTGGTCAAATGTTGACCTATTTGGTCAATGGGGTGGTCATTAGTAAAAATTGCCTCTATTGACATAAATTGTCTTTTTGTTAAAACATTGACATATTGTGTCGATGGGTTGGTTATGGGGTCGAGGATTAGCTGATTTTGACCGAAGTTGACTTTTTGTTCGAAAGATTGACTTAATGGGTCGATAATTGGTCATTGTGTCGAAAATTGGCTATTTTGGTAAAAAGTTGACCTATTGGGTCTATGGGTTGGTCATTAGGTCAAGAATTGACCATTTTCACGAAAGTTGTCTTTTTGGTCAAAAGTTGACCTATTGAGTCAACGGGTTGGTGATTGGGTCATAGATTGACCATTGTGACTAAACTTGACTTTTTTGTCAAAAGTTGACCTTTTGGGTTAATGGGGTGGTCATTAGGTCAAAATTTATCAATTTTGACCAAAATTAACTTTTTGATCAAAAATTGACCTATTGCATGAATGGGTTGATTAGTTGGTCAAAGATTGACCATTTTGACTAAAGTTGACTTTTAGGTTAAAAGTTGACTTATTGGGTCAATGGTTTGGTCATTGGGTCAAAGATTGACCATTTCGACCAAAGTTGACTTTTTGGTCAGAGATTGTCTTTTTGGGTCATTAATTAGTCATTAGGTCAAAATTTGACTATTTTAACCCAATTTCACTTTTTGGTTAAAGTTGACCTATTGGGTCATTGGGTCAAGTATTGACCATTTTGACCAAAGTTGACTTTTTGGTCAAAAGTTGACCTATTGGTTCAATGGGTTGGTCCTTAGGTCAAAGATTGATATTTTCGACCAAAGTTGACTTTTTGGTCAGAGATGGACGTATTGGGTCATAAATTGGTCATTCGATTAAAAATTTATTATTTTGACCAAAATTGAATTTTTGGTCAAAATGTTGGCCCATTGGGTCAATTGGGTGGTCATTGTGTCTGAAATTAGCTATTTTGACCAAAGTTGACTTTTTGTCAAAAATTAACCTATTGGGTCAATGTGTTGGTCATTGGGTCAGAAATTGACCATTTTGACCAACCTTAATTTTATTGTTAAAAGTTGACCTATTGGGTAAATGGGGTGGTTATTAGACAAAAAATTGACCATTTCGGCCAAAATTGACTTTTGAATGAAATTTGACCTATTGGGCCAATGAGTTGGTCAATTGGGTCGAAGATTGGCCATTTTGACCAAAGTTGACTTTTTGGTCAAAAGTTGACATATTGGAGTCGATGAGTTGATTATTGGGTCGAGATTGACTCTTTTTGCCAAAGTTAACTTTTTGGTCATTGAGTCGAAATTAAACATTTTGATGAAACTTTACTTTTGTGTCAAAAGTTGATCCAATGGGTCGAAGGGTTGGTCATTAACTCGAGGATTGAGTTTTTGACCAAAGATGACTTTTTGGTCGAAAAGTTAACCTGTTGGTCGATGGGTTAGTGAGTGGGTTAAAGATTGACCATTTTGACCAACGTTGATTTTTGGTCGAGGAGATTGACTTATTGGGTCGAAAATTAGTCATTCGCACAAGAATTTTATTATTTTTGACCGAAATTAAATTTTTTGTCGAGAAGTTTGCTCATTGGATCAATTCGATGGTCATTGTGTCAATAATTAACCATTTTGAACAAAGTTGAATTTTTGTCAAATATAGACCTATTGGGTCAATGAGTTGGTCATTGAGTGAGAAATTAACCATTTTGACCAAACTTGACTTTATTGTCAAATGTTGACTGTTTGGTCGATGGGTCTTAATTAGGTTAAAAATTAACTATTTTAACCAAAATTAACTTTTTGGTCATAAGTTGACCTATAGGGTCAATGGATTGGTCTTGGGATCAAGGATTGACCATTTTGACCAAAGTTGACTTTTTGGTCAAAAGTTGACCTATTGGGTCAATGAGTTGGTTATTGAGTCAAGGATTGACCATTTTTACCAAAGCTAACTTTTTAGTCATTGGGTCGAAATTAACTATTTTTACGAAGTTGACTCTTTGGTTAAAAGTTCACTTTATTGGATCGATGGGTTGCTCGATAGATTGAAGATTGATCATTTCGTCCAAAGTTGTCTTTTTGTTCGAAGATTGACTTATTGGATTGATAATTGGTTATTCGGTCGAAAATTGATTATTTTGTCCATAGTTGAATTTTTGATCATTATTTGTCTGATTGGGTCGATGGGGTGGTCATTGGGTCGAAATTGTCGATTTTGACCAAACTTAACTTTTGGTCGAAAAGTTAACATATTAGGTTAATGGGGTGGTCATTATGTCGAAAATTAGCAATATTGACCAGAGATTGACTTTTGGTCGATAGTTGACTGTTGTGTCGATCGTTTGGTCATTGTGTCGAAGATTGACTATTTTTAGTAAAGTTCACTTTTGGGTTAAAACTTGACCTGATTGGGTCATTAGATTGGTCATAGGGTTAAGGATTATTTATTTTGACCGAAGTCTACTTTTTGGTCAGAGATTGACTTATGGGGTTCGATAATTGATCATTATGTTAAAAATTGACTATTTTGATCAAAAGTTAGCTTTATTGGGTACTATGGGTTGGTCATTGGATTCGAGGATTGACCATTTTGACCAAATTTGACTTTTTGGTCAAAAGTTGACCTATTGGGTCAATGGGTTGGTCATTAGGTCAGAAATTGATCATTCTAACTAAACTTGACTTTCTGGCCAAAAGTTGATCGATTGGGTTAATGGGGTGGCCATTAGGTCAAAAATTGATAATTTTGACAAAAATTTACTTTTTGGTCAAAAGTTGACATATTGGGTCAATGGGTTGATCATTGGGTAATGATTGATCATTTTGACTGAAGTTGACTTTTTGGTCAAAAGTTGACTATTGGGTTCGATGGGTTAGTCATTAGGTCGAAGATTGACCATTTCGACTAAAGTTGACTTTTTGGTCGAGAGATTGACTTATTGGGTCGAAAATTGGTCGTTTGATCAGAATTTATTATTTTGACCAAAATTCGATTTTGGTCGAAGTTGACTCGTTGGGTCGATTAGGGTGATCATTGTGTCGAAGAATTGACCATTTGAGTATGAAGTTGACTTTGGTCGACAGTTGACTATTGGGTCAAAGGGTTAGCCATTAGGTCCGAAATTGACCATTTTGACGAAGCTTAACTTTTTTATCGAAAGTTTACTATTATTGGGAAAATGAGGTGGTCATTAGGTAAAAAAATTGACTATTTTGACTAAAATTATCTTTTTAGTCGAAAATTGACTTATTTAGTTAATGGGTTAGTCATTGGGTCAAAAATCGACCATTTTGAGTAAAAGTTGAGTTTTTGTCCGAAGTTGACTATCGGATCGATGGGTTGATCCATTGGGTCGAAGTTGACTCTTTTGTCATTAGATCGAAATTAACCATTTTGGCAAAGTTGACTTTGGTCGAAAGTTGACTTCTTGGGTCGATGGGGTAGTCATTAGATCGAAATTGATTATTTTGACCAACATTGACTTCTTGGTCAAAAGTTGACTGTTTGGTCGATGGGTTGGTTATTGCGTCGATGATCACATTTTGACTAAAGTTGTCTTTTTGGTCGAAAGTTGACCTTTTGGGTTAATCAGTTCGACATTGGGTCAATGATTGACCAATTTGACGAAGGTTGACTTTTTGGTCAGAGTTTGACTTAGTGTGTCTATCATTGATCATTAGGTCAAAAATTGACTGTTTTGACCATAATTGATGTTTTTGTCAAAAGTTGACCTATCAGATCAATAAGTTGGTCATTAGGTCAAAAATTGATAATTTTGACCAAAGTTGACTATTGATGGGTCGGTTGAGTCAAGTATTTACCATTTTGATCGAACTTGAGTATATGGTCGAAGATTGACCTGTTAGATCAAAGTTGACTTATTAGGTCGAAGTTGACTCATTGGGTCGATGAGTATGTCATTATGGTTCAAGGATTGATCATTTGACCAAGTTGACTTTTTCGTCAAAAGTTAACATATTAGTTCAATGGGTCGAGGTTGTGATTGGACTAAGTTGAATTTTTCATCGAAAGTTGACTGTTGGGTCAACGAGTTGGTAGATTGGGTCGAGATTGACCATTTTAACCAAAGTTGAATTTTCGGTCGAAAGTCGGCTTATTGACTCGATGGGTTGGTCATCGGGTCGAAGATTGGTCCATTTTGACCAAAGTTGACATTTTAGTCGGTTGATTTGAGTTATCGGGTCAATTATTGGTCATTATGTCGAAATTTGATTATTTTCTCTGAAATTGAATATTTAGTCAAAAGTTGTCCGTTGGATTCGATGTGGTGGTCATTAGGTCGAAAATTGACATTTTGTGAAGTTAACCTTTTGATCATAAGTTGATCTATTGCATTAATGGGGTGGTCATTAGGTAAAAAATTAATCATTTTAACCAAAATTGACCTATTGGGTCTATGGGGTGGTTATTAGGTCAAAAATTAACCATTTTGACCCAAATTGATTTTTTGGTCAAAAGTAGACCTATTGGGTAAATGGGTTGGTCATTGGGTCGACGATAGACCATTTTGGCCAAGTTGACTTTTTGGTCAAAAGTTGACCTATTGGGTCAATGGGTTGGTCATTAGGTAAAGGATTGACCATTTTGAACAAGTTGACTTTTTGGTCAGAGATTGACATTTTGGGTCAATAATTGATCATTAAGTAAAAAAATTGGCTATTTTTACCAAAATTAACTTTTTAGTCAAAAGTTTACCTATCGAGTCAATGGGTTGGTAATTGCGTCAGAAGTTGACCGTTTTAACTAAAGTTGACTTTTGGGTTAAAAGTTAACCTTTTGGGTCAATGGGGTGTTTATTAGGTCAAAAATTGATAATTTTGACCAAAGTTGACTTTTCGGTCAAAATTTGACTTATTGGATCAATGGGTTGGTCATTAGGTCAAGGATTGACCATTTCGACCAAAGTTGACATTAAGGTCAAAAGTTGACCTAATGGGTCAATAATTCGACTAAAATTTACTTTTTGGTCAAAGGTTGATCTATTGGGTCACTAGGTTGGTCATTGGGTTAAGGATTCACCATTTTGACTAATGTTGACTTTTGGTCAAAAGTTGACCTATTGGGTCAACATGTTGGTCATTGGGTCAGAAATTGACCATTTTGACCAAAGTTGACTTTTTGGTCAAAAGTTGACTTATTGGGTCAATGGGTGGTCATTAGGTCAAAAATTAATTATTTTCACCAAAATTGATTTTTTGGTCAAAAATTGACATATTTTGTCAATGTGTTGCTCAATGATTGACCATTTTGACCAAAGTTAACTTTTTGGTCAAAAGTTGACCTATTGGGTCAATGGGATGGTCATTAGGCCAAGGATTGACCATTTTAGCGAAAGTTGACTTTTTGGTCGAAATTAACTTATTTAGTCGATAATTGGTCATTAGGTTAAAAATTGATTATTTTGACCAAAATTGAATTGTTGGTCGAAAGTGGACCCATTAGATTCGATGGCGATTGGTCTTTGGGTGAGAAATTGATCCATTTTGACCCAAGTTGACTTTTTAGTCGAAAGTTGACTGATTGGGTCAATGGGGTGAGCTGTAGGTTAAAAATTGACAATTTTGACCAAAATTGACTTTTCTGTCAAAAGTTGACCTACTGGCTAAATTAGTTAGTCATTGGGTCAAGGATTAACCATTTTGATCAAAGTTGATTTTTTTGTCAAAAGTTGACCTGACGTTATTGGGTCAAGGATTGACCATTTTGACCAAAGTTAACTTTTTGCTCAAAGGTTGACTTATTCGGATAATAATTGGTTATTAGGTAAAAAGTTGACTATTTTGACAAAAATTGTTTTTGGTCGAAAGTTGACTTTATTAGATTGATATGTTGGTCATTGGATTCGAGGATTGATTATTTTGACAAAGTTAAGTTTTTGGTAAAAATTTGACTATTGGGTCGATGGGTTGGTCATTGAGTCAGAGAAATGGACCATTTTAACTAAAGTTGACTTTTTGGTCGAAATGTTGACATATTGGATTCAATGGGTTTGTCATTCGGTCTAAGATTAACCATTTTGACCAAAGTTGACTTTTTGGTAAGATATATTTATGGGATCAATAATTGGTCATTAGGTTAAAAATTGACTTTATTGACCGAGATTGACTTTTTCGTCAAAAGTTGACCTATTGTGTCAATGGTTTGGTCAATGTGTCAACGATTGACTTTTTTGAGTAAAGTTCACTTTTTGGTCAAAACTTGACCAATCGGGTCGATGGGTTAGTCATTGGGTTAGAGATCTGACCATTTTATCGGAAGTCGACTTTTTGAGTCGGCGATTGACTTATTGGGTCGATAATTGGTCATTATGTCGAAAATTGACTTTTTGGGCAAAAGTTGACCTATTTGGTCAATGGGTTGGTCATGGGGCCCATTGACCATTTTGACCAAAGTTCACCTTTTGCTTAGAAGTTGACTGTGTCAGATTGATGGTGGTCGTTGGGTCGAAAAGTTGACTTTTTGGTCATTGGTTCAGAAATTAACCATTTTGTCCAAAGTTGACTTTTGGAAAAAAGTTGACCTCTTGGGTTAATGGGGTGGTCATTAGGTCAAGAATTGACTATTTTGACCAAAATTGATTTTTTAGTCAAAAGTTGAGCTCTTTGGTCAATGGGTCGGTCATTGGGTCAAGGATTTATCATTTTGACAAAGTTGACTTTTGGTTAAAAGTTGGCTTATTGGGTCAATGGGTTAGTCTTTGGGTCAGATATTGACCATTTTAACCAAAGTTGACCTATTAGGTCAATGGGGTGGTCATTACGTTAAAAATTGATTATTTTGACCAAAATTGATTTTTTAGTCAAAAGTAGGCCTTTTGGGTCAATGTGATGGTTATTGTGATCGAGGATTGACCATTTTGCAAGCAAGTTGACTTTTTGGCCAGGAGATTGACTTTTTGGGTCGATAATTGAGTCATTATGTCGAAATTTGTTATTTCGACCAAAAATGACTTTTGGTGTAAAGTTGACTAATTGGGTCGAATGGTTAGTCATTAGGTAAAGGATTGACCATTTTGACCGAAGTTGACATTTTAGTCGAAAGTTGGCTATCGAGATTAGATGGTTGGTCATTAGTCGAAAATTGACCCTTTTAATCGAAGTTAACTTTTGGGTCAAAAGTTAACCTGAGTGGGTCAACGGGGTGGTCATTAGAGTCAAATTAAGCTATTTTGACTAGAATTGGCTTTTGGTCTAAAGTTGACCTATTGGGTCGATGAGTTGGTCATTGAGTCGAGGATTAAGCATTTTGGCGACAGTTAGTTTTGGTCAAAAGTTGACTTAATGGCTCGATGGGTTAGTCATTGAGGTCGAAGATTGACCATTTTGAACAAAGTTGACATTTAAGTCAAAGTTGACTATTGGGTCGACAATGGTGGTCATTAGTATCAAAATTGACCATTTTGAACAAAATTTACTTTTTGGTCAAAAGTTGATCTATTGGGTCATTGGGTTAATATGTCAAAAATTGATTATTTTGTCCAAACTTGAATATTTGGTCAAAAGTTGTCTAATTGGGTCAATGTGGTGGTCAATTGGTAAGAAATTGGTAATTTTGACCGAAGTTAACTTTTTGGTCAAAAGTTGACCTATTGGTTAATGGGGTGGTCATTAGGTCAAAAATTGACCATTTTAACCAAAGTTGACCTATTGGGTCAATGGGGTGGTCATTAAGTCAAATATTGACTATTTTGACCAAAATTGATTTTTTGGTCAGAAGTAGACCTATTGGGTCAAGTGGTTGGTCATTGGGTCGAGGTTAACCATTTTGACTAAGACTGACTTTTTAGGTAAAAGTTGACTCGTTAGGTCGATGGGTTGGTCGTCGAGGTCAACGATTGACCATTCTGAGCAAAGTTGACTTTTTGGTGGGTAAAAAATTAACTATTTTGACCAAATTAACATTTTGGTCAAAAGTTGACCTAGGGTCACTAGGGAGGTCACTACGTCAAAAATTTACTATTTTGACCAAAATTGACTTTTTGGTCAAAAGTTGACCTATTTGGTCAATGGGCTAGTCATTGGGTCAACGATTGTCCATTTTGACCAAAGTTGACTTTTTGGTCAGAGATTGACTTATTAGGTCAATAATTGGTCATTAGTTCAAAAATTGACTATTTTGACCAAAATTGACTTTTTGTTCAAAATTTAACTTATTGGATCAATGTGTTGTTCGTTGAGTCAAGGATTGACTATTTTGACCAAAGTTTACTTTTTAGTCTGAATGGGTTGGTCAATGGGTCAGAAATTGACTATTTTGACGAAAGTTGACTTTTTGGACCAAAGTTGATATGTCGGGTCAATGGGTGGTCATTAGTCAAAAATTTATCATTTTGACCAAACTTGACTTTTTGGTCAAAAGTTGACATATTGGGTTAATGGGGTTTTCATTAGGTCAAAAAATTGTCAATTTTGACCAAAATTAACTTTTTGGTCAAAAGTTGACCTATTGGGTCAATGGGTTGGTCATTGGGTCAGAAATTGACAATTTTAACCAAAGTTGAACTATTGGGTCAATGAGGGTGGTTATTAGGTAAAAAATTAACTATTTTGGCCAATTTGACTTTTTATCCAAAGTTAACCTTATTTGAGTTAGATGGATTGGTCATTAGATCGGATTGACCATTTTGACCAAAGTTGACTTTTTGGTCGAAGTTGACCTTTTGGGTCGATGGGTGGTCATTGGGTCGATGATTGACCATTTTGACCAAAGTTGTCTTTTTTGGTGAGAGATTAACTTGTTGGATCGATAATTGGTCATTAGGTCGAAATTGATAATTTTGATGAAACTAGCTTTTTGGTCGAAGTCGACCTATTAGGTCGATGGGATGGTCATTGGGTCGAAGGACTGACCATTTTAGCCAAAGTTGACTTTTTGTTCTAATGTTGACCTATTAGGTTGATAATTGGATCATTAGGTCGAAAATTTCTATTTTGACCAAAATTGTCTTTTTAGTCGAAACTTCGATCTGATTGGGTCGATTGGGTTGATCATTAGGTCGACGATTTACCATTTTGACCAAAGTTGACTTTTTGGTCAAAAGTTGACCAATTGGGTCAATGGGTTTGTCATTGGGTCAAGGATTGACCATTATGAACAAAGTTGACTTTTTGGTCAGAGATTGACTTATTGGGTTTATAATTGGTCATTAGGTCAAAAATTGACTATTTTGACCAAAATTAACTTTTTGTTCAAAAGTTGGCATTTTGGGTCAATGAGTTAGTCATTGGGATAAAAATTGACCATTTTGATTAAAGTTGACGTTTTGGTCAAAAGTTGACCTATTGGATCTTTGGGTTGGTCATTCGGTCAGAAATTAAGCATTTTGACCAAAGTTTACTTTTTGGTCAAAAGTTGACCAATTTGGTCAATAGGTGGTGGTTAGGTGAAAAGTTGAATATTTTAACCACCTATTTGGTCAATGGGTTGGTTAATGGGTGCAGGATTGACCACTTCGACCAAAGTTTACATTTTGTTCAGAACTTGACCTATTGTGTTAATGGCTTGGTCATTGGGTCAAAGATTGACGATTTTGACCAAAGTTGACTTTTTGTTCAGTGATTGACTTATTGGGTAAATAATTGGTCAATAGGTAAAAAATTGACTATTTTGACAAAAATTGACTATTGGTTTAATGGGATAGTCATTGGGATAAGGATTAACCATTTTGACCAAAGTTGACTTTTTGGTCAAAAGTTTACCTATTGGGTCAATGGGTTGGACATTGGGTCAAGGATTGACTATTTTGACCAAAGTTGACTTTTTTATCAGAGATTGACTTTTTAGGTCAATAACTGAAAATTAGGTAAAAATTTGACTATTTTGACCAAAACTAAATTTTGGATTCGAAAGTTAACCCGATTGGGTCAAAGGGGGATCATTGGGTAGAAATTTACTAATTTGACCAAAGTTGATTTTTTGTCAAAAGTTAACATATTTGGTCAATGGTGTGGGCATTAGGTCAAAAATTAACAATTTCGACCAAATTTTAATTTTTGTTCAAAAGTTGACTTATTGGGTTAATTAGGAGGTCATTAGGTCAAAAATTGACTATTTCGACCAAAATTGTTTTTGGGTCAAAGTTGACCTATTAGTTCATTGGGTCAAGAATTGACCATTTTGAACAATGTTGACTTTTTGGTCAAAAGTTGACCTATTGGGTCAATGGTTTTATCATTGTGTCATGGATTAACCAGTTTGACCAAAGTTGACTTTTTGGTCAAAGATTGTCTTATTGGGTCAATAATTAGTCATTAGGTTAAAATTTGATTAAAATTGAGTTTTTGGTCAAAAGTTGACCCATTTGGTCAATGGGGTGGTATTGGGTCAAAAATTGACAATTTTGACCAAAGTTGACTTTTTGGTCAAAAGCTGACCTAATTGGTTAATGGGGTGGTCATTAGTAAAAAATTGACTATATTGACCAAAATTGTCTTTTCGTTCAAAAATTGACCTATTGTGTCAATGGGTTGGTTATGGGGTCAAGGATTAACCGTTTTAACCAAAGTTGACTTTTTGGTTAAAGATTAACTTATTGGGCCAATAATTGGTCATTATGTCAAAAATTGACTATTTTGATAAAAAGTTGACCTATTGGGTCTATGGGTTGGTCATTAGGTTAAGGATTGACCATTTTCACAAAAGTAGACTTTTTGGTCAAAAGTTGACCTATTGGGTCAACGGGTTGGTGATTGAGTCATAGATTGACCATTTTGACCAAACTTGACTTTTTGTCAAAAGTTGACCTATTGGGTTAATGGGGTGGTCATTTGGTTAAAATTTATCAATTTTGACCAAAATTAACTTTTTGGTCAAAAGTTGATCTATTGGATCAATGGGTTGATCGGTTGGTCAATTATTGACCATTTCGACCAAAGTTAACTTTTTGGTCAAAAATTGACTTATTGTGTCAATGGTTTGGTCATTCGGTCAAAGATTGATCATTTCGACCAAAGTTGAGTTTTTGGTTAAAAGTTGACCTATTAGTTCAATGGGTTGGTCCATGACTTATTGGGTCAAAAATTGGTCATTCGGTTAAAAATTTATTATTTTGACCAAAATTGAATTTTTGGTCAAAATGTTGGCCCATTGGGTCAATTGGGTGGTTAATGTGTCTGAAATTGACCATTTTGACTAAAGATGACTTTTTGTCAAAAATTAACCTATTGGTCAATGGGCTGGAGAAATTGACCATTTTGACCAATCTTAACTTTATTGTCAAAAGTTGACCTATTGGGTCAATGGGGTGGGTATTAGGCAGAAAATTGATTATTCTGACCAAAATTGACTTTTTGGACAAAAGTTGACCTGTTGGGTCAACGGCTTGAGTCATTGGGTCGAAAGTTAGCCATTTTGACCAAAGTTGACTTTTTGGTCAAAAGTTGACCTATTGGATCAATGAGTTGGTTATTGGGTCAAGGATTGACCATTTTTACCAAAGTTAACTTTTTGGTCATTGAGTCAGAAATTGAACATTTTGATCAAACTTTACTTTTTTATTAAAAGTTGATCTAATGGGTCAAAGGGTTGGTCATTAAGTCAAGGATTGAGTATTTTGACCAAAGTTGACTTTTGAGTCGAAATGTTGACTGTTGAGGTCGATGGGTTAGTCAGTGGGTTAAAGATTGACCATTTCGACCAAAGTTGATTTTTTGGTCAGAGATCGACTTATTGGGTCAAAAATTGGTCATTCGTACAAATTTTTTTTATTTTGACCAAAATTAAATTTTTTGTCAAAAGTTAGCCCATTGGATCAATTGGGTGGTCAATGTTTCAATAATTGACCATTTTGAACAAAGTTGATTTTTTGTCAAAAATTAACCTATTGGGTCAATGAGTTGGTCATTGAGTTAGAAATTGACCATTTTGACCAAACTTGACTTTATTGTCAAATGTTGACCTATTTGGCCAATGAGGTGCTAATTAGGTTAAAAATTGACTATTTTGACCAAACTTGACTTTTTGGTCAAAAGTTGACCTATAGGGTCAATGGGTTGGTCATTAAGTTAAGGATTGACAATTTTGACCAAAGTTGACTTTTTGGTCAAAAGTTGACCTATTGGGTCAATGAGTTGGTTATTGTGTCAAGGATTGACCATTTTTACCAAATCTGACTTTTTAGTCATTGGGTAAAAAATTAACTATTTTGACCAAAGCTGACTTTTTGGTCAAAAGCTGTCCTATTGGGTCAATGGGTTGCTCATTGGGTCAAAGATTGATCATTTCGTCCAAAGTTGACTTTTTGTTCAAAGATTGACTTATTGGGTCAATAATTTGTTATTCGGACAAAAATTGATTATTTGTCCAGAATTGAATTTTTGATCATTATTTGTCCAATTGGGTCAATGGTGTGGTCATTGGGTCAGAAATTGATAATTTTGACCAAACTTAACTTTTTGGTCAAAAGTTGACCTATTGGGTTAATGGGGAGACATTAGGTCAAAAATTAGCTATATTGACGAGGATTGACTTTTGATCGATTGTTGACTGTTGTGTCGATGGTTTTGGTCATTGTGTCGAGGATTGAGTATTTTTAGTAAAGTTCACTTTTGGGTTAAAACTTGACCTATTGGGTCATTGGGTTGGTCATAAGGTTAAGGATTGACCATTTTGACTGAAGTCGACTTTGTTTTGTCAGAGATTGACTTATGGGGTTAATAATTGGTCATTATGTTAAAAATTGATTATTTTGGTCAAAAGTTAACCTATTGGGTCTATGGGTTAGTCATTGGGTCAAGGATTGACCATTTTGACCAAAGTTAACTTTTTGGTCAAAAGTTGACCTATTGGGTCAATGGGTTGGTCATTGGGTCAGAAATTGACCATTTTAACTGAACTTGACTTTTTGGTCAAAAGTTGACCTATTGGGTTAATGGGGTGGCCATTAGGTCAAAAATTGACAATTTTGACAAAAATTTACTTTTTGGTCAAAAGTTGACCGATTGGGTCAATGGGTTGATCATTGGGTCAATATTGATCATTTTGACCGAAGTTGACTTTTGGTCGAAAGTTGACTGTTAGATCGATGGGTTGGTCGTTGGGTCGTAGATTGACCATTTCGACCAAAGTTGACTTTTTGGACGAGAGATTGACTTATTTGGATCAAAGGTTGGTCGTTCGGCCCAAAATTTATTATTTTGACCAAAATTCAATTTTGGTCAAAAGTTGGCCCATTGGGTCAATTGGGTGGTCATTGTGTCAGAAATTGACCATTTTGACCAAAGTTGACTTTTTGTCAACAGTTGACCTATTGGGTCAAAGGGTTAGCCATTGGGTCAGAAATTGACCTTTTTGACCAAACTTGACTTTTTTGTCAAAAGTTTGCCTATTGGGACAATGGGGTGGTCAATAGGTAAAAAATTGACTATTTTGACCAAAATTGTCTTTTTGTCAAAAGTTAACGTATTTGGTCATTGGTTTAGTCATTGGGTCAAGAATTGACCATTTTGAGCAAAGTTGACTTTTTTGTCCGAAGTTGACCTATCGGGTCAATGGGTTGGTCATTGCGTCCAAAGTTGACTCTTTTATAATTGGGTCAGAAATTAACCATTTTGGCAAAAGTTGAATTTTGGTCAAAAGTTGACCTCTTGGGTCAATGGGGTAGTCATTAGGTCAAGAATTGACTATTTTGACCAACATTGACTACTTGGTCAAAAGTTTAACTATTTGGTCAATGGGTTGGTTATTGGGTCAAGGACTGACCATTTTGACCAAAGTTGTGTTTTTGGTCAAAAGTTGACCTATTGGGTTAATCGGTTTGTCATTGGGTCAATGATTGACCCATTTGACCAAAGTTGACTTTTTGGTCAGAGTTTGACTTAGTGTGTCAATAATTGATCATTAGGTCAAAAATTGACTGTTTTTACCATAATTGACGTTTTGGTCAAAAGTTGACCTATCAGATCAATAAGTTGGTCATTGGGTCAAAAATTGATAATTTTGACCAAAGTTGACCTATTGGCTCATTGAGTCAAGGTTTGCCATTTTGATCGAACTTGGTATATGGTCGAAAGTTGGCTAGTTAGGTCGAAGTTGACTTAATGGAGTCGATGGGTATGTCATTGGGTCGAAGGATTGATCATTTTGACGAAGTTGACTTTTTCGTCGAAGTTGACTATTGGATCATTGGGTCGAGGATTGACCATTTAGACGAAGTTGAATTTTTGGACAAAAGTTGACTTATTAGATTGACGTGTTGACATTGGGTCAGAAATTGACCATTTAAACCAAAGTTGAATTTTCGGTCAAAATTCAGCTTATTCTTTCAATGGGTTGGTCATTGGGTCAAGGATTGTCCATTTTGATCAAAGTTGACTTTTTGGTCAGTGATTTGAGTTATCGGGTCAATTATTGGTCATTATGTAAAAATTTATTATTTTATCCAAAATTGAATATTTGGTCAAAAGTTGTCGATTGAATTCGATGTGGTGTTCATTAGGTCGAGAATTGACGATTTTGACCGAAGTTAACTTTTTTGTCATAAGTTGACCTATTGGGTTAATTGGGTGGTCATTAGGTCAAAAATTAATCATTTTAACCAAAATTGACCTATTGGGTCAATGGCGTGGTCATTAGGTCAAAAATTAACCATTTTGTCCAAAATTGATTTTTTGGTCAAAAGTAGACCTGTTGGGTCAATGGGTTGTTCATTGGGTCGAGGATTGACCAGTATGACCAAGTGACTTTTTGGTCAAAAGTTGACCTATTGGGTCAATGGGTTGGTCATTAGGTCAAGGATTGACCATTTTGAATAAGTTGACTTTTTGGTCAGAGATTGACTTTTTTGGTCAATACTTGGACATTAGGTTAAAAATTGGCTATTTTTACCAGAATTGGCTTTTTGTTCAAAAGTTTACCTATCGGGTCAATGGGTTGGTAATTGGGTCAGAAGTTGACCATTTTTAACCAAAGTTGACTTTTGGGTCAAAAGTTAACCTATCGGGTCAATGGGGTGGTCATTAGGTCAAAAATTGACTATTTTGACCAAAATTGACTTTTTGGACAAAAGTTGAGCACTTTGGTCAATGGGTCGGTCATTGGGTCAAGGATTGATCATTTTGACCAAAGTTGAGTTTTTGGTTAAAAGTTGGCTTATTGGGTCAATGGGTTAGTCGTTGGGTCAGATATTGACCATTTTAACTAAAGTTGACCTATTATGTCAATGGTGTGGTCATTACGTTAAAAATTGACTATTTTGACCAAAATTCATTTTTTAGTCAAAAGTAGACCTTCTGGGTCAATGTGTTGGTCATTGGGTCGAGGATTGACCATTTTGAACAAGTTGACTTTTTGGTCAGAGATTGACTTTTTGGGTCAATAATTGGTCATTAGGTCAAAAATTTGCTATTTTGACCAAAATTGACTTTTTGGTCAAAAGTTGTCCAATTGGGTCAAATAGTTAATCATTGGGTAAAGGATTGACCATTTTGACTGAAGTTGACATTTTGGTCAAAAGTTGGCCTATCGGGTCAATGGGTTGGTCATTGAGTCAGAGATTGACCCTTTTAATCAAAGTTGACTTTTTGAATGAAAAGTTAACTGTTAGATTGATGGTGTGGTCATTAGGTCAAAAATTAACTATTTTGACCAAAATTGACTTTTTGGTCTAAAGTTGACCTATTAGGTCAATGAGTTGGTCATTGGGTCAAGGATAAAATATTTTGGCCAAAGTTAAGTTTTTGGTCAGAAGTTAACATATTGGCTCAATGGGTTGGTCATTGGGTCAAGGATTAACCATTTCGACCAAAGTTGACATTTAGGTCAAAAGTTGACCTATTGGGTCAATAATTTGTCATTAGGTCAAAAATTCACCATTTTGAACAAAATTTAATTTTAGTCAAAAGTTGATCTATTGGGTCATTGGGTTAAGGATTCACCATTTTGACCAAAGTTGACATATTGGGTCAATGGGTTGGTCATTGGGTTAGAAATTGACCATTTTATCCAAAGTTAAATTTTCGGTCAAAAGTTGACCTATTGGGTCAATGGGTTGGTCATTGGGTCAAGGATTGTCTAGTTTGACCAAAGTTGACTTTTTAGTCTCAAATTGAGTTATTCGAGTCGATAATTAGTCATTATGTCGAAAATTGATTATTTTGTCGAAATTGAATATTTGGTCAAAAGTTGTCTAATTAGGTTCGATGTGGTGAGTCGATTGGTAAGCAATTGACAATTTTAACAAAGTTAACTTTTTGGTCGAAGTTGACTGTTGGTTTAATGGGGTGGTCATTAGGTCAAAAATTGACCATTTTAACCGAAAGTTGATCTATTGGATCGATGAGATGGTCTTTAGGTCGAAAATTGACTTTTTGACCAAATTGATTTTTTGATCAAAGTGACTATTAGATTGACGGGTTGGTCATTGGGTCGAGGATTGACCATTTTGACCAAGTTGACTTTTTCGGCAAAAGTTGACCTATTGGGTCTACAGGTTGGTCATTGGGTTAATGATTGACCATTTTGAGCAAAGTTGACATTTTGGTGGGTCAGAAATTAACTATTTTGACCAAAATTAACATTTTGGTCAAAAGTTGACTAGGAGTCATTGGGAGGTCACTACTGCAAAATTTACTTATTTTGACCAAAATTGACTTTTTGGTCGAAAAGTTGACTTATTTGGTTAATGGGTTAGTCATTGGGTCAGCGATTGTCCATTTTGACCAAAGTTGACTTTTGGTCGAGATTGACTTATTGGGTCGATAATTGGTCATTAGTTGAATAATTGATATTTTGACCAAAATTGACTTTTTGGTCGAAATTTAACATATTAGGTCGATGTGCTTTGTTTTTAGATCGAGGATTGACTATTTTGACCAAAGTTGACTTTTTAGTCTCGATGGGTTGGTCGATGGATCAGAAGTTGAGTATTTTGACCGAGGTTAGCTTTTTGGACCAAAGTTGACATGTTAGGTCGATAGGGTGGTCATTAGGTCGAAATTTATCATTTTGACCAGAACTTGACTTTTTGATTCGAAAGTTGACATATTGGGTTAATGGGGTGGTCTTTAGGTCGAAAATTATCGATTTTGATCAAAATTAACTTTTTGGTCAAAAGTTGACTGATGGGTCAATGGGTTGGTCATTGGTCGAGGATTGACCATTTTGACCAAAGTTGACTTTTGGTCGAAAGTTGACCTATTGGGTCGATGGGTTCGTCATTAGGTCGAAGATTGACCATTTTGACCAAGATGACTTTTTGGTCGGAGATTGACTTATTGGGTCGATAATTGGTCATTTGTTGAAGAATTGTTTATTTTGACGAAAATTAACTTTTTAGTCGAAGTTGTCATCATTGGGTGCAGAATTGACCATTTTGACCAAAGTTGACTTTTTGGTCAAAAGTTGACTGTTAGGTCATTGGATTGTGTTGTTGGGTCATAAATTGACCATTTTAACACAAAGTTGACTTTTTGTCGAAAGTTGACTATTGGGTTAATGGGTTGGCCATTGGGTCGAGAATTTGATTAATTTTGACCAAAATAACTTTTTTTCGAAAGTTGACTTATTGGGTCGATGGGGTTGTCATTAGGTAAAAATTGGTATTTTGACCAAAATTGACTTTTTGGTCGAAAGTTGACTATTTGGTCGATGTGTTGGTCATTGGGTTAAGAATTGACCATTTTGACAAAAATTGACTTTTTGGTCAGAAAATGATCTTGTTAGATTCGATGGGTTGGTCATTGAGTCGAGGATAGACCATTTTGATTAAAGTTCACTTTTTGAAGGGTCGAGAAATTAACCATTTTGACGAAAATTAACTTTTGGTCGAAAGTGGACTTATTGGGTCATTAGGTGGTCATTAGGTCGAAAATTTATTATTTTGACCAAAATTGACTTTTGGTCAAAGTTGACTATTCGGTCGAATGGGTTGGTCATTAGGTCGAGGATTGACCATTTTGAACAAAGTTGTCTTTTGGTGAAAAGTTGACCTATTGGGTCAATGGGTTGGTCGTTGGGTCAACGATTGACCATTTTGACCAATGTTGACTTTTTGGTCAGAGATTGACTTATTGGGTCAATAATTGGTCATTAGTTCAAAAATTGACTATTTTGATCAAAATTGACTTTTAGGTCAATATTTAACCTATTGGGTCAAAGTGTTGGTCGTTGGGTCAAGGATTGACCATTTTGACTAAAGCTGACTTTTTGGTCGAAAGTTGACCTATTGACTTTTTGGGTCAACGGATCAATGGGTTGGTCATTGGGTCATTGACAAAAGTTGACTTTTGGCATATTGTGTTAATAATTCGTCATTAGGTCAAAAATTAAATATTTTGAATAAAATTGACTTTTTGGTCAAAAGTTAACCTATTGGGTCATTGGGTCGGTCATTGGGTCAACAGTTGGTCATTTTGACCAATGTTGACTTTTTGGTCAAAAGTCGATCTATTTGGTCAATGGGTTGGTCGTTGGGTCAAAAATTGACCATTTTAACAAAAGTTGAGCTATTGGGTCAATGGGGGTGGTCATTTGGTGAAAAATTGTCTATTTTGATAAAAATTAATTTTTTGGTGAAAAGTTGACCTATTTGGTCAATGGGTTGGTCATTAGGTCAACGATTGTCCATTTTCACCAAAGTTGACTTCTTGGTCAAAAGTTGACATATTGGGTCAATGGGTGGTCATTGGGTCAAGGATTGACCAATTTGACCAATGTTGACTTTTTGGTCAGTGAATGACTTATTGGGTTAATAATTAGTCATTTGGTCAAAAATTGACTATTTAGACCAAAACTTGGTTTTGGTCAAAAGTGGACCTATTGGGTCAATGGGTTGGTCATTGGGTCAAGGTTTGACGATTTTGACCAAAGTTGACTTTTAGTCGAAAGTTAACCTATTAGGTCAATGGGATGGTCATTGGATCAAGAATTGATCATTTTGACCAAAGTTTACTTTTTGGACAGAGTTGACATATTGGGTCAATGGGTTGGTCATTTTGTCAAGAATTGACCAATTTGACCAAAGTTGACTTTTTGTTCATAGATTGCTTTTTGGGTCCATAATTGGTCATGAGGTCAAAAATTGATTATTTTGACCAAAATTCAATTTTTGGTCAAAAGTTCACCCTTCGGGTTAACTGGAAGGTCATTGGGTCAGAAATTGACCATTTTGACCAAAGTTAACTTTTTTGTCAAATCTTGACCTATTGGGTCAATGAGTTGGTCATTGGGTCAAGAATTGACCATTTTAACAAAAGTTGATTTTTTGGTCAAAAGTTGACCTCTTGGGTCAATGGGTAAGAATTTGATCATTTTGACCAAAGTTAACTTTTTGGTGAAAAGTTAACCTATTAGGTCAATGGGTCGTCATTAGGTTAAAAATTGACAATTTTGACCAAAATTGATTTTTTGGTTAAAAATTGACCTATTGGGTCAATGGGTTGGTCGTTGGGTCAAGGATTGACCGTTTTGGCTAAAGTTGACTTTTTGCTCAAAAGTTGACCTATTGGGTCAATGCGTTGCTCATTGGGTGAAGGATTGACAATTTTGACCAAAGTTGACGTTTTGGTCATAGATTGGCTTATTGGGTCATTAATTTGTCATTATGTTAAAAATTGATTGTTTTGACCAAAATAGACTTTTTGGTCGAAAGTTAAGCTATTGGGTCAATGGGTTAGTCATTGTGTCAACGATTGATCATTTGGACCAAAGTAGACCTTTTGTTCAAAAGTTGACTTATTGGGTCAATGGCTTGGACGTTGGGTCAGAAATTGACAATTTTAACCAAAGTTGAACTATTGGGTCAATGGGGGTGGTTATTAGGTAAAAAATTAACTATTTAGACCAAGTTGACTTTTTAATCCAAAGTTGACCTATTTGGTCAATGGGTTGGTCATTGGGTCAAGGATTGACCATTTTGACCAAAATTGACTTTTTGGTCAGAAGTTGACCTATTGGGTCAATGGGTGGTTGTTGGGTCAATGATTGACCATTTTGACCAAAGTTGACTTTTTGGTGAAAGATTAACTTATTGGGTCAATAATTGGTCATTAGGTCAAAAATTGATAATTTTGAGCAAAACTTGCTTTTTGGTCAAAAGTCGTCATTGGGTCAAGGATTGACCATTTTAACTAAAGTTGACTTTTTGGTCAAATGTTGATCTATTGGGTCAATAATTGGTCATTAGGTCAAAAATTTACTATTTTGACCAAATTTGACTTTTTGGTCAAAACTCGATCTATTGGGTCAGTGGGTTGGTCATTGGGTCAAGGATTTACCATTTTGACCAAAGTTGACTTTTTCGTCAAAAGTTGATCTATTGGGTCAATGGGTTGGTCACTGGGTCAAGGATTGACCATTGTGAACAAAGTTGACTTGTTGGTCAGAGATTGACTTATCGGGTTAATAATTGGTCATTAGGTCAAAAATTGTCTATTTTGACCAAAATTGACTTTTTGTTCAAAAGTTGGCATATTGGGTCAATGAGTTAGTCATTGGGTTAAAAATTGACCATTTTGATTAAAGTTAACCTTTTTGGTCAAAAGTTGACCTATTGGGTCAATGGGTTGGTCATTAAGTCAGAAATTAAGCATTTTGACCAAAGTTGACTTTTAGGTCAAAAGTTGACCAATTTGGTCAATAGGTGGTGATTAGGTGAAAAATTGAATATTTTAACCAAAATTGACTTTTTGTGTCAAAAGTTAATTTATTTGGTCAATGGGTTGGTCAATGGGTGCAGGATTGACCATTTAGACCAAAGTTAACTTTTTGTTCAGAACTTGCTCTATTGTATTAATGGCTTGGTCATTTGGTCAAAGATTGACGATTTTGACCAAAGTTGACTTTTTGGTCAGAGATTGACTTATTAGGTCAATAATTGGTCAATAGGTTAAAAGTTGACTATTTTGACCAAAATTGACTTTTTGGTCAAAAGTTGACCAATTTGTTTAATGGGTTGGTCATTGGGTCAAGGATTGACCATTTTAACCAAAGTTGACTTTTTGGTCAAAAGCTTACCTATTGGGTCAATGGGTTGGACATTGGGTCAAGGATTGACCATTTTGACCAAAGTTGACTTTTTGGTCAGAGATTGACTTTTTGGGTCAATAAATGGTCATTAGGTAAAAATTTGACTAATTTGACCAAAATTAAATTTTTGGTCAAAAGTTGACCCATTAGGTTAAAAGGGGAATCATTGGGTGAGAAATTTACCAATTTGACCAAAGTTGACTTTTTGGTCAAAAGTTAACCTATTGGGTCAATGGTGCGGGCATTAGGTCAAAAATTAACAATTTCGACCAAAATTTACTTTTTGGTCAAAAGTTGACTTATTGGGTCAATTAGGTGGTCATTAGGTCAAAAATTGACTATTTTGACCAAAATTGCTTTTGGGTCAAAGTTGACCTATTGGGTCATTGGGTCAAGGATTGACCATTTTGACCAATGTTAACTTTTTGGTCAAAAGTTGACCTGTTGGGTCAATGGGTTGGTAATTGTGTCATGGATTAACCATTTTGACTAAAGTTGACTTTTTGGTTAAAGATTATCTTATTGGGTCGATAATTGGTCATTAGGTCAAAATTTGATGAAAATTGAATTTTTGGTCAAAAATTGAACCATTGGGTCAATGGGGTGGTCTTTGGGTCAAAAATTGACAATTTTGATCAAAGTTGACTTTTGGTCAAAAGCTGACCTAATTGGTTAATGGGGTGGTCATTAGTCAAAAATTGAATATATTGACTAAAATTGTCATTTTGTTCAAAAATTGTCCTATTGTGTCAATGGGTTGGTTATGGGGTCAAGGATTAACCGTTTTGACCAAAGTTGACTTTTTGGTCAAAGATTGACTTATTGGTCATTAGTTGGTCATTATGTCAAAAATTGTCTATTTTGATAAAAAGTTGACCTATTGGGTCTATGGGTTGGTCATTAGGTCAAGGATTGACCATTTTCACGAAAGTTGACTTTTTGGTCAAAAGTTGACCTATTGGGTCAATGGGTTGGTGATTGGGTCATCGATTGACCATTTTGACCAAACTTGACTTTTTTGTCAAAAGTTGACTTATTGAGTTAATGGGGTGGTCATTAGGTTAAAATTTATCAGTTTTGACCAAAATTAACTTTTTGGTCAAAAGTTGACCTATTGGGTCAATGGGTTGATCAGTTGGTCAATGATTGACCATTTCGACCAAAGTTGACTTTTTGGTCAAAAGTTGACTTATTGGGTCAATGGTTTGGTCATTGGGTCAAAGATTGACCATTTCGACCAAAGTTGACTTTTTGGTCAGAGATTGTCTTTTTGGGTCAATAATTAGTCATTAAGTCAAAATTTGATTATTTTGACCCAAATTGACATTTTGGTTAAAGTTGACCTATTGGGTCATTGGGTCAAGTATTGATCATTTTGACCAAAGTTGACTTTTTGGTCAAAAGTTGACCTATGGGTTCAATGGGTTGGTCCTTAGGTCAAAGATAGATCTTTTCAACCAAAGTTGACTTTTTGGTCAGAGATGAACTTGTTGGGTCAAAAATTGACCATTCGGTTAAATATTTATTATTTTGACCAAAATTAAAATTTTGGTCAAGATGTTGGCCCATTGGGTCAATTGGGTGGTCATTGTGTCTAAAATTGACCATTTTGACCAAAGTTGAATTTTTGTCAAAAATTGACCTATTGGGTCAATGGGTTGGTCATTGGGTCAGAAATTGACAATTTTGACCAACCTTAACTTTATTGTCAAAAGTTGACCTATTGGGTCAATGGGGGGGGTTATTAGGCAAAAAATTGTCTATTCTGACTAAAATTGACATTTTGGACAAAAGTTGACCTATTGGGTCAATGGGTAGGTCATTGGGTCAAGGATTGGCCATTTTGACCAAAGTTAACTTTTTGGTCAAAAGTCGACTCAATCGGGTCAATGAGTTGGTTATCGGGTCAAGGATCGATCCATTTTTACCAAGTTAACTTTTCGGTCATCGAGTCGAAATTGTAACATTTTGACCTAACTTTACTTTTTTGTCAAAAGTTGATCTATTGGTTCAAAGGGTTGGTCATTAAGTCAAGGATCGAGTATTTCGACTCAAAGTCGACTTTTTCGTCGAAAAGTCGACTCATTTGGTCAATGGGTTACTCGAGGTTAAAGATTTACCATTTCGACCAAAGTTGATTTTTTGGTCGGAGATCGACTTATCGGCCTGAAAAATTGGTCATTCGCACAAAATTTTATTGTTTTGACCAAACTTAAATTTTTTTGTCAAAAGTTGGCCCATTGGATTTATTGGGTGGTCATTGTGTTAATAATTGACCATTTTGAACAAAGTTAACTTTTCGTCAAAAATAGACCTATTTGTTCAATGAGTTGGTCATTGAGTCAAAAATGGATCATTTTAACCAAACTTGACTTTATTTTCAAATGTTGACCTATTTGGTCAATGGGGTGCTAATTAGGTTAAAAATTGACTATTTTGACCAAAATTTACTTTTTGGTTAAAAGTTGACCTTCAGGGTCAATGGGTCAAGGATTGACAATTTTTACCAAAGTTGACTTTTTGGTCAAAAGTTGACATATTGGGTCAATGAGTTGGTTATTAGGTCAAGGATTGACAATTTTTACCAAAGCTGACTTTTTAGTCATTGGGTCAGAAATTAACTATTTTGACCAAAGTTGACTTTTTGATCAAAAGTTGACCTATTGGGTCAATGGTTGCTTATTGGGTCAAAGATTGATCATTTCGTCCGAAGTTGTTTTTGTTCAATGATTGACTTATTGGGTCGATATTTAGTTATTCGATCAAAAATTGATTATTTTGTCCAAAATTGAATTTTTGGTCAATATTTGTCTAAAATTGAATTTTTGGTCAATATTTGTCTAAAATTGAGTTTCTTGTCAATATTTGTCCAATTTGGTCAATGGGGTGGTCATTTGGTCAGAAATTGACAATTTTGACTAAACTTTTTGTCAAAGGATCAATTTATCAGGTATCAATAGTACATGAAGTCAAAAATTAGTTATTTTGACCGAGATTGACTTTTGGTCAATAGTTGACCTATTGTGTGTGGTTTTGTCATTGTGTCAACGATTGACTATTTTTAGTAAAGTTCACTGTTTGCTTAAAACTTGACCTATTGGATCAATGGGTTGGTCATAAGGTTAAGGATTGACCATTTTGATCGAAGTCGACATTTTTGGTCAGAGATTGCCTTGTGGGGTCAATAATTGGTAATTATGTTAAAAATTGACTCTTTTGGTCAAAAGTGTTACCTATTGGGTCTATGGGTTGGTCATTGGGTCAAAGATTGACCATTTTGACCAAAGTTGATTTTTTGGTCAAAAGTTGACCTATTGGGTCAATGAGTTGGTCATTGGGTCAGAAATTGACCATTTTAACTAAACTTAACTTTTTGGTCAAAAGTTGACTTATTGGGTTAATGGGGTGACCATTCGGTCAAAAATTGACAATTTTGACAAAAATTTAATTTTTAGTCAAAAGTTAACCTATTTGGTCAATGGGTTGATCATTGGGTCAAGGATTAATCATTTTGACCGAAGTTGACTTTTTGCTCAAAATTTGACCTATTGGGTCAATGGGTTGGTCATTGGGTCAAAGATTGACCATTTCGACCAAAGTTGACTTTTTGGTCAGAGATTAACTTATTGGGTCAAAAATTGGTCGTTCGGCCCAAAATTTATTATTTTGACCAAAATTCAATTTTGGTCAAAAGTTGGCCCATTGGGTCAATTAGTTGGTCATTGTGTCACAAATTAACCATATTGACCAAAGTTGACTTTTTGTCAACAATTGACCTATTAAGTCAAAGGGTTGGCCATTAGATTCGAGAATCGACCATTTTGACCAAACTTGACTTTTTATCAAAAGTTCGACTTATTGGGACAATGGGGTGGTCATTAGGTAAAAATTGACTATTTTGACCAAAATTGTCTTTTTGGTCAAAAGTTGACTTATTTGGTATATGGGTTAGTCATTGGGTCAAGAATTGGCCATTTTGAGCAAAGTTGACTTTTTTGTCCGAAGTTGACCTATCGGGTCAATGGGTTGGTCATTGGGTCCAAAGTTGACTCTTTTGTCATTGGGTCAGAAATTAACCATTTTGGCCAAAGATGACTTTTGGTCAAAAGTTGACCTCTTGAGTCAATGGGGTAGTCATTAGGTCAAGAATTAACTATTTTGACCAACATTGACTACTTGGTCAAAAGTTGACCTATTTGGTCAATGGGTTAGTTATTGGGTCGAGGACTGACCATTTTGACCAAAGTTGTCTTTTTGGTCAAAAGTTGACCTATTGGGTTAATCAGTTTGACATTGGGTCAATGATTGACCAACTTGACCAATGTTGACTTTTTGGTCAGAGTTTGACTTAGTGTGTCAATAATTGATCATTAGGTCAAAAATTAACTATTTTAACCAAAATTGACATTTTGGTCAAAAGTTGACCTATTAGATCAATAAGTTGGTCATTGGGTCAAAAGTTGGTCATTGGGTCAAAAATTGATAATTTTGACCAAAGTTGACCTATTGGGTCATTGAGTCAAGGATTTACCATTTTGACCAAACTTGACTATATGGTCAAAAGTTAACCTATTGGGTTAATGGGTTGGTTAGTGGGTCAGAAATTGATCATTTTAACTAAATGTTACTTTTTGGTCAAAAGTTGACCTATTGGGTCAATGAGGTGTTTGTTAGGTTAAAAGATGACTATTTCGAGCAATATTTACAGTTTTTATCAAAAGTTAACCAATTGAGTCAATGGGTATGTCATTGTGTCAAGGATTCACCATTTTGACCAAAATTTACATTTTGGACAAAAGTTGACCCGTTGGATCCATGGGGTGGAAATTAGGCCAAAGTTGACTATTTTGACCAAAATTGAGTTTTTGGTCAGAAGTTCTCTTTTTGGGTCAATGGGTTGGTCATTTAGTCAAGGATTAACCATTTTGACCAAAGTTGACTTTTTGATAATTAGTTAACCTACTGGGTCAATAGGTCGGTCATTGGATCAAGAATGGACCATTTTGACAAAAGTAGACTTTTTGGTCAGAGATTGACTTATTGGGTCAATAATTGGTGATTAGGTCAAAAATTAACTATTTTGACCAAAATTAACCTTTTGCTCAAAAGTTGACCTATTGGGTCAATGGTTTGGTCATTGGGTCAAGGAATGTCCTTTTTGACCAAAGTTAACTTTTTTATCAAAAGTTGACCTATTGGGTAAAAGGGGTGGTTATTAGGTCAAAGGGGTGGTTATTGGGTCAAGGATTGACCATTTTGACCAAAGTTTACTTTTTCGTAAGAGATTGATTTATTGGGTCAATAATTGATCTTGAGGTCAAAAATTGACTATTTTAACCTAAATTGACTTTTTTGTCCAAAGTTGACCTATTGGGTTATTGGGTTAGTCATTGGGTCAAGGATTGACCATTTTGACCAAAGTTGACTTTTGGTCAAAAGTTGACTTATTGGGTTAGTCTATTGGTCAATGGGTCAACGGTTGACCATTTTGTCCAAAGTTGACTCTTTGGTGAGATATTAACTTATTGGGTCAATGGGGTGGTCATGAGGTCATTATTTGTTTATTTTAACCAAAATTTACTTTTTGGTCAGAAGGTGACCTATTGGGTCATTAGGTCAAGGATTGACCATATTAACCAAAGTAGACTTTCTGGACAAAAGTTGACCTATTTGGTCAATGGGTTGTTCATTGGGTCAAGGACTGACCATTTTAACCAAAGTTTATTTTTTGGTCAAAGATTGGCTTATCGGGTCAATAATAGGTCATTAAGTCAAAAATTGACTATTTTAACCAAAATTAAATTTTCGGACAAAAGTTGACCCATCGGGTCAATGGGGTAGTCATTGGGTCAGAAATTGACCATTTTGACCAAAGTTGACTTTTTGGTCAAAAGCTGACCTATTGGGACAATGGGGTGGTCATTAGTTCAAAAATAGACTATTTTGACCAAAAATGATTGTCAAAAGATGACCTATTGGCACAATGATTTGGTCATTGGGACAAGGATTGGTCATTTTGAGTAAAGTTGACTCTTTGTTCAAAAGTTGGCCTATTGCGTCATTGGGTTGGTCATTGGGTCAAGGATTGACCATTTTAGCTAAAGTTGACTTTTTCGTCACAGATTGACTTATTAGGTGAATGATTGGTCATTTAGGTTAAAAATTGACTATTTTGACCAAAATTGACATTTTGGACAAACATTAATCTATTGGGTCAATGGGTTCGCCGTTGGGTCAAGGATTGACCATTTTGACCAAAGTTAACTTTTTGGTCAAACGTTGACCCTTTGGGTTAATGTGCTGGTCATTGGGAAAAAAATTGATCATTTTGACCAAGATTGACTTTTGGTTAAAAGTTGACCTATTGGGTCAATGGGGTGGTCATTAGGTCAAAAATTGATTATTTTGATAAAAATTGACTTTTTGGCAAAAGTTGACCTGTTGGGTCAAGAATTTGACCATTTTGACCAAAGTTGTCTTTTTGGTCAAAAGTTGACCTATTGGGTCAATGGGCTAATCATTGGGTAAGAAATTGACCATTATAACCAAAGTTGCCTTCTAAGTCAAAAGTTGAGCTATTAGGTAAATGGGTCCTCATTAAATCAAAAATTGACTATTTTGACCAAAATTGACTTTCTGGTCAAAAGTTGACCTATTGGATCAATAGGTTGGTCATTGGGTCAGGAATTGACAATTTTGACTGAAGTTGACCTTTAGGTTAGAGATTGACTTATTGGGTCAATAATTGGTCATTAGTTCTAAAATTGATTATTTTGACCAAAATTGACTTTTTGGTCAAAAGTTGAACCATTAGGTCAACGGGGTGGTCATTGGGTCAGAAATTGACAACTTTGACCAAAGTTAACTTTTTGGTCGAAGTTGACTATTAGATCAATGGGTTGGTCATTAGATTGAAATTGACCATTTTGACCAATGTTGACTTTTTGGTCAAAAGTTGACCTATTGGGTCAATGGGTGGTCATTTGGTCAAAAATTGACTATTTTGACCAAAATTGACTTTTTGGTCAAAAGTTGACCTATTGGATCAATGGGTTGGTCATTGGGTCAAGGATTAACCATTTTGACCAATTTTGACTTTTTGCTCGAATGTTAACCTATTGGGTCAATGGTTGGTCATTGGGTCAACGATTGACCAGTTTGACTAATGTTGATGTTTTGTCAAAGATTGGCTTATTGGGTCAATAATTGGTTATTAGGTCAAAAATTGACCATTTTATCCAAAATTGACTTTTTTGTTGAAAGTTAATATAATGGGTCAATGGGTTGGTCATTGGGTCAACGATTAATCATTTTGACCAAAGTTGATCTTTCAGTTAAAAGTTGACCTATTAGATCAATGGGTTGGTCGTTGGGTCAGAAATTGACTATGATAACTGTAGTTGACCTATTGGGACAATGGGGTGGTCATTAGGTCAAAAATTGACTATTTTGACCAAAACTGACTTTTTGGTCAAATGTTGACCTATTTGGTCAATTGGTTGGTTATTGGGTCAAGGATTAGCCGTTTTGACCAAAGTTGACTTTTTGGACAAAAGTTGACCTATTGAGTCAATGGGTTTGTTATTAGGTCAGAAATTGACCATTTTAACCAAAGTTGAATTTTGGTTAAAAGTTAACCTATTGGGTCAACGAGGTGTTTGTTAGGTTAAAAAATGACTATTTTAATCAATATTTACTTTTTGTCAAAAGTTGGCTAATTGGGTCAATGGGTATGTTATTGTGTCAAGGATTAACCATTTTGACCAAATATGACCTTTTAGTTAAACTTGACCCATTGGGTCCATGGGGTGGTCATTAAGTCAAAAGTTCTTATTTTGACCAAAATTGACTTTTTAGCCAGAAGTTGACCTTTTGGGTCAATGATGGTCATTTGAACAAGGATTGACGATTTTGACCAAAGTTGACTATTTGATCAAAAATTGACCTATTGGGTCAATGGGGCCGGCATTAGGTCAAAAATTGATTATTTTGTCAAAAATTGACTTTTCGGTCAAAAGTTGACCTATTAAAAGTCAATGGGTTGGTCATTCGGACAATGATTGACCATTTTAACCTAAGTTGAATTTTTAGTCAGAGATTGATTTATTGTGTCAATAATTGTTCATTAGGTCAAAAATTGATTATTTTGACCAAAATTGACTTTTTGGTCAAAAGTTGACCTCTTGGGTTAATGGGTTGGTCATTTGGTTTAGGATTGACCATTTTGACCAAAGTTAACTTTTTTTTTCAAAAGTTGCCTTACTGGGTAAATGGGTTAGTCATTGGGTCAGAAATTGACCATTTTGACCAGAGTTGAGTTTTTGGTCAAAGGTTGACCTATTGGGTCTATGGGGTGGTCATTAGGTCAACAATTAACTATTTTGACCAAAATTGACATTTTGGCAAAGGTTGACCTATTGGGTCATCGGGTTGGTCATTGGGTCAAGAATTGACCATTTTGACCAAAGTTGACTTTTTGGTCAAAAGTTAGCTTATTAGGTTAATGGGTTGGTTACTGGGTCAAGGATTGACCATTTTGATGAAGTTGACTTTTTAGGCTCCTTTTGGGACAGCTTATTTGGTGTGTGGCGTTTTGAAGACGCACCTGGCCTGTTTGGGTAAACTGCGTTTTGGCAGCTTATGCGTTTTCAAAACACACAAAACAGCTTTTTCACACCGCACCTATCTTGGTGCGGTGCTACTCCAGGCATGGTACGTCTTTTCTAAAAAAAATTGTAATAGCCACCGCACATAGCTTATCAGCGAATGATTTTTAATCA
Organism: Papilionanthe hookeriana x Papilionanthe teres; assembly: GCA_022702705.1. Lineage (NCBI taxonomy): Eukaryota > Viridiplantae > Streptophyta > Magnoliopsida > Asparagales > Orchidaceae > Papilionanthe > Papilionanthe hookeriana x Papilionanthe teres. The sequence goes on along the minus strand of CM040427.1, from coordinate 86,874,326 downwards.
GCTTATCAGCAGATTATTCAATAACCTACAGCTGCCCCAAACAGACCCTTAGTCAGTGATTGATTTATTGGGTCAATAATTATTCGTTAGGTTAATAATTAATTATTTTGACCAAAATTGAATTTTTGTTCAATAGTTGGTTTATTAGGTTAATGGGTTGGTCATTGGGTCAAGGATTGACCATTTTGATCAAGTTGACTTTTTAGGCTCTGTTTGGGGCAGCTTATTTGGTGCGGTAACATTTTGAAATGCACACAGCTATTGGAATATCTTGCCATTTGACGACTTATACGTTCAAAACACACAAAGCGTTTCACACGCGTTTATCTTGGTGTCGGTGACCTTTCTGACAGAAGCTGTCTTTTCTAAAAACGATTGTAATAGCCACCGCACGCTTATCGACAAATAATTGTTAATCGGCTTATCAGCAGTTGTTCAACAGCTTCCGATTGACCCAAACAAACCCTTTGTCAGAAATTAATTTATTGGGTCAATAATTGTTCAATAGGTTAATAATTGATTACTTTGACCAAAATTGAATTTTTGGTCAAAAGTTGACCCATTAAGTTAATGGGGTGGTCATTGTGTCAGAAATTTACCATTTTTACCAAATTTAACTTTTTGGTCAAAAGTTGACCTATTGGGTAAATGAGGTGGTCATTAGGTCAAAAATTGACAATTTTGACCAAAATTGACTTTATGGTCAAAAGTTATCATTTTGGGTTAATGGGTTGGTCATTGAGTCAAGAATTGACCATTTAGACCAAAGTTAACTTTTTGGTCAAAATTGACCTATTGGGTCAATGGGTTGGTCATTGGGTCAAAGATGACCAAAGTTGACTTTTTGGTTAAAAGTTGACTAATTGGGTCAATAATTGATCATTAGTTCAAAAATTGACTATTTTAACCAAAATTGACTTTTAAGTCAAAAGTCTATCTAATGGTTTAGTGGGTTAGTCGTTGGGCCAAAGATTTACCATTTTGACCAAAGTTGACTTTTTGGTCAAAAGTTGACCCTATTGGCTTAATAGGTTTGTCATTGGGTCAAGGATTGATCATTATGACCAAAGTTGACTTTTTGGTCGAGGATTAACTTGTTGCGTCAATAATTGGTCATTAGGTCAAAAATTGACTATTTTGACCAAAATTGACATTTTGTTCAAAAGTTGACAAATTGTTTCAATGATTTGGCCATTGGGTCAAGAATTGACCATTTTGACCAAAGTTGACTTTTTGGTCAAAAGTTGACCTATTGGGTCATTGGGTCAAAAGTTGACAATTTTAAACAAAGTTAACTTTTTAGTCAAAAGTTGACCTATTTGGTCAATGGGTAGTCATTAGGTCAAAAATTGACTTTTTTGACCAAAATTGACTTTTTGGTCAAAAGTTTACTTACTGGGTCAATGGGTTGATCAATGGGTCAAGGTTTGACCATTTTGACCAAAATTGACTTTTTGGTCGAAAGTTGACCTATTGGATCACTGGGTTGGTCATTGGGTCAAGGATTTGCCATTTTGACCTAAGTTGACTTTTTGGTCAGAGATTGACTTGTTGGCTCAATAATTATTCATAAGGTCAAAAATGACTATTTTGACCCAAATTGAATTTTTGGTCAAAAGTTGACACACTTAGTTAACAGAGTGGTCATTGGGTCAGAAATTGACTATTTTAACCAAAGTTGACTTATTGGGTCAATAGGGAGGTCGTTGGGTCAAAAATTGACTATTTTGACCAAAATTGACTTTTTGGTCAAAAGTTGACATATCGGGCAAGGGGTAGGTCATTGGGATAAGAATTGACATTTTTAACTAAAGTTGATTTTTTGGTTAAATGTTGACACATTGGGTCAATGTGTTAGTCTTTGGGTGAATGGTTGATCATTTTGACCAAAGTTGACTTTTTGGTTAGAGATTGACTTATTAGGCCAACAAATGGTCATTAAGTAAAAAATTCACTATTTTGACCAAAACTGAAATTCTTGTCAAAAGTTGACCTATTAGGTCAATGGGTTGGTCATTGGGTCAATGATTGACCATTTTAACCAAAGTTGACTTTTTTGGTAAGAGATTTTCTTATTGGCTCAATAATTGGTCATTATGTCAAAAATTGATTATTTTGACCAAAAATAACTATTTTGACCAAAATTGACTTTATGGTCAAAAGTTGACATATTGGGTTAACTGGTTGGTCATTGGGTCAAGGATTGACCATTTTGACCAAAGTTGACTCTTTGTTCGGAGATTCACTTATTGGGTCAATAATTGGTCATCAGGTAAAAAATTGACTATTTTGACCAAAATTAAATTTTTGATCAAAAGTTGACCCACTGGGTCAATAGGGTGGTCATTAGGTCAGAAATTGACCATTATGACCAAAGTTGACTTTTTAGTCAAAAGTTGACATATTCGATCAATGGGGTTGTCATTATGTCAAAATTTGACTATTTTGACCAGCATTAACTTTTTGGTCAAAGTTGACCTATTGGATAAATCAGGTTGGACATTGGGCAAAGGATTGACCATTTTGAACAAGGTTTATTTTTTGAACAAAAGTTGACCAAATTGGTCAATGGGTTGGACGTTGGGTCAAGGATTGATAATTTTGACCAAAGTTGACTTTTTGGTCAGAGATTGACTTATTGGGTCAATAATTTGTCATTAGGTCAAACATTGAATATTTCTACCAAAATTGACTTTTTGGTCAAAAGTTGATCTAATGGGTCAATGGGTTGGTTTTTGGGTCGAGGATTGACCATTTTGACTAAAGTTGACTTTTCGGTCAAAAGTTGACCTATTGGGTCAATGGGTTTGTCATTGGGTCAAGGATTGACCATTTTGACCAAAGTTGACTTTTAGGTAAAAGATTAACTTATTGGGTCAATAATTGGTCTTTAGGTCAAAATTTGACTATTTTGATCGAAATTGACATTTTAGTCAAATGTTGACCTATTGGGTCAATGGGTCGTCATTGGTGAAAAGATTGACCATTTTGACCAAAGTTGACCTATTGGCTTTTTAGTAAAAAATTGACCAATTATGTCATTGGGTTGGCCACTAGGTTAAGTATTGGCCATTTTTACCAAAGTTGACCTTTTTCTAAGAAGTTGGCTGACCTGTTGGGTCAATGGGTTGGTCATTCGGTCAAGGATTGAAAATTTTGATCAAAGTTAACTTTTTGGTCAGATATTGACTTATTGTGTCAACAATAGGTCATTAGGTAAAAAATTGACTATTTTGACAAAAAATTGACTATTTGGTCAAAAGTTGACCTTTTGGGTGGGTCAAGGATTGATCATTTTGACCAAAGGACTTTTTGGTCAAAAGTCGGCCTATTGGGATCAGGTTAGAAATTGACCATTTTAACCAAACTTGACCTATTGGGTTAATGGGTTGTTTGTCAGGTGAAAAATTGACTATTCTGTCCAAAATTAACTTTTTGGTCAAAAGTTGACCTATTGGTTCAAGGGGATAATCGTTAGGTCAAGGATTGACCATTTTGACCAAAGTTAACTTTTTGGTGAAAAGTTGAACCATTGGGTCAACGAGGTGGTCATTGGGTTAGAAAATGACAATTTTGACCAATGTTGACTTTTTGGTCAAAAGTTGACCTATTGGGTCAATGGGTTAGTCAATGGGTCAGAAATTGACGGTTTTAACTAAAGATAACTTTTTGGTCAAAAGCTGATCTATTGGGTCAATGGGGTGGTCATTAGGTCAAAAATTGACTATTTTGACTAAATTTATCTTTATGGTCAAAAGTTTACTTATTGAACCAATGAGTTGGTCTTTAGGTTAAGGATTGACCATTTTGACCAAAATTAACTTTTTGGTTAAAAGTTGACCTATTGGGTTATTGGGTTGGTCATTGTGCCAGAAATTGATCATTTTGATCGGAGTTGACTTTTTGGTTAAAAGTTGACCAATTGAGTCAATTGGGTGGTCATTAGGTCAAAAATTATTTATTTTAAACAAAATAAACATTTTTGGTCAAAAGTTGACCGATTGGGTCAATTGGTTAGTCATTGGGTCAGGGATTGACCATTTTGACCAAAGTAGACATTTTGGTTAAAAGTTGATATATTGGGTCAATTGGACGGTCATTGGGTCAGAAATTGACCATTTTAACCAAAGTTGACTTTTTGGTCAAAAGTTGACATATTGGGTCCATTGGTTGGTCAATGGGTCAGAATTGACCATTTTAACCAAAGTTGACTTTTGGTGAAGTTGACTGTTAGGTCGATGGGTGGTCATTAGGTTAAAATTACTTATTTTGACCAAAACTGACTTTTTGGTCGAAAGTTGACTATTGAGTCGATGGGTATGTCATTGGTTCGAGAGTTGGCACTTATGCTAAAGTTGACTTTACGGCGAAAGTTTACTTATTAGGTCAATGGGTTGGTCATTGGGTCAATGATTGACCATTTTGACTAATGTTGAATTTTTGGTCAAAGATTAACTTATTGGGTCAAAAATTGGTCATTAGGTCAAAAATTGACTATTTTGACCAAAATTGACTTTTTGGTTAAAAGTTGACTTATTGGGTCAATGGGTTGGTCATTGGGTTAAGGATTGGCCATTTTAGCCAAAGTTGACTTTTTATTCAAAAGTTGACCTATTGGGTCAATGAGTTGGTCATTGGGTCATATATTGACCATTTTGACCAAAGTTGACTTTTTAGTCAAAAGTTGACCTTTTGGGTCAATTGAGTCGTCATTATGTCAAAAATTTACTATTTTGACCAAAGTGACTTTTTGGTCAAAAGGTGACATAGAGGCTTAATTGGTTCGTCATTGGGTCAAGGATTATCCATTTTGACTAAAGTTGATTTTTGTTCAAAAGTTGACCTACTGGGTCAATGATTGACCATTTTGACCAAAGTTGACTTTTTGGTCAGAGATTGACTTATTGGGTCAATAATTAATCATTCAGTTAAAAATTAATAACTTTGACCAAAATTGAATTTTTTGTTGTCCCATTGGTCAATAGGGTGGTCATTGTGTCAAAAATATACCATTTTGATCATAATTGACTTTTTGGTCAATAGTTGACCTATTGGGTCAATGGGTTGGTCATTGGGTCAGAAATTGACCATTTTGACCAAACTTGACTTTTTGGTCTAAAATTGTCTGATTAGGTTGATGAGTTGGTCATTAGAGTCAGAAATTGACCATTTTGACCAAAGTTGACTTTTTAATCGAACAGTTGACTTATTAGGTCGATGAGTTAGTCATTGGGTCGAGGATTGATCATTTTGGCAAAAGTTGGTTTTTTGGTAAGAGATTGATTTATTGGGTCAATAATTGGTCATTTGGTCAAAAATAGACTAATTTGACCAAAATTGACTATTTGGTCAAATATTGACCTATTAGGTCAATAGGTTGTTCATTGGGTCAAGGATTGACCTATTTAACCAAAGTTGACTTTTTGGTCAAAAGTTGACATATTGGGTCAGATGGTTGGTCATTGTGTCAGAAATTGATCATTTTTACCAAAGTTGACATTTTGGTCAAAAGTTGACCTATCGGGTTAATGGGTTAGTCATTTGGTCAAAGATTGACCATTTTGACAAAAGTTGTCTTTTTTGTAAGAGATTGACTTATTTGGTCGATAAATGGTTAATATGTCAAAAATTGAACATTTTGACCAAAATTGACTTTTTTGGTCAAATTTAACCTATTGGGTCAATGGGTTGGTCATTGGGTCAAGGATTGACCATTTTGACCAAAGTTGACCTTTTGGTCAAAAGTTCACCTTTTTCGTCAATCGATTGGTCTTTGGGTTAAGGATTGACCATTTTAACTAAAGTTGGCTTTTTTGTCAAAGATTGACTTATTGGGTCAATAATTGGTCATTAGGTAAAAAATTGATTATGTTCACCAAAATTAAAATTTTGGTCAAATGTTGACCCCTTAGGTCAATGGGGTGGTCATTGTGTCAGAAATTGACCATTTGACCAAAGTTGACTTTTTGGTCAAAAGTTGACCTACTGGGTAAATGGGTTGGTCTTTGGGACAGAAATTGATTATTTTGACTAATATTGACTTTTTGGTCAAAAGTTTACATATTGGGTAAATGGGTGGTTATTAGGTCAAAAAATGAGTATTTTGACTAAAATTGACTTTTAGTTAAATGCCGAACTATTGGGTCGATGGGCTGGTCATTGGGTCAAGCTTTGACTATTTTGACTAAACTTGACTTTTGGTCAAAAGTTGATTTATTGGGTCAATAGTTTGGTCATTGGGTCAATGATTGACCATTTTGACCAAAGTTGACTTTTTTGTCAGAGATTGACTTATTGGGTCAATAGTTGGTCATTAGGTCGAAATTTTACTATTTTGACCAAAATTGAATTTTTGGTCGAAAGTTGACCCATTGGGTCGACATGGTGAGTCGTTGGGTCGAGAAATTGACCATTTTGACCAAAGTTGACTTTTTAGGTCGAAGTTGACTATTGGGTCATTAGATCAAAAATTGACTATCAAAAGTTGACCTATTGGGTCAATTGGTTTGTCATTGGGTCAAGGAATGATAATTTTGACCAAAGTTGACTCTTTGGTAAAAAAGTTTACCTATTGTGTCAATGAGTAGGTAATTGTGTCAAGGATTAACCATTTTGAGCAAAGTTGAGTTTCTGGTTAAAAGCTGACCTATTGGGACAATGGGGTGGTCATTAGTTTAAAAATTGACTAGTACGACCAAAATTGACTTTTTTGTCAAAAGTTAACCTATTGGGACAACGGGTTGGTCATTGGGTCAAGGATTGACCATTTTGACAAAAGTTGATTTTTTTGTTCAAAAGTTGGCCTATTGGGTCAATGGGTTGGTCATTGGGTCAAGGATTGATCATTTTAGCCAAAGTTGACTTTTATGCAGAGATTGACTTATTGGGTGAATGATTGGTCATTAGGTCAAAAATTGACTATTTTGACCAAAATTGACATTTTGGTCAAACGTTGACCTGTTGGGTCAATGGGTTCGCTGTTGGATCAAGGATTGACCATTTTGACCAAAGTTGACTTTTTGGTCAAAAGTTGACCTATTGGGTTAATGGGCTGGTCATTGGGTATGAAATTGACCATTTCGACCAAGGTTGACTTTTTGGTGAAAAGTTGACCTATTGGGTCAATGGGGTGGTCTTTAGGTCAAAAATTGGGTCAATGGGTTGGTCAATCTAATCAAAGTCGTTCTTTTGGTCAAAAGTTGGCCTATTGGGTCAATGGGTTGCTCATTGGGCCAGAGATTACCATTTTGACCAAAGTTGACATTTCGGTCAAAAGTTGACATATTTAGTCAATGGGTGGTCATTAGGTAAAAAATTGACTATTTTGACCAAAATTGACTTTCTGGTCAAAATGTGATTTACTGGGTCAATGGGTTGGTCTTTGGATCAAGGATCGACTATTTTGACCAAAGTTGACTTTTTGGTAAGAGATTAACTTATTAGGTCAATAATTTGTCATTAAGTCAAAAATTGACTATTTTGACCAAAAGTGAATTTTTGTTCAAATGTTGAACCATTGAGCCAACGTGGTGGTCATTGGGTCAGAAATTGACAATTTTGACCAAAGTTGACTTTTTGGTCAAAAGCTGACCTATTGGATCAATGGGTAGGTCATTGGGTCAGAAAATGACCATTTTGACCAAAGTTAACTTTTTTGTCAAAAGTTGACCTATTGGGTCAATGGGTTGTTCATTGGGTCAAGAATTGACTATTTTGACCAAAATGGACTTTTTGGTCAAAAGTTGATCTATTGGGTCAATGGGTTGGTCATTGAGTCAAGGATTGACCATTTTGATCAAAGTTGACTTTTTGCTCAAAAGTTAACCTATTGGGTCATTGGCTTGGTCATTAGGTCAACGATTGACCATTTTGACCAATGTTGACGTTTTGTCAGAGATTGATTTATTTGGCCAATAATTGGTTATTAGGCCAAAAATTGACAATTTTGACCAAAATTGACTTTTTAGTAGAAAGTTAATATAATGGGTCAATGGGTTGGTCATTGGGTTAATGATTAATCATTTTGACCAAAGTTGACTTTTTGGTTAAAAGTTGACCTATTGGGTCAATGGGTTGGTCGTTGGGTCAGAAATTGACTATTATAACTGTAGTTGACCTATTGGGTCAATGGGGTAGTCATTAGGTCAAAATTTGATTATTTCGACCAAAATTGACTTTTTGGTCAAATGTTGACCTATTTGGTCAATAGGTTAGTCATTGGGTCAAGGATTGACCATTTTGACCAAAGTTTACTTTTTTGACAAATGTTGACCTATTGGGTCAACGAGGTGTTTGTTAGGTTAAAAATTGACTATTTTAGCCAATATTTACTTTTTTGTCAAAAGTTGGCCAATTGGGTCAATGGGTATGTCATTGTGTCAAGGATTGACCATTTTGACCAAAGTTGACAATTTGGTCAAAAAATTGGTCTATTGGGTCAATGGGGTGGTCATTTGGTCAAAAATTGACTATTATGTCAAAAATTGACTTTTCGGTCAAAAGTTAACCTATTGGGTCAATTGGTTGGTTATTCAGACAATGATTGACCATTTTAACCAAAGTTGAATTTTTGGTCGGAGGTTAACTTCTGTGTCAATTATTAGTCATTAGGTCAAAAATTAACTATTTTGACCAAAATTGACTTTTTGGCCAAAAGTTGACCCATTGGGTCAACATGGTGGTTATTGGGTCAGAAATTGACCATTTTGAACAAAGTTGACGTTTTGGTCAAAAGTTGACATATTTGGTCAATGGGATGGTCATTAGGTCAAAAATTGACTATTTTGATCAAAATTGAGTTTTTGGTCAAAAGTAGATCAATTGGGTCAATTGGTTGGTCGTTGAGTCAAGGATTGACTATTTGACCAAAGTTAACTTTTTGGTCAGAGATGGAGTTATCGGGTCAATAATTGTTCATTAGGTCAAAAATTGACTATTTTGACCAAAATTGAATTTTTTGTCAAAAGTTGAACAATTGGGTCAACGGCGTGGTCATTGAGTCAGAATTTGTTAATTTTTACCAAAGTTCACTTTTTAGTCAAAAGTTGATTTATTGGGTCAATGGGTTGGTCATTGGGTCAGAAATTGACCATTTTGACCAAAGTTGACTTTTTGGTCAAAAGTTGACCTCTTTGGTCAATAGTTGGTCATTAGGTCAAAAATTGACTATTTTGACTAAAATTGAAGTTTTAGTCAAAAGTTGACTTATTAGGTCAATGGGTTAGTCGTTGGGTCAAGGATTGACCATTTTGACCAAAGTTGACTTTTTGCTCGAACATTGACCAATTGTGTCATTGGGTTGGTCATTTGGTGAACAATTGACCATTTTGACCAATGTTGATGTTTTGCCTGAGATTAGCTTATTGGATCATATTTGGTTATTAGGTCACAATTGACAATTTTGACAAAAATTGACTTTTAGGCAGATAGTTAATGTTCTAGGTTAATGGGTTTGTCATTGGGTCAACGATTAATCATTTTGACCAAAGTTGTCTTTTTGGTTAAAAGTTGACCTATTGGGTTAATGGGTTGGTCGTCGGGTCAGAAATTGAATATTATAACGTTAGTTGATCTATTGGGTGAATGGGGTGGCCATTAGGTCAAAAATTGACTATTTCGACCAAAATTAATTTTTTGGTCAAATGTTGACTTATTTGGTCAATGGGTTGGTCATTAGGTCAAGGATTAACCATTTTGACTGAAGTTGACTTTTTGGACAAAAGTTGACATATTGGATCAATGGGTTTGTTATTGGGTCAAAAATTGACCATTTTAACCAAAATTGACTTTTTGGTCAAAAGTTGACCTATTGGGTCAACGAGGAGTTTGTTAGGTTAAAAATTGACTATTTTACCAATATTTACTTCTTTTTGTCAAAAGTTAGCCAATTGGGTCAATGGGTATGTCATTGTGTCAAGCATTGACCATTTTGACCAAAATTGACATTTTGGTTAAAACTTGACCCATTGGATCTATGGGGTGGTCATTAGGTCAAAAGTTGACTATTTTGACTAAAATTGCCTTTTTGGTCAGAAGTTAACCTATTGGGTCAATGGGTGGTCATTGGGTCAAGGATTGACCATTTTGACCAAAGTTGACTTTTTGGTTAAAAGTTGACATGTTGAGTCAATTGGTTGGTCATTGGGTTAGAATTGACCATTTTAACCAAAGTTGACTTTTTGGTGAAAGTTGAACTTATTGGGTCGATGGGTGGTCATTAGGTTAAAAATTACTTATTTTGACCAAAATTGACTTTTTGGTCAAAAGTTGACCTATTGGGTCAATGGGTATGTCATTGGTTTAAGGATTGACCAGTTTGACTAAAGCTGACTATTTGGCTAAAAGTTTACCTATTGAGTCAATGGGTTGGTCATTGGGTCAATGATTGACCATTTTTACTAAAGTTTAATTTTTGGTCAGAGATTGACTTATTGGGTCAACAATTGGTCATTTGGTCAAAAATTGACTATTTTGACCAAAATTGACTTTTTGATTAAAAGTTGACCTATTGGGTCAATGGGTTGGTCATTGGGTTAAGGATTGATAATTTTGGCTAAAGTTGACCTTTCAGTCAAAAGTTGACCTATTGGGTCAATGAGTTGGTCATTGGGTCAGATATTGACCATTTTGACCAAAGTTGACTTTTTAGTCAAAAGTTGACCTATTGGGTAAATTGGGTGGTCATTAGGTCAAAAATTGACTATTTTGACCAAAGTGACTTTTTGGTCAAAAGGTGACATATTAGGTTAATTGGTTGGTCATTGGGTCAAGGATTAACCATTTTGACTAAAGTTGACTTTTTGTTCAAAAGTTGACCTATTGGGTCAAGGATTGACCATTTTGACCAAAGTTAACTTTTTTGTCAGAGATTGACTTATTGGGTCAATAATTAGTCTTTCGGCAAAAATTGATTATTTTGACCAAAATTGAATTTTTGGTTGACCCATTGGGTCAATAGGGTGGTCATTGTGTCAAAAATAGACCATTTTAACCAAAGTTGACTTCTTGGTCAATAGTTGACCTATTGGGTCAATGGGTTGGTCATTGGGCCAGAAATTGACCATTTTGACCACACTTGACTTTTTGGTCGAAAGTTGATCTGTTGGGTTAATGAGTTGGTCATTGGGTCAAGAATTAACCATTTTGATCAAAGTTGACTTTTTGGTCAAAAGTTGACTTATTGGGTCAATGAGTTGGTCATTGGGTCAATGATTGATCATTTTGACCAAAGTTGGCTTTTTGGTAAGAGATTGACTTATTGGGTCAATAATTGGTCATTAGGTCAAAAATTGACTATATTGACCAAAATTGACTTTTTGGTCAAATAGTGACCTATTGGGTCAATGTGTTGGTAATTGGGTCAAGGATTGACCTTTTTGACCAAAGCTGACTTTTTGATCAAAAGTTGACATATTGGGTCAAATGGTTGGTCATTTGGGTCAAAAATTGACCATTTTGACCAAAGTTGACTTTTAGGTCAAAAGTTGACCTATCGGTTAATGGGTTAGTCGTTGGGTCAAACATTGATCATTTTGACCAAAGTTGTCTTTTTGGTAAGAGATTGACTTATTTGGTCGATAAATGGTCATTAGGTCAAAAATTGAATATTTTGACCAAAATTTACTTTTTTGGTCAAAATTTGACCTATTGGGTCAATGGATGGGTCATTGGGTCAAGGATTGACCATTTTGACCAAAGTTGACTTTTCGTCAAAAGTTGACATATTGGATCATTGGGTCAAGGATTGACAATTTTGACCAAAGTTGACATTTGGTCAAAAGCTCACCTTTTTGGTAAATCGATTGGTCTTTGGGTTAAGGATTGACCATCTTAAAAAAGTTAGCTTTTTTGTGAGAGATTGACTTATTGGGTCAATAATTGTTCGTTAGGTCAATAATTGATTTTTTTCTCCAAAATTGAATTTTTGGTCAAAAGTTGACCCATTAGGTTAATGGGGTGGTCATTGTGTTAGAAATTGACAATTTTGACCAAAGTTGACTTTTTGGTCAAAAGTTGACCTACTAGGTCAATGGGTTGGTCTTTAGGTCAGAAATTGACTATTTTGACTAAAATTGACTTTTTGGTGCAAAGTTGACATATTGGGTCAATGAGTGGTCATTTGGTCAAAAATTAACTATTTTGACTAAAATTGACTTTTTAGTCAAAAGCTGACCTATTGGGTCGATGTGCTGGTCATTGGGTCAAGGTTTGACCTTTTTGACTAAACTTGACTTTTTGGTAAAACGTTGACCTATTGGGTCAATGGTTTGGTCATTAGGTCAAAATGTCCTTATGATGACCAAATTTTAACCTAACAAACACCTCATTGACCCAATAGATCAACTTTTGACCAAAAAGTCAACTTCAGTTAAAATGGACAATTTATGACCCACTAACCAACCCATTGACCCAGTAGGTCAACTTTTGATCGAATAATCAACTTTAGTCAAAATGGTCGATCATGACCCATGATGACCTGATCGATCGACTTTGGTCGAAATGATCAATTTTTGACCCAATGACCCGACTTATTGATCGATAGAATCGACTTTTGACCAAAACATCAATTTTGGTCAAATGGCATATTTTTGACCTAATGATCAAATATTGACACAATAAGCCAATCTCTGACAAAAAAAACAACTTTGGTCAAGTTGGTCAATCATTGACCCAGTGACCGCGGCCGATTGACCAACAGTCGACTTTTGACGAAAAAACGACTTTGGTCGAAATAGGCGATCCTTAACCCAATGACCGACCCATTAACCAAATAGGTCCAACTTTTGACCAAGAAATCAATGTTAATCGAAATAGTCGATTTTTGACCTAATGACCACCCCATTGACCCCGAAGGCTAATTTTGACCAAAAATCGACTTTGGTAAAAATGGTTAATTCATGACGAATGGCAGAAAAATTCATCTTTGGACCCGATGACCATCCATTGACACAATAAGTCAACCTGACCAAAATGTCAACTTTGGTTAAAATGGTCAATTCTTGACCTAATGACCCGACTTATTGACCCGAATAGATTGACTTTTGACCAAAAATTCAATTTTTTGGTGAAAATGAGTCGATCTTTACACTAATAAACACGCCATTGTCCGATAAGCGAACTTTTGACAAAAAAGTCGAGTTTGATAAAAAATGGTCGATTTTTGACCCGATGACCAGACTCATTGACCCAATAGGTTAGCTGTTGACAAAAAATTGACTTTGGTCGAAAAGGACGATTTTTACCACAATGACGACTTTTGACCAAAATTGAATTTTGAGTCAGAAATAATAAATTTTTGGTCCGAATGACCGATTTTGACCCAAGAAGTCGATCTCCGACCAAAAAAGTCAAATTTGGTCGAAATGGTCGATCTTTGACCGATGACTGACAACCTTTGACCCGATAGATTCGACTTTTGACCAAAAATCGACTTACGGTAAAATGATCGATCTTTGACCCGATAATCAGGCCATTGACCCAAGATTCGACTTTTGACCAAATAGTAAATTTTTGTCAAAATTTTCAATTTTTAACCTAATGGCCACCCCATTAACCCAATAGGTCAACTTTTGACCAAAAAGTAAAGTTGAGTTAAAATGTTCAATTTCTGACCCAATGACCAGCACATTGACTCAATATGTCAACTTTCGACCAAAAAGTTAACTTTGGTGAAAATGGTCAATCCTTGACCCAATAACCATCCATTGACCCAATAGGTCAACCTCTGACCAGAAATCGATTTTGGTCCGAATAATCGACTTTTGACCTAATATTGCCCCAGTTGATCCGATGAATTGAGTTTTAACCAAAATGTCAATTTTGGCAAAAATGGTCAATACTTGACATAATGACATACCCATTGACCCAATTGGCTAACTTTTGACAAAAAATGTTAATATTGGTTAAAATAGTCAATTTTTAACCTAAAAAACTCCTCGATGACCCAATAGGTCAACTTTTGACCAAAAAGTTAACTTTGGTTAAAATGGTGATTTTGACCAATATCAATCCCATTAATCCAATAAATTCAACTTTTGTCCAAAAAGTCGACTTTGGTCAAAATGGTTAATCCTTGACCCAATTACTAGACCCATTGATCGAATAGATCAACATTTGACCAAAAAATCGATTTTGGTCAAAATTGTCGATTTTTGACTAATGACCGCCCATTAACCGATAGGTCGATTATAGTTATAATGAGTCTATTTCGACCGAGCGTCGAACCCATTGACTTCAATAGATCAACTTTTATCCAAAAGTCGACTTTGAGTCAAAATGATTAATCGTGACGATGACCGCTCCATTGATTGATATATTAACTTTCTACCTAAAAGTCAATTTTAGTCAAAATTATCGATTTGACACTAATAACGATTATTGACCCGATTAACGATCTCGACAAAAGCGTCGGCGTGAGTCAAAATGGCGATTGTTGACCGATAATGACGCATTGACCAGATAGATTGACTTTTGACAAAAATCAACTTTGGTCGAAATGGTCGATCGATGAACTAGCAATAACCCATTGATTCAATAGAGTCGACTTTTGACAAAAAGTCGATTTTGGTCAAAATAGATCATTTGACTAATAATGAGCTAATTGACCGATAGATCGACTTTTAACGAAAAATCGACTTTGGTCAAAATGGTCGATTTTTGACTTATTGACCAACCCATTGACCCAATAAGTTAACTTTTGACCAAAAAGTGAACTTTGGTAAAAATTGTCAATTTATGACCCAATGATCACCCCCTTGACCCAATAGTTCAACTTTTGACAAAAAATTCAATTTTGGTTAAAATAGTTAATTTTTAACATACTGACCGATTATTGAGACCGATTATTGACACAATAAGTCAATCTCTGACCAAAAATTCAACTTTGGTCAAATAGTTAATCATTTACCCAATGACTAACCAATTGACCCAATTGATCTACTTTTGACCAAAAAGTCAATTTTGGTCAAAATAGTCAATTTTTTACCTAATGACGATCCCATTGACCCAATAGGTCAACTTTTGACCAAAATATCAACTTTGGTGAAATGATCAAATTCTGACCCAATAACCTCCTTATTGATCTGATAGATTGACTTTTAACCAAAAAGTCAATTTTGGTCAAAATAGTCAATTTTCGACCAAAAATGAGTAATAATTGACACAGTAAGTCAATCTCTGACTAAAAATTCAACTTTTGTTAAAATGGTCAATCATTGTCCGAATAACCAACCCATTGACCCAATAGGTCAACTTGTGACTAGAAAGTCAATTTTTGACAAAATAGTCAATTTTTGACCAAATGATGACCATGAATTGACCACGATAGGTTAATTTTTGATCAAATAATCGACTTTAGTCAAAATGGTCGATCCTTGACCCGATAATTACCCATTGACCAATAGGTCAACTTCGACAAAAAAGTTAATTTTAGTCGAAATAGTTGACTTTTGATACGTAATGACCATCCCATTGACCTAATGGGTCAAGTTTTAACCAAAATGTCAATTTTGGTCAAAACGGCAATCCTTGACACAATGACATACCCATTGACCTAATTGGCCAACATTTGACAAAAAAGTAAATATTGGCTAAAATATTCAATTTTTAACCTAACAAACACCTCGTTGACCCAATAGGTCAACTTTTGACAAAAAGTTAACTTTGGTTAAAATAGTCAATTTTCGACCCAATAACAAACCCATTGATCCAATAGGTAAATTTTGTTTAAAAACTCAACTTTAGTCAAAATTGTCAATTCTTGACCCAATGACCAACCCATTGACCAAATAGGTCAACATTTGACCAAAACGTCAATTTTGGTCGAAATAATAAAATTTTGACCTAATGACTACCCCATTGACTTAATTGGTCAACTACAGTTATATTAGTCAATTTCTGACCTAACAACCAACCTATTGACCCAATAAGTCAACTTTTAACAAAAAAAGTCAACTTTGGTCAAAATGATTAATCGTTGACCCAATGACCAACCTATTGACTCAATATATTAACTTTCTACCAAAAAGTCAATTTTGACCTAATAACCAATTATTGACCCAATTAGCCAATCTCTGACATAATGTCAACATTGGTCAAAATGGTCAATCCTTGACCCAATAACCAACCCATTGACCCAATAGGTCAACTTTTGAGCAAAAAACCAACTTTGATCAAAATGATCAATCCTTGACCTAATGATCGACCTATTGACCCAATAGGTCAACTTTTGACCAAAAAGTCAAATTTGGTCAAAATAGTTAATTCTTGACCCAATGACCAACCCATTGACCAAAAAGGTCAATTTTGACCAAAAAGGTCAACTTTTGACCAAAAAGTCAACTTTGGTCAAAATGGTCAATTTCTGGCCCAATGACCAACTCATTGATCCAATAGGTCAACTTTTGACCAAAAAATCAACTTTGATCAAATTTATCAATTTCTGACCCAATGAGCACCTCGTTGACCCAATGGTTCAACTTTTGACAAAAAATTCAATTTTGTTCAAAAGAGACAATTTTTGACTTAATGACCAATTATTGACCCAATAAGTCAATCTCTGACCAAAAAGTAAACTTTGGTCAAAATAGTCAATCCTTGACCCAATGACCAACCCATTAACCCAATAGGTCAACTTTTGCCAGAATGTCAATTTTGGTCAAAATAGTCAATTTTTAACCTAATGACCAGCCGTTGACCCAATATGTCAACTTTTGATCGAAAAGTCAACTTTGATCAAAATGGTCAATTTCTGACCCAATGACCTACCCATTGACCCAATAGGTCAACTTTTGACCAAAAGGACAACTTTGGTCAAATTGGCTAATTCTTGACCTAATATGTCTACTTTTATCAAAAGGTCAATTTTTATTAAAATAGTCAATTTTTTACCTAATGACAATCCCATTGACCCAATAGGTCAACTTTTCACCAAAAAATCAACCTTGGTCAAAATGGTCAAATTCAGACCCAATGACCAAAGTTGACTTTTTGGTCAAAAGTTGGCTTATTAGGCTAATGGGCTTGTCATTGGGTCAAGGATTGAACAATTTAATCAAGCTGACTTCTTAGGCTCCGTCTGGGGCAGCTTATTTAGTGCGGTGGTGTTTTGAAAACGCACCTAGCAGCTTATGCATTTTCAAAACACACAAAATAGCTTTTTCACACCGCACCTATCTTGGTGCGGTAGCAACTTTCTGGCTGTGGTCTGACTTTTCTAAAAAAAATTGTAATAGCCACCGTACATAGCTTATCTGCGAATGATTTTTAATCAGCTTAACAGAGATTGACTTATTGGGTCAATAATTATTCATTAGGTTAAAAATTGATTATTTTGACCAAAATTGAATTTTTGGTCAAAAGTTGACCCATTAAGTCAATGGGTTGGTCATTGTGTCAGAAATTTACCATTTTGACCAAATTTGACTTTTTGGTCAAAAATTGTTGACTTGTTGGGTCAATGAGGTGGTCATTAGATCAAAAATTGACAATTTTAACCAAAATTAACTTTATGGTAAAAAGTTATCCTTTTGGGTCAATGGGTTGGTCATTGAGTAAAGAATTAACCATGAAGACCAAAGTTAACTTTTTGGTCAAAATTGACCTATTGGGTCAATGAGTTGGTCATTGGGTCAAAGATGACCAAAGTTGACTTTTTGGTTAAAAGTCAACCAATTGGGTCAATAATTGATCATTAGTGCAAAAATTGACTATTTTGACCAAAATTAACTTTTTGATCAAAAGTTGATCTAATGGGTCAGTGGGTTGGTCATTAGGTCAAAGATTGATCATTATTACCAAAGTTGACTTTTTGGTCAAAGATTGACTTATTAGGTCAATAATTGATCATTAGGTCAAAAATTGACTATTTTGACCAAAATTTAGATTTTATTCAAAAGTTGACCAATTGGGTCAATGATTTAATCATTGGGTCAAGAATTGACCATTTTGAGCAAAGTTTACTTTTTGGTCAAAAGTTGACTTATTTGGTCAATGGGTTGGTCATTGGGTTAAAAATTGACAATTTTGACCAAAGTTGACTTTTTTTTGGTCAGAAGTTGAGCTATTTCGTCAATGGGTGGTAATTAGGTAAAAAATTGACTATTTTGACCAAAATTAACTTTTTGATCAAAAGTTTACTTTTTGGGACAATGGGTTGGTCAATGGGTCAAGGTTTGACCACTTTGACTAAAGTTAACTTTTTGGTCGAAAGTTGACCTATTGAATCACTAGGTTGGTCATTGGGTCAAGGATTGGGCATTTTGACCTAAGTTGACTTTTTGGTCAGAGATTGACTTATTAGCTCAATAATTGGTCATAAGGTCAAAAATTGGTTATTTTGACCAAAATTGAATTTTTGATCAAAAGTTGACCCATTGGGTTAACGGGGTGGTCATTGGGTCAGGAATTGACCATTTTAACCAAAGTTGACTTTTTGGTCAAAAGTTGACTTATTGGGTCAATGGGGAGGTCATTAGGTTAAAAATTGACTATGCTAACCAAAAATGATTTTTTGGTCAAAAGTTGACACATTAGGTCAAGGGGTTGGTCATCGCAGTAAGAATTGACCATTTTAACCAAAGAATACTTTTTGGTCAAATGTTGACCAATTGGGTCAATGGGTTGGTCATTGGGTGAAGGATTGACCATTTTCATCAAAGTTGACTTTTTGGTCAGAGATTGACTTATTAGGCCAATACTTGGTCATTAGTTCAAAAATTGACTATTTTGACCAAAACTAACATTCTTGTCAAAAATTGACCTATTTGGTTAATGGGTTGGTCATTGGGTCAAGGATTGACCATTTTGACCAAAATTCACTTTTTGGTCAAAAGTTGACCAATTAGGTCAATGGGTTGTTCATTGGGTCAATGATTGACCATTTTGACCAAAGTTGTCTTTTTGGTAAGAGATTGACTTATTGGCTCAATAATTGGTCATTAGATAAAAAATTGACTATTTTGACCAAAACTGACTTTTTGGTCAGAAGTTGACCAATTTGGTCAATTAGTTGGTCATTGGGTCAAGGATTGAATATTTTGACCAAAGTTCACTTTTTGGTTGGAGATTGACTTATTGGGTCAATAATTAGTCATTAGGTAAAAATTGTCTACTTTGACAAAAATTAATTTTTTTATCAAAAGTTGACCCACTAGGTCAATAGGGTGGTCATTAGGTCAGAAATTGACCATTTTGACCAAAGTTTACTTTTTAGGCAAAAGTTGACATATTGGATCAATGGAGTTGTCATTAGGTCAAAATTTGGCTATTTTGACCAAAATTGATTTTTTGGTCAAAAGTTGACCTATTCAGTCAATGGGTTGGACATTTGGTCAAGGATTTGCCATTTTGACCAAGGTTTTTTTTTGAACAAATGTTGAACAAATGGGTCGATGGGTTAGACATCAGGTCAAGGATTGACCATTTTGACCAAAGTTGATTTTTTGGTCAGAGATTGACTTATTGGGTCAAAATTGGTCATTAGGTAAAAGTTGACTATTTATACCAAAATTGACTTTATTGTCAAAAGTTGACCTAATCGGTCAATGGGTTAGTTCTTGGGTCGAGGATTGACCATATTGAGCAAAGTTGACTTTTCGGTCAAAAGTTGACCTATTGGATCAATGTGTTGGTCATTGGGTCAAGGATTGACCATTTTGACTAAAGTTGACTTTTAGGTAAAAAATTGACTTATTAGGTCAATAAGTGGTCATTTAGTCAAAATTTAACTATTTTGACCAAAATTGACATTTTAGTCAAATGTTGACATATTGGGTCAAAGGGTCGGTCATTAGTCGAAAAGATTGACTGATTTGACTGAAAGTTGACTTTTAGTCGAAAGTTGAATACATTGGCTTTTTGGTAAAAAATTGACTGTTAGATTGATGTGTTAGTCATTAGAGTTAAGGATTGACCATTTTTACGCAAAGTTGACTTTTTCTCGAAAAGTTGACTGACCTATTGGGTCAATGGATTGGTCATTAGGTCAAGGATTGACAATTTTGATCAAAGTTGACTTTTTGGTCAGAGATTGACTTATTGTGTCAACAATTGGTCATTAGGTTAAAAATTGACTATTTTGATAAAAAATTGACTATTTGGTTAAAAGTTAACCAATTGGACCAATGGGTTGGTCATTGGGTCAAGAATTGATCATTTTGACCAATGTTGACTTTTTGGTCAAAAGTTGGCCTATTAGGTCAATGGGTTGGTCGTCAGGTCAGAAATTGACCATTTTAACCAAAGTTAACCTATTGGGTCATTGGGTTTGTGGTCATGTTAAAAATTGACTAATCTATCTAAAATTGACTTTTTGGTCAAAAGTTGACTTATTGGATGAATGGATGGGTAAGTCGTTAGGTCAAGGATTAACCATTTTGACCAAAGTTAACTTTTGGTCAAAAGTTGACCTATTGGGTCAATGGGTTGGTCATTGGGCCAGAAATTGACCATTTTAACTAAAGTTAACTTTTTGGTCAAAGGTTGACCTATTGGGTCAATGGGGTGGTCATTAGGTCAAAAATTGACTATTTTGACCAAAATTGTCCTTTTGGTTAAAAGTTGACTTATTGGGTCAATGAGTTGGTCATTGGGTTAAGAATTGACCATTTTGACCAAAATTAACTTTTTGGTCAAAAGTTAACCTATTAGGATAATGGGTTGGTCATTGGGTTAGAAATTTACCATTTTGACAAAAGTTGACTTTTTGGTCAAAAGTTGACATATTGGGTCATTTGATTGGTCATTGGGTCAAGGATTGACCATTTTAACTAAAGTTTACTTTTTGTTCAAAAGTTGACCTATTGGGTCAAGGATTGATCATTTTGAGAAAAGTTGACTTTTTGGTCAATAGTTGACCTATTGGGTCAATGGGTTGGTCATTCGGTCAAAAATTGACCATTTTGACCAAACTTGACTTTTTGGTCCAAAATTGTCTTATTGGCTCAATGAGTTGGTCATTGGGTCAAGGATTGACCATTTTGACCAAAGTTGACTTTTTAGTCAAAAGTTGACTTATTGGGTCAATGAGTTGGTCATTGGGTCAAGGATTGATCATTTTGACCAAAGTTCACTTTTTGGTAAGAGATTGACTTATTAGGTCAATAATTGGTCATTAGGTTAAAAATTGACTATTTTGACCAAAATTAAATTTTTGGTCAAATATTGACCTATTGCGTCAATGAGTTGGTCATTGGGTCAAGGATTAACCTATTTGACCAAAGTTGACTTTTTGGTCAAAATTGACATATTGGGTGAGATGGTTGGTTATTGGGTCAGAAATTAACCATTTTGACCAAAGTTAACTTTTGGGTCAAAAGTTGACCTATCGGTTTAATGGGTTAGTCATTGGGTCAAAGATTGACCATTTTGACCAAAGTTGTTTTTTGGTAAGAGATTGACTTATTTGGTCGATAAATGGTCATTAGGTCAAAAATTGAATTTTTTGACCAAATTTAACTTTTCTAGTTAATATTTGACATATTGGGTCAATGGGTTGGTCAATTGGTGAAGGATTGACCATTTTGAATAAAGTTGACTTTTTCGTCAAAATTTAACCTATTAGATAATTGCGACAAAGATTGACCATTTTGACCAAAGTTGACCTTTTGCTCAAAAGTTCACCTTTTTGGTTAATTGGTTGGTCTTTGGGTTAACGATTGACCATTTTAACTAAAGTTGGCTTTTTTGTCAGAGATTGACTTATTGGGTCAATAATTGTTAATAGGTCAAAAATTGATTATTTTCAACAAAATTAAAATTTTGGTCAAAAGTTGACCCATTAGGTCAATTGGGTGGTCATTGTGTCTGAAATTGACCATTTTTACCAAAGTGGACTTTTTGGTCAAAAATTGACTCTTAGGTCATTGGGTTAGTACTTTGGGTCAGAAATTGACTATTTTGACTAAAGTTGACTTTTTGGTCAAAAGTTGACATATTGGGTCAATGGGTGGTCATTAGGTCAAAAATTGACTATTTTGACCAAAATTTACATTTTAGTCAAAAGTGACCTATTGGGTTGATGGGCTGGTCATTGGGTCAAGGTTTGACCATTTTGACTAAACTTGACTTTTTGGTCAAAAGTTGACCTATTGGGTTGATGGCTTGGTCATTGTGTCAACGATTGATCATTTTGACCAAAGTTGACTTTTAAGTCGAAGTTGATTTATTAGCTCAATAATTGGTCATCAGGTCAAAAATTGACTATTTTGACCAAAATTGAATTTTTGGTCAAAAGTTGACCCATTGGGTCAACGGGGTGGTCATTGGGTCTGAAATTGACCATTTTGACCAAAGTTAACTTGTTGGTCAAAAGTTGACCTATTAGGTAAATGGGATAGTCATTAGGTCAAAAATTGATTATTTTGACCAAAATTAAATTTTCGGTCAAAATTTGACCTATTGGGTCAATTGTTTTGTCATTAGGTCAAGGATTGATAATTTTGACCAAAGTTGACTCTTTGGTCAAAAGTTGACTTTATTAGATCGATGAGTTGGTAATTGGGTCTATGATTGACTATTTTAAGCAAAGTTGACTTTTTGGTCAAAAGATGACCTATTGGAACAATGGGGTAGTCATTACTTAAAAAATTGACTATTTTGACCAAAATTAAATTTTTTGTCAAATGTTGACCTATTGGGTCAACAGGTTAGTCACTGGGTATAGGTTTGACCATTTTGACTAAAGTTGACCTTTTGTTCAAAAGTGTTATTTGGTCAATGGGTTGGTCATTGGGGCAAAGATTGATCATTTAAGCCAAAGTTGACTTTTATGTCAGAGATTGACTTATTGTGTGAATGATTGGTAATTAGGTTAAAAATTATCTATTTTGACCAAAATTGACATTTTGGTCAAACGTTGACCTGTTGGGCCAATAGGTTCGCCATAGGGTCAAGGATTGACCATTTTGACCAAAGTTGACTTTTAGGTCAAAAGTTGACCTATTGGGTTAATGAGTTGGTCATTGGGTTAGAAATTGACCATTTTGACCAAGGTTGACTTTTGGTGAAAAGTTGACCTATTGGGTCAATGGGTGGTCATTAGGTTAAAAATTGACTATTTTGATCAAAATAGACTTTATGGTCAAAAGTTGACCTATTGGGCCAATGGTTTGGTCATTTGGTCAAGGATTGAGTATTTTGAACAAAATTGACTTTTTGGTCATAAATTGACTTATTGGGTCAAAAATTTGTTATTAAGTCAAAAATTGACTATTTTGTCCAAAATTGAATTTTTCGTCAAAAGTTGAACCATTGGGTCAACAAGGTGGTCATTGGGTCAGAAATTGACAATTTTGACCAAAGTTGACTTTTTGGTCAATAGTTGACCTATTGGGTCAATGGGTTGGTCATTGGATCAGAAATTGACCATTTTGACCGAAGTTGACTTTTTGGTCAAAAGTTGACCAATTGGGTCAATAGGTTGGTCATTAGGTCAAGAATTGACTATTTTGACCAAAATTAACTTTTTGGTCAAAAGTTGACCTATTGGGTCAATGGGTTGGTCATTGGGTCAAGGATGAAAATTTTGATAAAAGTTGACTTTTAGCTCAAAAGTTGACCTATTGGGTCAATGGGTTTGTCATTGGGTCAATGATTGACCATTTTGACCAATGTTGACGTTTTGTCAGAGATTGACTTATTGAGTCAATAATTGGTTATTAGATCAAAAATTGACAATTTTAACCAAAATTGACTTTTTGGTAGAAAGTTAATATATTGGGTCAATGTGTTGGTCATTGGGTCAACGATTAACCATTTTGACCAAAGTTGACTTTTTGGTTAAATGTTGACCTATTGGGTCAATGGGTTGGTCGCTGGGTCAGAAATTGACTATGATAAATGCAGTTGACCTATTAGGTCGATGGGGTAGTCATTAGGTCAAAATTTGATTATTTCGACCAAAATTAAATTTTTGGTCAAATTTTGACCTATTTGGTCAATGGGTTGGTCATTGGGTCAAGGATTGTCCATTTTGACCAAATTTGACTTTTTTGATAAAAGATGATCTATTGGGTCAATGGGTTTGTTTTTGGGTATGAAATTGACCAATTTAAATAAGTTGACTTTTTTGTCAAAAGTTTACCTATTGGGTCAACGAGGTGTTTGTTAGGTTAAAAATGGACTATTTTAACCAATATTTACTTTTTTGTCAAAAGTTATTTGTGGTCGATGGGTATCTCATTGTGTCAAGAATTGACCATTTTGACCAAAATTGACATTTTGGTTAAAACTTGATCCATTGGGTCAATTGGGTGGTAAATAGATCAAAAGTTGACTATTTTGACTAAAATTGACTTTTTGGTCAGAAGTTGACCAATTGGGTCAAAGGGTGATTATTGGGTTAATGATTGACCATTTTTACTAAAGTTAACTATTTGATCAAAAACTGATCTATTGGGTCAATGGGGCTGTCATTTGGTAAAAAATTGACGATTTTGTCAAAAATTGACTATTTTGTCAAAAATTGAATTTTTGATCAAAAGTTGACTTATTAGGTCCATTGGTTGGTCATTCGGACAATGATTGACCATTTTGACAGAAGTTAATTTTTTGGTCAGAGATTGACTTACTGTGTCAATAATTGGTCATTAGGTCAAAAATTGACTTTTTTGACCAAAATGGACTTTTTGGTCAAAAGTTGACCTATTTGGTCAATGGGTTGGTCATTTGGTTTAGGATTGACCAATTTGAGTTGCCCTATTGGGTTAATGAGTTGGTCATTCAGTGAGAAATTGACCAATTTGACCAGAGTTGACTTTTTAGTCAAAAGTTAACCTATTGGGTTAATCGGGTGGTCATTTGGTCAAAAAATTAATATTTTGACCAAAATTGACATTTTGGTCAAAAGTTGACCCTTTGGGACATTGGGTCAAGGATTGACAATTTTGACCAAAATTTACTTTTTGGTCAAAAGTTGGCCTATTGGGTTTATGGTTGGTCATTCGGTCAAGGACTAACCATTTTGACCAAGTTGACTTTTTAGGCTCCATTTGGGGCAGCTTACTTGGTGCAGTGGTTTTTGAATTCGCACCTGGCCTGTTTGGGTAAACTGCGTTTTGGCAACTTATGCGTTTTCAGAACACACAAAATAACTTTTTCACACGGCACCTATCTTTGTGCGGTGGCAATTTTCTCGCTGCGGTCTGTCCTTTCTAAAAAAAATTGTATTAGCCACCGCACATAGCTTATCAGCAGATTATTTTTAATCGGCTTATCGGTGAATTATTCGATAACCTACCAATTGCTGAAACGGACCCTTAGTCAGAGATTGACTTATCGAGTCAATATTTGTTCATTAGGTCAAAATTGATTATTTTGACCAAAATTGAATTTTTGGTCAAAAGTTGGCATATTAAGTCAATGGGGTAGTCATTGTGTCAGAAATTTACCATTTTGACCAAATTGGACTTTTTGGTCAAAAGTTGACCAATTGGGTCAATGAGGTGGTCATTAGGTCAAAAATTGACAATTTTAACCAAAATTGATCTTATGGTCAAAAGTTGTCCTTTTGGGTCAATGGATTGGTCATTGTGTCAAGAATTGACCATTTAGACCAAAGTTAACTTTTTTGGTCAAAATTGACCTATTGGGTCAATGGGTTGGTCATTGGGTCAAAGATGACCAAAGTTGACATTTTGGTCAAAAGTTGACCAATTGGGTTAATAATTGGTCATTTGGTCGAAAATTGACTATTTTGACCAAAATTGAATTTTTGGTTAAAAGTCGATCTAATGGATCAGTGGGTTGGTGATTGGGTCAAGGATTTACCATTTTGATCAAAGTTGACTTTTTTGTCAAAAGTTGACCTATTGGCTCAATGGGTTTGTCATTGGGTCAAGGATTGACCATTATGACCAAAGTTGACTTTTTTGTCAGAGATTGACTTATTGGGTTAATAATTGGTCATTAAGTCAAAAATTGACAATTTTGACCAAAATTGATATTTTGTTCAAAAGTTGACCTTTTGGGTCAATGATTTGGTCATTGGGTCAAGAATTGACCAATTTGACCAAAGTTGACTTTTTGGTTAAAAGTTAACCTATCGGGTCAGTGGATTGGTCATTGGATCAAAAATTAACAACTTTGACCAAAGTTGGTTTTTTTGTCAAAGGTTGACCTATTTGGTCAATGGGTGGTCATTAAGTCAAAAATTAACCATTTTGACCAAAATTGACTTTTTGGTTAAAAGTTTACTTATTGGGCAATGGGTTGGTCAATTGGTCAGGGTTTGACCATTTTGACCAAAGTTGACGTTTTGGTCGAAAGTTGACCTATTGGGTCACTGGGTTGGTCATTGGGTCAGGGTTTGACCATTTTTACATAAGTTGACTTTTGGTCAGAGATTGACTTATTGGCTCAATAATTGGTGATTAGGTCAAAAATTGACTATTTTGACCAAAATTGAAATTTTGGCCAAAAGTCGACCCATTGGGTTAACGGGGTGGTCATTGGGTCAGAAATTGAACAGTTTCACCAAAGTTGACTTTTTGGTCTAAAGTTGACTTTTTGGGTCAATGTGGTGGTCATTAGGTCAAAAATTTACTATTTTGACCAAAATTGACATTTTGGTCAATAGTTGACATATTGGTCAAGGGGTTAGTCATTGGGTCCAGGATTGACTATTTTGACTAAAGTCAACTTTTTGGTTAAAATTGACCTATTGGGTCAATGGGTCAAAGATGACCAAAGTTGACATTTTGGTCAAAAGTTGACCAATTGGGTTAATAATTGGTCATTATGTCAAAATCTGATTATTTTGACCAAAGATGACTTTTTAGTCGAAAGTCGATCTAATGGGTCAGTGGGTTGGTCATTGGGTTAAGGATTTATCATTTTGATCAAAGTTGACTTTTTGGTCAAAAGTTGACTTTTTTGCTTAATGGGTTTGTCATTGGGTCAAGGATTAACCATTATGAATAAAGTTGACTTTTTGGTCAAAAATAAACTTATTGGGTCAATAATTGCTCATTAGGTCAAAATTTGACTATTTTGACTAAAATTGATATTTTGTTCAAAACTTGACCTATTGGGTCAATGATTTGGTCATTAGGTCAAGAACTGACCATTTTGACCGAAGTTGACTATTTTGTCAATAGTTAACCTATTGTGTCAATGGGTTGGTTATTGGGTAAAAAATTGACAATTTTGACCAAAGTTGACTTTTTGGTCAAAAGTTGACCTATTTGGTCAATGGGTGGTCATTAGGTCAAAAATTAACTATTTTGACCAAAATTAACTTTTTGGTTAAAAGTTGACTTATTGGGTCAATGGGTCAATATTTGACCATTTTGACCAAAATTGTCGTTTTGGTCGAAAGTTAACCTATTGTGTCACTTGGTTGGTCATTGGGTAAATGATTGACCATTTTGACCTAAGTTGAGTTTTTGGTCAGAGATTGACTTATTGGCTCAATGATTGGTCATTAGGTAAAAAATTGACTATTTTGACCAAATTTGAATTTGTGATCAAAAGTGGACCCACTGGGTTAACGGGGTGGTCATTGTGTCAAGGATTGACCATTTTGACCAAAGTTGACTCATTGGTCAAAAGTTGACCTTTTGGGGCAATGGGGTGGTCATTAATTCAAAAATTTATTATTTGGACTAAAATTGACTTTTTGTGAAATGTTGACCTATTGGGACAACAGGTTGGTCATTGGGTCAAGGATTGACCCTTTTCACTAAGGTTGACTTTTTGTTCAAAAGTTGGCCTATTAGGTTAATGGGTTGGTCATTGGGTCAAAAATTAACCATTTTAGCTAAAGTTGACTTTTCTTTCAGAGTTTGACTTATTGGGTGAATGATTGGTCATTAGGTAAAAATTGATTATTTTGACCAAAATTGAAATTTTAGTCAAAAGTCGTCCCTTTGGGCTAACGGGGTGATCATTGGGTCAAGGTTGACTTTTGGTCAAAAGACAACCTATTGGGACAAAAGTTGACCTATTGGGACAACGGGTTGGTCATTAGGTAAAAAATTGACTATTTTGACGAAAATTGACTTTTTGCCAAAAGTTGACTTTTTGGGTCAAGAATTGACCATTTTGACCAAAGTTGTCTTTTTGGTTAAAAGTTCAATGTGTTGGTCATTGGGTCAAAAATTGACCATTTTGACCAAAGTTGACTTTTTGTCAGAGATTGGCTTATTGGGTCAATAATTGGTTATTAGGTCAAAATTGTCAATTTTGACCAAAATTGACTTTTTGGTAGAAAGTTAATACATTGGGTCAATGGGTAGGTCATTGGGTCAATGATTAATCATTTTGACCAAAGTTGACTTTTTGGTTAAAAGTTGATCTATTGGGTCAACCGGTTGGTCGTTGGGTCAGAAATTGACTATTATAACTGTAGTTGACCTATTGGCTTAATTGGGTGGTCATTAGGTGAAAAATTGACTATTTCGACCAAAATTGACTTTTTGGTCAAATGTTGACCTATTCGTTCAATGGGTTTGTCATTGGGCCAAGGATTGACCATTTTGACGAAAGTTTACTTTTTGGATAAAAGTTGACCTATTTGGTCAATGGGTTTGTTAATGGGTCAAAAATTGACCATTTTAACCAAAGTTAACTTTTTGGTCAAAAGTTGACCTATTGGGTCAACGAGGTGTTTGTTAGGTTAAAAATTCACTATTTTAACCAATATTTACTTTTTTTGTGAAAAGTTAGCCAATTGGGTCAATGGGTATGTCATTGTGTCAAGCATTGACCATTTTGACCAAAATTGACATTTTGGTTAAAACTTGACCCATTGGGTCAATGGGGTGGTCATTAGGTCAAAAGTTTACTATTTTGACCAAAACTTATTTTTTGGTCAGAAGTTGACCTATTGGGTCAATGGGTGGTCATTGGGTCAAGGATTGACCATTTTGACCAAAGTTGACTACTTGGTCAAAAATTGACCTGTTGGGTCAATGGGGCGGTCTTTAGGTCAAAAATTAACTATTTTTTTCTAAAATTAACTATTTTATCATAAATTAACTTTTTGGTCAAACGTTGACCTATTGGGTCAATGGGTTGGTCATTCAGAAAATGATTGACCATTTTGACCAAAGTTGAATTTTTGGTCAGAGATTAACTTATTGTGTCAATAATTGATCATTAGGTCAAAAATTGACTATTTTGACCAAATTTGACTTTTACTGTCAAAAGTTGCCCTATTGGGTTAATGGGTTGGTCATTCGGTCAGAAAATAACCATTTTGACCAGAGTTGACTTTTTGGTCAAAAGTTGACCTATTGGGTTAATGGGGTGGTCATTTGGTCAAAAATTGACTATTTTGACCAAAAGTGACATTTTGGTCAAAAGTTGACCTATTGCATCATTGGGTCAAGGATTGACCATTTTGACCAAAGTTGACTTTTTGGTTAAAAGTTGGCCTATTAGGTTAAAGGTTTGTCATTGGGTCAAGGATTGACCATTTTGACCAAGTTGACTTTTTAGGCTCCATTTATGACAGCTTATTTGGTGTGGCGGAGTTTTGAAGACGTACCTGGCCTATTTGGGTAAACCGCGTTTTGGCAGCTTATGTGTTTTCAAAACACACAAATCAATTTTTTTGCACCGCACCAATCTTGGTGCGGTGGCAACTTTCTGGCCGCGGTTTGTCTTTTCTAAAAAAAAATTGTAATAGCCACTGCACATAGCTTATCATTAGATTAATTTTAATTAGCTTATTCGCAGATTATTTAATAACCTACATCTGCACGAAAGAGACCCTTAGTCGACATTGACTTATTGGGTTAATAATTTTTCATTAGGTAAAAAATTAATTATTTTGACCAAAATTAAATTTTTGGTCAAAAGATGACCCATTAAGTCAATGGGGTAGTCATTGTGTCAGAAATTTACCATTTTGACCAAATTTGACTTTTTGATCAAAAGTTAACCTATTGGTCAATAAGGTGGTCATTAGGTTAAAATTTGACAGTTTTAACCAAAATTGACTTTATGGTCAAAAGTTGTCTTTTTGGGTCAATGGGTTGGTCATTGTGTCAAGAATTGACCATTTTGACCAAAGTTAACTTTTTGGTCAAAATCGACTTATTGAGTCAATGGGTTGGTTATTGGGTCAAAGATGACCAAAGTTGACTTTTTGGTCAAAAGTCGACCAATTAGGTCAATAATTGGTCATTAGGTCAAAAATTGACTATTTTGACCAACATTGACTTTTTGGTCAAAAGTCGATCTAATGGGTAAATGGGTTGGTCATTGGGTCAAGGATTTACCATTTTGATCAAAGTTGACTTTTTGGTCAAAAGTTGACCTATTGGCTCAATAGGATTGTCATTGGGTTAAGGATTGATCATCATGACCAAAGTTGACTTTTTGGTCAAATATTGACTTATTGGGTCAATAATTGGTCATTAAATCAAAAATTGACTATTTTGACCAAAATTGATATTTTGTTCAAGAGTTGACCAATTAGGTGAATGATTTGTTCATTGGGTCAAGAATTGACCATTTTTACCAAAGTTGACTTTTTGGTCAAAAATTGACCTTTTGGGTCAAAGGGTTGGATATTGGATTAAAAATTGATAACTTTTACAAAAGTTGACTTTTTTGGTCAAAAGTTGACCTATTTGGTCAATGGGTGGTCATTAAGTCAAAAATTAACTATTTAGAACAAAATTGACTTTTTGGTTAAAAGTTTACTTCTTGGGTCAATGGGTCAAGGTTTTACCATTTAGACTAAAGTTGACGTTTTGGTCGAAAATCAACCCATTAGGTTAACGGGTTGGTCATTGGGTCAAGGATTGACCATTTTGACCTAAGTTGACTCTTTGGTCAAAAGTCGACCTATTGGGACAATGGGGTGGTCATTAGTTTAAAAATTGACCATTTTGACCAAAATTGACTTTTCTGCCAAAAGTTGACCTATAAGGACAAGGGGTTGGTCATTGGGTCCAGGATTGACCATTTTGACTAAAGTTGACTTTTTGTTCAAAATTTAGCTTATTGGGTCAATGGGTTGGTCATTGGGTCAAGGATTGACCATTTTAGCCAAAGTTAAATTTTTTGTCAGAGATTGACTTATTGGGTGAATGATTGGTCATTAGGTAAAAAATTGACTATTTTGACCAAAATTAAATTTTTGGTGAAAAGTCGACTCATTGGGTTAACGGGGTGGTCATTGGGTCAAGGATTAACCATTTTGACTAAAGTCGAATTTTCGGTCAAAAGTCGACCTATTGGAACAATGGGGTGGACATTAGTTCAAAAATTGACTATTTTGACGAAAATTGAATTTTTTGACAAACGTTTACCTATTAGGTCAAGAATTGACCATTTTGACCAAAGTTATCTTTTTGGTCAAAAGTTGACCTATTGGGTCAATTAGTTGGTCGTTGGGTCAGAAATTGACTATTATAACTGTAGTTGACCTATTGGGTCAATGGGTGATCATTAGGTCAAAAATTGACTATTTCGACCAAAATTGACTTTTTGGTCAAATGTTGACCTATTCGGTCAATGGGTTGGTCGTTGGGTCAGGGATTGACCATTTTGACCAAAGTTGACTTTTTGGACAAAAGTTAACCTATTGAGTCAATGGGTTTGTTATTGGGTCAAAAATTGACCATTTTAACCAAAATTGACTTTTTAGTCACAAGTTGACCTATTGAGTCAATGAGGTGTTTGTTAGGTTAAAAATTAACTATTAACCAATATTTACTTTTTTTTATCAAAAGTTGGCCAATTGGGTCGATGGGTATGTCATTGTGTCAAACATTGACCATTTTCACTAAGTTTGACGTTTTGGTTAAAACTTGACCCATTGGGTTAATGGGGTAGTCATTAGGTCAAAAGTTGACTATTTTGACCAAAATTGATTTTTTTTGTCAGAAGTTGACCTATTGGGTCAATGGGTGGTCATTAGGTCAAGGATTGATTATTTTGTCAAAAATTGACCTATTAGGTTAATGGAATGGTCATTAGGTCAAAAATGGACTATTTTGTCAAAAACTGACTATTTTGTCAAAAACGGACTAGTTGGTCAAAAGTTGACCTATTGGGTCAATGGGTTGGTCATTCAGACAATGATTGAACATTTTTCCAAATTTGAATTTTTCGTCAGAGATTGACTTATTGTGTCAATAATTGGTCATTAGGTCAAAAATTGACTATTTTGACTAAAATTGACTTTTTAGTCAAAAGTTGACCTATTTGGTCAATGGGTTGGTCATTTGGTTTAGGATTGACCATTTTGACCAAAGCTAACTTTTTTGTCAAAAGTTGCTATATTGGGTAAATGAGTTCGTCATTTGGTCAGAAATTGTCCATTTTGACCAGAGTTAACTTTTTAGTCAAAAGTTGACCTATTGAGTCAATGGGGTGGTCATTTGGTCAAAAATTGACTATTTTGATCAAAATTAACTTTCTGGTCAAAAGTTGACCAATTGGGTTGGTCTTTGGGTCAATGATTGACCATTTTGACCAAAGTTGACATTTCAGTCAAAAGTTAGCTTGTTGGGTTGATGGATGGTTATTGGGTTAAGGATTGACCATTTTGACTACTTTAAATTTTTAGGCTCCGTTTGGGTCAGCTTATTTGGTGCGGTGGCGTTTTGAAGACGCACCCGGCCTGTTTGGGTAAATTGCATTTTGGCAGCTTATGCGTTTTCAAAACACACGAAACAACTTTTTCACATCGCATCTACCTTGGTGCGGTGGCAAAATTCTGGCTACGGTCTGTCTTCTCTAAAAAAAATTGTAATAGCCACCACACATAGCTTATCAGTAGATTATTTCTAATCAGCTTATCAGCAGATTATTCAATAACCTACAACTGCCCCAAACAGACCCTTATTCAGAGATTGAGTTATCGAGTCAATAATTGTTCATTATGTCAAAAATTGATTATTTTGACCAAAATTGAATTATTGGTCAAAAGTTGACCCATTAAGTCAATGGGGGTGTCATTGTGTCAGAAATTTGACTTTTTGGTCATTAGGTCAAAAAGTTGACCTATTGGGTCAATGAGGTGGTCATTAGGTCAAAAATTGACAATTTTAACCAAAATTGACTTTATGGTCAAAAGTTGTCCTTTTGGGTCAATGGGTTGGTTATTGAGTCAAGAATTGACGATTTAGACCAAAGTTAACTTTTTGGTCAAAATTGACCTATTGGGTCAATGGGTTGGTCATTGGGTCAAAGATGACCAAAGTTGACTTTTTGGTCAAAAGTTGACCAATTATGTAAATAATTGGTCATTAGGTCGAAAATTGATTATTTTGACCAAAATTGACTTTTGGTCGAAAGTCGATCTAATGGATCGATGGGTTGGTCATTGGGTCGAGGATTTACCATTTTGATTAAAGTTGAATTTTTGGTCGAAAGTTAACTTTGTTGCTCGATGGGTTTGTTATTGAGTCGAGGATTGACCATTATGACCAAAGTTGACTTTTTGGTTAGAGATTGACTTATTAGATCGATAATTGGTCATTAGGTCGAAAATGAATTTATTTTGAGCAAAATTGAATTTTGATTCAAAATTTGACTGTTAGGTCAATGATTTGGTCATTGGGTCAAGAATTGACCATTTTGACCAAAGTTGACTTTTTGGTCAAAAGTTAACCTATTAAGTCAATGGGTTGGCCATTGGGTCAAAAATTAACAACTTTGACCAAAGTTGACTTTTTTGGTCAAAAGTTGACCTATTTGGTCAATGGTTGGTCATTAGGTTAACAATTAACAATTTTAACCAAAATTGACTTTTTAGTTAAAAGTTTACTTATTGGGTCGATGAGTTGGTCAATGGGTCAAGTTTTGACAATTTTGACCAAAGTTGACGTTTTGGTCGAAAGTTGACCTATTGGGTCACTAGGTTGGTTATTGGGTCAAGGATTGACCATTTTTACCTAAGTTGACTTTTGGTCGGAGATTGACTTATTGGCTCAATAATTGGTCATTAGGTCAAAAATAGACTATGTTGACCCAAATTGAAATTTTGTCCAAAAGTCGACCCATTGGGTTAACGGGGTTGTCATTGGGTCAAAAATTGACCATTTTCACCAAAGTTGACTTTTTGGTCAAAACTTGGCTTATTGGGTCAATGGGTGGTCATTAGGTCAAAAATTGTCTATTTTGACCAAAATTAACATTTTGGTCAATAGTTGACATATTTGGTCAAGGGGTTGGTCATTGGGTTCAGGATTGACCATTTTAACTAAAGTTGACTTTTTGTTAAAAGTTAACATATTGGATCAATAGTTTGGTCAATGGGTCAGAAATTGACCATTTTAACCAAAGTTGACTTTTTGGTCAAAAGTTGACATATTGGGTCAATGGGTGGTCATTAAGTTAAAATTACTATTTTGACCAAAATTGACTTTTTGGTCAAAAGTTACTTTATTAGGTCAATGGGTATGTCATTTGTTAAAGGATTGACCACTTTGACTAAAGTTAACTTTTTGATCAAAAGTTTACCAATTGGGTCAATGATTGACCATTTTGACAAAAGTTGAATTTTTGGTCAGAGATTGACTTATTGGGTCAATAATTGGTCATTAGGTCAAAAATTGACTGTTTTGACCAAAATTGACTTTTTGGTTAAAAGTTGACATATTGGGTCAATGGGTTGGTCATCTGGGTTGAAGGATTGACCATTTTGGCCAAAGTTGACTTTTTTGTCAAAAGTTGACCTATTGGGTCAATGAGTTGGTCATTGGGTCAGAAATTGACCATTTTGACCAAAGTTGACTTTTTTGGTCAAAAGTTGACCTATTAGGTCAATGAGTTGGTCAATGGGTCAAAAATTACCATTTTAACTAAAGTTGACTTTTTAGTCAAAAGTTGACCATTTGGTCAATGGAGTGGTGATTGGGTCAAGGATTGACCATTTTGACCAAAGTTGACTTTTTGGTCGGAGATTGACTTATTGGGTCAATAATTGTTCACTAGGTCAACAATTGACTATTTTGACCAAAATTAAATTTTTGGTCAAAAGTTGACCCACTGTGTCAACAGGCTGATCATTGGGTCAGAATACGACCATTTTGATCAAAATTGACTTTTTGGTCAAAAGTTGACATATTGGTTCAATGGGGTGGTCATTAGGTCAAAATTTGACTATTTTGACCAAAATTGTCTTTTTGGTCAAAAGTTATCTTATCGGGTTAATGGGTTGGTCATTGAATCAATAATTGACCATTTTGACCAAAGTTGACTTTTTTGTCAGAGATTAACTTATAGGGTCAATAATTGTTCATTAGGTCAAAAATTGACTATGCTGACCAAAATAGACTTTTTGGTCAAAAGTTAACCTATTAGATCTATAGGTTTGTCTTGGGTAAAACATTAATCATTTTGACCAAATTTGAATTTTTGGTTAAAAAGTTGACTTATTGGGTTAAAGGGTTGGTCATTGGGTCAGAAGCTTACCACTTTAACCAAAGTTGACATATTGAGTCAATGGGTATGTCATTGTGTCAAAGATTAACCATTTTGACCAAAATTCACATTTTAGTGAAAGGTTGACCCTTGGGTTCAATGGGGTGGTCATTAGGTCAAAAATAAACTATT
This sequence comes from Papilionanthe hookeriana x Papilionanthe teres, assembly GCA_022702705.1. Classification (NCBI taxonomy): domain Eukaryota; kingdom Viridiplantae; phylum Streptophyta; class Magnoliopsida; order Asparagales; family Orchidaceae; genus Papilionanthe; species Papilionanthe hookeriana x Papilionanthe teres. Next base: position 86,838,812 of record CM040427.1, on the reverse strand, counting down.
TTGACCAAAATTGACTTTTTGGTCAAAAGTGGACCTATTGGGTCAATGGTTTGGTCATTTGGTCAAGGATTGACCATTTTGACCAAAGTCGACTTTTTGTTAAAAAGATGACCTATAGGGTCAATGGGTTAATCTTTGGGTGAAGGATTGACCATTTTGGCAAAAGTTGACTTTTGGGTCAGAGATTGACTTAATGGGTGAATAATTGGTCATTAAGTCAAAAATTGACTATTTTGACCAAAATTGACTTTTTCGTCAAAAGTTGACCTATTGGGTCAATGGGTTAGTCATTGGGTAAGAAATTGACCATTTTGACCAAAGTTGATTTTTTAGTCAAAAGTTGACCAATTGGGTCAATGGGGTGGTCATTGGGTCAAGTATTAATCATTTTGACCAAAGTTGACTTTTTTGTCAGAGATTGACTTATTGGGTCAAAATTTAGTTATTAGGTTAAAAATTGACTATTTTGACCAAAATTGAATCTTTGGTCAAAAGTGGACCCACTGGGTCAATGGGGTGGTCATTATGATAGAAATTGACCATTTTGACCAAAGTTGACTTTTTGGTCAAAAGTGTACAAATTGGTTCAATGGGGCGGTCATTAGGTCAAAATTTGACTATTTTGACAGAAATTAACTTTTTGGTCAAAATTTGACTTATTGGGTCAATGGGTTGGTCATTGGATAAAGGATTGACTGTTTTGACATGGTTGACTTTTTGGTCATAGATTGACTCATTGGGTTAATAATTATTCAGTATGTCAAAAATTGACTATTTTGACCAAAATTAACTTTTTGGTCAAAAGTTGACCTACCGGATCAATAAGTTGGTCATTGGGTAAAAAATTGATCCTTTTGACCAAAGTTGACTTTTTGGTAAAAAGTTGACCTATTGTGTCAATGGGTTGATCATTTGGTCAGAAATTGACCATTTTAACCAAAGTTAACATATTGGGTAAAGGATTAGGTCAAACATTGACTATTTTGACCAAAATTGACTTTTTTGTCAAAAGTTGACCTATTGGGTCGATGGGCTTGTCATTGGGTCATGGATTGACATTTTTGACCAAAGTTGATTTTATGGTTAAAAGTTGACCTATTGGGTCAATGGGTTAAGCATTGGGTTAAGGATTGACCATATTTTACCAATATTGACTTTTTTGTCAGAGATTGACTTATTGGGTCAATAATTAGTCATTAGGTCAAAATTGAATATTTTGACCAAAATTGAATTTTCATCAAAATTTGACACATTGGGTCAATCAGGTGGTCATTAGGTCAAAAATTGACTATATTGACCAAAATTGATTTTTTGGTCAAAAGTTGACCTATTGGGTCAATGGGATGGTCATTGGGTCAAGGATCATCCATTTTGACCAAAGTTGACTTTTTGGTCGAAAGTTGACCAATTGGGTCAATGAGTTGGTCAATGGGTCAAGGATTGATCATTTTGACTAAAGTTAACTTTTTTGTCAGAGATTGAAGTATTGGGTCAATAATTGGTCATTATGTCAACATTTGATAATTTACCAAAACAGAATTTTTTGTAAAAAGTTGACCTATTGGTTTAATGAGGTGGTCATTGGGTCAGAAATTGACCATTTTGACCAAAGTTAACTTTTTGGTCAAAAGTTGACCTATTGTGTCAATGGGTTGGTCATTGTGTCAAGGATTGACTAATTTGAGAAAAGTTCACTCTTTGGTCAAAAGTTGACCTATTCAGCCAATGGGTTGGTCATTGTTTCAAGGACTGACCATTTTGACCAAAGTTAACTTTTTGGTCAGAGATCGACTTATTGGGTCAATCATTGCTCATCTCATAAAAATTTGACTATTTTAGTCAAAATTTGACGTATTGGGTCTATGGGTTTGTCATTGGGTCAAGGATTGACCATTTTGACCAAAGTTGACTTTTTGGTCAAAAGTTGACCTGTTGGATTAATGGGTTGGCCATTGGCTGAAAAATTGACCATTTTAACCAAAGTCAACTTTTTGGTCAGAGATTGACTTATTGGGTAATAATTGGGCATTCGATCAAAAATTGATTATTTTGACAAAAATTGAATTTTTAGTTAAAAGTTGACCTATTGGGTAAATGGGGTGGTCATTAGGTAAAAAATTGACTATTTTGACCAAAATTGACTTTTTGATCAAAAGTTAACCTATTGGGTCACTGGATTGGTCATTGGGTCAAGGATTGACCATTTTAACCAAAGTTGACTTTTTCGTCAAAAGTTGACCTATTAGGTCAATGTGTTGGTTATTGAGTCAATGATTTACCATTTTGACCAAAGTTGAATTTATGGTCAAAAATTGACCTATTGGGTCAATGGGTTAAGAATTAGGTCAAGGATTGACCACTTTGACCAAAGTTGACTTTTTGGTCCGAGATTGACTTATTAGGTCAATAATTGGTCATTAGGCTCAAATTGACTGTTTTGACAAAAATTGATTTTTCAGTCAAAATTTGACCCATTGTGTCAATGGAGTGGTCATTAAGTAAAAAATTAACTATATTGGCCTAAATTGACTTTTTGGTCAAAAGTTGACATATTGGGTCAATGGGTTGGTCATTGGGTCAAAGATCAACCATTTTGACCAAAGTTGACTTTTTGGTCAAAAGTTGACCTATTGGGTCAATGTGTCAAGGATTGACCATTTTGACCAAAGTTGACTTTTTTGTCAGAGATTGACTTATTGGGTCAATAATTGGTCTTTATGTCAAAAATTAACTATTTTGCTCAAAAGTTGACCTATTGGGTCTATGGGTTTGTTATTGGGTCAAGGATTAACCATTTTGACCTAAGTTGACTTTTTGGTCAAAAGTTGACCTATTGGGTTAATGGGTTGGTCATTGGGTTTGAAATTGACCATTTTAACAAAACTTGACTTTTTTGTCAAAAGTTGACCTATTCGGTTAATGGGGTGGTCATTAGGTCAAAAATTGATAATTTTGATCAAAATTAACTTTTTGGTCAAAAGTTAACCTATTAAGTCAATTGGTTAGCCATTGGGTCAAGGATTGACCATTTTGACCAAAGTTGACTTTTTGGTCAAAAGTTGACTTATTGGGTAAATGAGTTGGTCGTTCGGTCATAGATTAACCATTTTGACCAAAGTTGACTTTTTGGTCAGAGTTGACTTATTGAGTTAACATATGGTCGTTCGGTCAAAAATTGATTATTTTGACCAAAGTTGAAATTTTGGTCAAAGATTGACCCATTGGGTCAATTGGGTGGTTATTATGTCAGAAATTGACCACCTTGACCAAAGTTGACTTTTTATTAAAAGTTGATCTATAGGGTCAATGAGTTGGTCATTGGATCAGAAATTGATCATTTTGACCAATCTTGATATTTTCATCAAAAGTTGACCTTTTGGGTCAATGGGGTGGTCATTAGGTAAAAATTGACTATTTTGACCAAAATTAACTTTTTGGTCAAAAGTTAACCTATTGGGTCAATGGGTTGGTCATTGGGTCAAGGATTGACCACTTTAGCCAAAGTTTAATTTTTGGTTAAAAGTTGACCTATTGGGCAATGGGTTGGTCATTAGATCAGGGATTTACCATCTTGACCAAAGTTGACTTTCTGGTCACAGATTGACTTACTGAGTCAATAATTGTTCATTAGGTCAAAAATTGATTATTTTGACAAAAATTGACTTTTTCGACAAAAGTTGACCTATCAGATCAAAAGGTTGGTCATTAGGTCAAAAATTGATCATTTTGACCAAAGTTGACTTTTTGGTAAAAAGTTGACCTGTTGGGTCAATGGGTTGGTCATTGGGTCACAAATTAACCATTTTAACCAAAGTTAACATATTGGGTCAATGGGCTGGTAATTAGGTCAAAAATTGACTATTTTGACTAAAATTGACTTGTTGGTCAAAAGTTGACCTATTGGGTCGATGGGTTGGTAATTGGGTCAAAGATTGACCATTTTAGCCAAAGTTGACTTTCTGGTCAAAAGTTGACCAATTGGATCAATGAGTTAAGCATTTGGTAAAGGATTGACCATTTTTTTACCAAAGTTGATGTTTTGGTTAGAGATTGAATTATTAAGTCAATAATTGGTCATTTGATCAAAATTAACTATTTTGACCAAAATTTGACCCATTGGGTCAATCGAGTGGTCATTAGGTCAAAAATAGACTAGATTGACCAAAATTGATTTTTTTGTCAAAAGTTGACCTATTTGGTCAATGGGTTGGTCATTAGGTCAAGGATTAACCATTTTGACTAAAGTTGACTTTTTGATCAAAAGTTGACCTATTGGGTCAATGGGTTGCTCAATGGGTCAAGGATTTGCCATTTTGACCAAAGTTGTCTTTTTAGTCAGAGATTGAGTTAATGGGTCAAAAATTGGTCATTAGGTGAAAATTTGACAATTGTGACCAAAATTGAATTTTTGGTGAAAAGTTGACCCATTGGTTCAATGGGGTGGTCATTGGGTCATAAATTGACTATTTTGAGCAAAGTTAACTTTTTGGTCAAAAGTTGACCTTTTGGGACAATGGGTTGTTCATTAGGTCAAAAATCGATCATGTTGACCAAAATTGACATTTTTGTCAAAAGTTGACCTATTGTGTCAATGGGTTTGTCATTATGTCAAGGATTGACTAATTTGACAAAAGTTCACTTTTTGGTCAAAAGTTAACCTATTGGGTCAATGTGTTAGTCATTGGGTCAAGGATTGACCATTTTGACCAAAGTTAACTTATTTGTCAGAGTTTGACTTATTGGGTCAATAATTGGTCATCATGTCCAAAATTGACTATTTTTGTCAAAATAAATTGACTACTTTAGTAAAAATTTGACCTGTTGGGTCTATGAGTTTGTCATTGGGTCAAGGATTCACCATTTTGACCAAAGTTGACTTTTTTGTCAAAAGTTGTCCTATTAGGTTAATGGGTTGGTCATTGGCTCAGAAATTGACCATTTAAACCAAAATTGATTTTTTGGTCTGAGTTTAACTTATTGGGTCACTAATTGGTCATTCGGTCAAAAATTAATTATTTTGACTAAAATTGAATTTTTGGTCAAAAGTTGATCCATTGGGTCATATGAGTGGTCATTATATCGGAAATTGACCATTTTGACCAAAGTTGACTTTTTGTCAGAAGTTAACATATTGGGTCAACGAGATGGTTATTAGGTTAAAAATTGACTATTTTGACCAAAATTGACATTTTGGTCAAAAGTTGACCTATTGGGTCAGTTGGTTGGTCATTGGGTCAAGGATTGACCATTTTGACCAAAGTTAACTCTTTGTTCAAAAGTTGACCTATTAGGTCAATGTGTTGGTTACTAGGTTAAGAATTGTCCATTTTGACCAAAGTTGACTTTTTGGTCGTTGAGTGAGAAATTAACCATTTTGACCAAAGTTGACTTTTTCTTGTCAAAAGTTGACCTATTAGGTCAATTAGTTGGTCGTAAGGTCAAAAATTGTCTATTTTGACCAAAATTGACTTTTTTTTTATCAAAAGTTGACCTATTGGGTCAATTGGTTGGTCATTGGGTCAGGGATTGATCGTTTTTACCAAAGTTGACTTTTTTTAAAAAAAGTTGACCTATTTGATCAATGGGTTGGTCATTGGTTCAGAAATTAACAATTTTAACCAAAGTTGACTTTTTGGTTAAAAGTTGACCTATTGGGTCAATGGGTGGTCATTAGGTTAAAAATTACTATTTTGACCAAAATTTACTTTTTGCTCAAAAGTTGAGCTATAGGGTCAATGGGTATGTCATTGGTTCAAGGATTGACCACTTTGACTAAAGTTGACTTTTTGGTCAAAAGTTTACCTATTGGGTCGATGGGTTGGTCATTGGGTCAATGATTGGTCATGTTGACTAAAGTTGAATTTTTGGTCAGAGATTGACTTATTGGGTTAATAATTGGTCATTAGGTAAAAATTGACTATTTTAACCAAAATTGACTTTTTAGTTAAATGTTGACCTATTAGGTCAATGGGTTGGTCATTGGGTTACGGATTGATCATTTTGGCCAAAGTTGACTTTTTGGTCAAAAGTCGACCTATTGGGTCAATGAGTTGGTCATTGGGTCAGAAATTGACCATTTTGACCAAAGTTTACTTTTTGGTTAAAAGTTGACCTATTGGGTCAACTGGGTGGTCATTAGGTCAAAATTGACAATTTTGATGAGAGTGACTTTTTGGTCAAAAGTTGACATATTGGGTCAATTGGTTGGTCATTCGGTCAAGGATTGACCATTTTGGTCGGAGATTGACTTATTGGGTCAGAGATTGCTTTTTTGACCAAAGTTGACTTTTTGGTCAGAGATTGACTTACATTCAGACAAAAATTAATTATTTTGACCTAAATTGAATTTTTGGTCAAAAGTTGACCAATTGGGTCAATAGGGTGGTCATTGTGTTAGAAATAGACCATTTTGACCAAAGTTGACTTTTTGGTCAGTAGTTGACCTATTTGGTCAATGGGTTGGCCATTGGGTCAAAAATGACAACTTTTACCGAACTTGATATTTTGGTCGAAAGTTGACATAATGGGTCAATGAGTTGGTCATTAGGTCAAGGATTGTCTATTTTGACCAAAGTTGACTTTTTGGTCAAAAGTTGACTTATTGGGTCAATGAGTTGGTCTTTGGGTCAAGGATCGATCATTTTGACCAAAGTTGGCTTTTTGGTAAGAGATTAACTTATTGGGTTAATAATTGTTCATTAGGTCAAAAATTAACTATTTTGACCAAAATTGATTTTTTGGTCAAAAGTTGACCCATTTGCTCAACGGGTTGGTCATTAGGTCAGAAATTAACCATTTTGACTAAAGTTGACTTTTTGGTCGAAAGTTGACTATTGGATTGATGAGTTGGTCATTGGGTCGAAATTGACCATTTTGACCAAAATTGACTTTATAGTCAAAAGTTGATCTATTGGGTCAATGAGTTAAGCAATGGGTAAAAGATTGATCATTTTTGTCCAATATTGACTTTTTGGTCAGAGAATGACCTATTGGGTCAGTAATTGGTCACTAGGTCAAAGTTGAATTTTCGGTCAAAATTTGACCCATTGGGTTAGTCGGGTAGTCATTAGATCAAAAATTGACTATCTTCACAAAAATTGATTTTTTGGTCAAAAGTTGACCTATTGGGTCAATGGGTTGGTCATTGGGTCAAGGATTAACCATTTGAACCAATGTTGACTTTTTGGTCAAAAGTTGACCTATTGTGTTAATGGGTTGTTCAATGAGTCAGGGAATGACCATTTAGACTAAAGTTGTCTTTTGTGTCAGAGATTGAGTTATTAGGTCAATAATTGGTCATTAGGTCGAAATTTAACAATTTTGACCAAAATTGAATTTTTGGTGAAAAGTTGCCCATTAGTTCAATGGGGTAGTCATTGAGTCAGAAATTGACCATTTTGAACAAAGTTAACTTTTTTGTCAAAAGTTGACCTATTGGGTCAATGGGTGGTCAATAGGTCAAAAGTCGACTATATTGACCAAAATTGACTTTTTGCTCAAAAGTTGACCTATTGTGTCAATGGGTTGGTCATTGTGTCAAGGATTGACTAATTTGACTAAAGCTCACTTTTTGGTCAAAAGTTGACCTATTGGGTCAGTGGGTTGGTCATTGGGTTAAGGATTGACCATTCTGAGCAAAGTTGATTTTTTGGTCAGAGATTGACTTATTGGGTCAACAATTGGTCATCATGTCAAAAATTGACTCTTTGGTCAAAAGTTGACCTATTGGGTCAATGGGTTGGTCATTTGGTCTAGGATCAACCATTTTACCAAAGTTAACTTTTTGGTCAAAAGTTTACCAATTTGGTCAATGGGTCAAGGATTGACCATTTTGACCAAAGTTGACTTTTGGTCAGAGATTGACTTATTGGGTCAATAATTGGTCTTTATGTCAAATATTAACTTTTTTGGTCAAAAATTGACCTATTGGGTCTATGGTTTTGTCATTGGGTCAAGGATTGACCTTTTTGACCAAAGTTGACTTTTCGGTTAAAAGTTGACCTATTGGATTAATGGGTTTGTCATTGGGTCAGAAATTGACCATTTTAACAAAACTTGACGTTTTCATCAAAAGTTGACCTATTGAGTTAATGGGGTAGTCATTAGGTCAAAAAATGACAATTTTGATCAAAATTATTGGGTCAATGGGATGGTCATTAGGTTAAAAATTGACTATATTAACAATTTTGATCATTAGGTTAAAAATTGACAATTTTGATTAAAATTAACTTTTTGGTCAAAAGTTGACCTATTGGGTCAATGGGTTGGTCACTGAGTCAAGGATTGACCATTTTGACCAAAGTTGAATTTTTGGTCAGAAGTTGACTTATTGGGTCAATGGGTTGGTCATTTGGTAAAAGAATAACCATTTCAACCGAAGTTAACTTTTGGTCAGAGATCGACTTATTGGGTCAATAATTGGTCATTCGGTAAAAAATTCACTATTTTGACCAAAATTAAATTTTTGGTCAAAAGTTGACCCATTGGGTCAATTGGGTGGTCATTATGTCAGAAATTGACCATTTTGACTAAAGTTGACTTTTTATCAAAAGTTGACCTATTGGGTCAATGGGTTGGTCATTGGATAATAAATTTACCATTTTAACCAAACTTGGCGTTCTCATCTAAAGTTGACCTCTTGGTTAATGGGGTGGTCATTAGGTAAAAATTGACTATTTTGACCCAAATTAACTTTTTGGTCAAAAAGTTGACCTATTGGGTCAATGGATTGGTCATTGGGTCAAGGATTGATCATTTTAACCAAAGTTGACTTTTTCGTCAAAAGTTGACATATTTGGTTAATGTGTTAGTTATTAGGTCAAGGATTGTTCATTTTGACCAAAGTTGACTTTTTGGTCGTTTGGTGAAAAATTAATCATTTTGACCAAAATTGACTTTTTCATCAAAAGTTGACTTATTTGGTCAATGGGCTGATCTTTGGGTAAAGGATTGACAAGTTTAACCAAAGTTGTTTTTATGGTCAAAAGTTGACTTATTAGGTCAATGTGTTGGTCATTAGGTCAATGATTGACCATTTTGACCGAAGTTTACTTTATGGTCAAAAGTTAAGTCATTGGGTCAACGGGTTAAGCACTAGGTCAAGGATTTATCGTTTTGACCAAAGTTGACTTTTTGGTCAGAGATTGACTTATTAAGTCAATAATTGGTCATTAGGTCAAAATTGACTATTTTGACCATACTTGAATTTTCAGTCAAAATTTGACCCATTGGGTTAATGGGTGGCATTAGGTCAACAATTGACTATATTGACCTAAATTGACTTTTTGGTCAAAAGTTGAGCTATTGGGTCAATGGGTTGGTCATTGGGTCAAGGATCAACCATTTTGACCAAAGTTGACTTTTTAGTCAAAAGTTAACATATTGGGTCAATGGGTCAAGGATTGACCATTTTGACCAAAGTATACATTTTGGTCAGAGATTGACTTATTGGGTCAATATTTGGTCTTTATGTCAAAAATTGACTATTTTCATCAAAAGTTGACTAATGGGTCTATGGGTTTGTCATTGGGCAAGGATTGACTATTTTAACCAAAGTTGACTTTTTAGTCAAAAGTTGATCTTTTGGGTTAATGGGTTGGTCATTGGATTTGAAATTGATCTTTTTAACAAATCTTGACGTTTTTGTCTAAAGTTGACCTATTGGGTTAATGGGGTGGTCATTAAGTCAAAAATTGATAATTTTGATCAAAACTAACATTTTGGTCAAAACTTGACCTATTGCGTCAATGGGTTGATCATTGGGACAAGGATTGACCATTTTGACCAAAGTTGACTTTTTGTTCAGAAGTTGACTTATTGGGTCAATGGGTTGGTCATTGGGTAAAAGAATAACCATTTCGACCAAAGTTGACTTTTTGGTCAGAGATTGACTTAATGGGTCAATAATTTGTCATTCGGTCAAAAATTGATTATTTTGACCAAAATTGAATTTATGGTCAAAAGTTGACCCATTGGGTGAATTGGGTGGTCATTATGTCAGAAAGTGACCATTTTGACCAAAGTTGACTTTTTGTCAAAAGTTGATCAATTGGATCAATGGGTTGGTCATTGGATCAGAAATTGACCATTTTGATCAAACTTGACGTTTTCGTCAAAAGTTGACCTCTTGAGTTAATGGGATGTTCATTAGGAAAAAAATGACAATTTTGACCAAAATTGACTTGTTGGTCAAAAGTTAACCTATTGGGTAAATAGGTTTGTCAATAGGTCAAGGATTGGCTATTTTAACCAAAGTTGACTTTTTCATCAAAAGTTGACCAATTAGGTAAATGTGTTGGTTATTGGGTCAAGGATTGCCCATTTTGACTAATGTTGACTTCTTGGTCGTTGGGTGAAAAATTAACCATTTTGACCAAAGTTGACATTTTGGTCAAAAGTTGACCTATTGGGTCTATGGGGTGGTTATTAGGTTAAAAATTGACTATTTTGACAAAAATTGACTTCTTGGTCAAAAGTTGACCTATTTGGTCAATGGGTTTGTCATTGGATCAAGGATTTATAAGTTTAACCAAAGTTGTCTTTTTAGTGAAAAGTTGTCTTTTGATGAAAAGTTGACTTATTCGGTCAATGGGTTGGTCATTGGGCCAATGATTGACAATTTTTACCAAAGTTGACTTTATGGTCAAAAGTTGACCTATTGGGTCAATGAGTTAAGCATTAGGTCTAGGATTGATCATTTTGACCAAAGTTGACTTTTTGGTCAGAGATTGACTTACTTGGTCAATACTTGGTCATTAGGTCAAAATTGACTATTTTGACCAAAATTGAATTTTCAGTCAAAATTTGACCCATTTGATCAATGCGATGGTCATTAGGTCAAAAATTGACTATATTAACTTAAATTGACTATTTGGTCAAAAGTTGACCTATTGGTTCAATGGGTTGGTAATTGGATCAAGGATCAACCATTTTGAGCGAAGTTGACTTTTTAGTCAAAAGTTAACTTATTGGGTCAATGGGTCAAGGATTGACAATTTTAACCAAAGATGACATATTGGTCAGAGATTCACTTATTGGGTCAATAATTGGCCTTTATGTCAAAAATTGACTATTTTGGTCAAAAGTTGACCTATTGGGTCTGTGGGTTTGACATTGGGTCAAGGATTGACTATTTTGGCTAAAGTTGACCTTTTGGGTCAATGGTTTAGTCATTGGGTCAAGGATCAACCATTTGGACCAATGTTGACTTTTTGGTCAAAAGTTGACCTATTGTGTTAATGGGTTGTTCAATGGGTCAAGGATTGACCATTTAGACTAAAGTTGACTTTTTTGTGAGAGATTGAGTTATTAAGTCAATAATTGGTCATTAGGTCGAAATTTGACAATTTTGACCAAAATTGAATTTTTAGTGAAAAGTTGCCCATTAGTTCAATGGGGTATTCATTGGGTCAGAAATTGACAATTTTGAACAAAGTTAACTTTTTTGTCAAAAGTTGACCTATTAGGTTAATGGGTGGTCATTAGGGCAAAAATTGACTATATTGACCAAAATTGACTTTTTGCTCAAAAGTTGACCTATTGTGTCAATGGGTTGGTCATTGTGTCAAGGATTGACTAATTTGACTAAAGCTCACTTTTTGGTCAAAAGTTGACCTATTGGGTCAATGGGTTGGTCATTGGGTCAAGGATTAACCATTTTGAGCAAAGTTAATTTTTTGGTCAGAGATTGACTTGTTGGGTCAATAATTGGTCATCATGTCAAAAATTGACTCTTTGGTCAAAAGTTGACCTATTGGGTCAATGGGTTGGTAATTTGGTCGAGGATCAACCATTTTACCAAAGTTGTCTTTTTGGTCGAGTTTGCTATTTGAGTTGATGGGTCGAGATTGACCATTTTGACCAAAGTTGACATTTTGGTCAGAGATTGACTTATTGGGTCAATAATTGGTCTTTATGTCAAATATTAACTATTTTGGTCAAAAGTTGACCTATTAGGTCTATGGTTTTGTCATTGGGTCAAAGATTGACCTTTTTGACCAAAGTTGACTTTTTGGTCAAAAGTTGACCTATTGGATTAATGGATTTATCATTGGGTCAGAAATTGACCATTTTAAGAAAACTTGACGTTTTCGTCAAAAGTTGACCTATTGGGTTAATGGGGTAGTCATTAGGTCAAAAATTGACAATTTTCATCAAAATTATTGGGTCAATGGGGTGGTCATTAGGTTAAAAGTTGATAATATTGACAATTTTGATCATTAGGTGAAAAATTGACAATTTTGATTAAAATTAACTTTTTGGTCAAAAGTTGACCTATTGGGTCAATGGGTTGGTCACGGGGTCAAGGATTGACCATTTTGACCAAAGTTGAATTTTTGGTCAGAAGTTGACTTATTGGGTCAATGGATTGGTGATTTGGTAAAAGAAAAACCATTTCGACCGAAGTTAACTTTTTGGTCAGAGATTGACTTATTGGGTCAATAATTAGTCATTCGGTAAAAAATTCATTATTTTGACCAAAATTAAATTTTTGGTCAAAAGTTGACCCATTGGGTCAGTTGGGTGGTCATTATGTCAGAAATTGACCATTTTGACCAAAGTTAACTTTTGGTCAAAAGTTGACCTATTGGGTCAATGGGTTGGTCGTTGGATCAGAAATTGACCATTTTAACCAAACTTGGCGTTCTCGTCAAAAGTTGACCTCTTGGTCAATGGGGTGGTCATTAGGTAAAAATTGAATATTTTGACCAAATTTTACTTTTTGGTTAAAAGTTGACCTGTTGGGTCAATGGGTTGGTCATTGGGTCAAGGATTGACCATTTTAACCAAAGTTAACTTTTTCGTCAAAAATTGACATATTAGGTTAATGTGTTGGTTATTAGATCAAGGATTGTTCATTTTGACCAAAGTTGACTTTTTGGTTGTTTGGTGAAAAATTAATCATTTTGACCAAAGTTTACTTTTTGGTCAAAAAGTTGACCTTTTGGGCTATGGGGTTGTCATGAGGTCAAAAATTGACTATTTTGACCAAAATTGACTTTTTCGTCAAAAGTTGACTTATTTGGTCAATGGGTTGATCTTTGGGTAAAGGATTGACAAGTTTAACCAAAGTTGTTTTTATGGTCAAAAGTTGACTTATTGGGTCAATGAGTTGGTCATTAGGTCAATGATTAACCATTTTGACCGAAGTTTACTTTATGGTCAAAAGTTGACCTATTGGGTCAATGGGTTAAGCATTAGGTCAAGGATTTACCATGTTGACCAAAGTTGACTTTTTGGTCAGAGATTGACTTATTAGGTCAATAATTGGTCATTAGGTCAAAATTGACTATTTTGACCATAATTGAATTTTCAGTCAAAATTTGACCCATTGGGTTAATGGGGTGGTCATTAGGTCAAAAATTGACTTTTTGGTCAAAAGTTGAGCTATTGGGGCAATGGGTTGGTCATTGGGTGAAGGATCAACCATTATGACCAAAGTTGACTTTTTGGTCAAAAGTTAACCTATTGGGTTAATGGGTCAGGATTGACCATATTGACCAAAGTATACATCTTGTCAGAGATTGACTTATTGGGTCAATATTTGGTCTTTATGTCAAAAATTGACTATTTTCATCAAAAGTTGACTAATGGGTCTATTGGTTTGTCATTGGGTCAAGGATTGACCATTTTGACCAAAGTTGACTTTTTAGTCAAAAGTTGATCTTTTGGGTTAATGGGTTGGTCATTGGATTTGAAATTGACCATTTTAACAAAACTTGATGTTTTCGTCAAAAGTTGACCTATTCGGTTAATGGGGTGGTCATTAAGTCAAAAATTGACGATTTTGATCAAAACTAACATTTTGGTCAAAACTTGACCTATTGGGTCAATGGGTTGGTCATTGGGACAAGGATTAACCATTTTGACAAAAGTTAACTTTTTGTTCAGAAGTTGACTTATTGGGTCAATGGGTTGGTCATTAGGTAAAAGAATAACCATTTCAACCAAAGTTGACTTTTTGGTCAGAGATTGACTTATTGGGTCAATAATTTGTCATTTGGTCAAAAATTGATTATTTTGACCAAAATTGAATTTATGGTCCAAAGTTGGCCCATTGGGTGAATTGGGTGGTCATTATGTCAGAAAGTGACCATTTTGACCAAAGTTGACTTTTTGTCAAAAGTTGATCTATTGGATCAATGGGTTGGTGATTGGATCAGAAATTGACCATTTTGACCAAACTTGACGTTTTCGTCAAAAGTTGACCTCTTGGGTTAATGGGGTGGTCATTAGGAAAAAAATGACTATTTTGACCAAAATTGACTTGTTGGTCAAAAGTTAACCTATTGGGTAAATGGGTTTGTCAATAGGTCAAGGATTGACTATTTTAACCAAAGTTGACTTTTTCGTCAAAAGTTGACCAATTAGGTAAATGTGTTGGTTATTGGGTCAAGGATTGTCCATTTTGACTAAAGTTGACTTCTTGGTCATTGGGTGAAAAATTAACCATTTTGACCAAAGTTGACTTTTTGGTCAAAAGTTGACCTATTCGGTCTATGGGGTGGTTATTAGGTCAAAAATTGACTATTTTGACAAAAACTGACTTTTTGGTCAAAAGTTGACCTATTTGGTCAATGGGTTTGTCATTGGGTCAAGGATTAACAAGTTTAACCAAAGTTTTCTTTTTAGTGAAAAGTTGTCTTTTTGGTGAAGAGTTGACTTATTCGGTCAATGGGTTGGTCATTGGGCCAATGATTGACAATTTTGACCAATGTTGACTTTATGGTCAAAAGGTGACCTATTGGGTCAATGGGTTAAGCATTAGGTCAAGGATTGACCATTTTGACCAAAGTTGACTTTTTGGTCAGAGATTGACTTATTAGGTCAATACTTGGTCATTAGGTCAAAATTGACTATTTTGACCAAAATTGAATTTTCAGTCAAAATTTGACCCATTGGATCAATGCGGTGGTCATTAGGTCAAAATTTGACTATATTAACTTAAATTGACTTTTTGGTCAAAAGTTGACCTATTGGTTCAATGGGATGGTAATTGGGTCAAGGATTAACCTTTCTAACCAAAGTTGACTTTTTAGTCAAAAGTTGACTTATTGGGAAAATGAGTCAAGGATTGATAATTTTAACCAAAGATGACATTTTGGTCAGAGATTCACTTATTGGGTCAATAATTGGCCTTTATGTCAAAAATTGACTATTTTGGTCAAAAGTTGACCTATTGGGTCTGTGGGTTTGTCATTGGGTCAAGGATTGACTATTTTGGCTACAGTTGACCTTTTGGTCAAAAGTTGACCTATTGGGTTAATGGGTTGGTCATTGGGTCAGAAATTGACCATTTTAATAAAACTTGACGTTTTCGTCAAAAAATTGACCTATCATCAGGTCAAAAATTGACAATTTTAATTAGAATTAACTTTTTGGTCAAAAGTTGACCTATTGGCTCAATGGGTTGGTCATTGGGTCAAGGAATGACCATTTTGACCAAAGTTGACTTTTTGGTCAGAGATTGACTTATTGGGACAATAATTCTTCATTAGGTTAAAAATTGACTAATTTGACCAAAATTGACTTTTTGGTCAACAGTTGACCTATTGGGTGAATGGGTTGGTCATTGGGTAAAAAATTGACCATTTTGACTAAAGTTGACTTTTTGGTCAAAAGTTGACCAATTGGGTCAATGGGGTGGTCATTGGGTCAAGTATTGATCATTTGACCAAAGTTGACTTTTGGAAAAAAAGTTGCCTATTGAGTAAATGGGTTGGTCATTGGGTCAGAAATTGACCATTTTAACCAAAGTTGACATATTGGGTAAATAGGGTAGTCATTAGGTCAAAAATTAACTATTTTGACCAAAATTGACTTTTTGGTCAAAAGTTGACATATTGGGTCTATGGGTTGGTCATTGGGTCAATGATTGACTTTTTTGACCAAAGTTGACTTTATGGTCAAAATTTGACCTATTGAGTCAATGGGAAAGCATTAGGTCAAGGATTGACCATTCTGACCAAAGTTGACTTTTTAGTCGGAGATTGACTTATTAGGTCAATAATTGGTCATCAGGTCAAAATTAACTATTTTGACCAAAATCAAAATTTCAGTCAGAATTTGACCCATTGTGTCAATGGGGAGGTCTTTAGGTCAAAAATTGACTATATTGACCAAAATTGACATTTTGGTCAAAAGTTGATCTATTGGGTCAATGTGTTGGTCATTGGGTCAAGGATCAACTATTTTGACCAAAGATGACTTTTTGGTCAAAAGTTGACCAATTATGTCAATGGGTGAAGGATTGACCATTTTAACCAAAGTTGACTTTTTGATCAGAGATTAACTTATTGGGTCAATAATTGGTCTTTATGTCAAAAATTGACTATTTTGGTCAAAAGTTGACCTATTGGGTCTATGGGTTCATCATTAGGTCAAGGATTGACCATTTTGACCAAAGTTAACTTTTTGGTCAAAAGTTGACCTATTGGGTTAATGGGTTGGTCATTCGATTAGAAATTGATTATTTTGACCAAACTTGACGTTTTCGTCGAAAGTTGACCTGTTGGGTTAATGGGTTGGTCATTAGATCAAAAATTGATAATTTTGTTCAAAATTAACTTTTTGGGCAAAAGTTGACCTATTGGGTCAATGGGTTGGTCATTGGGTCATGGATTGACCATTTTGACCAAAGTTGACTTTTTGGTCAGAAGTTGACTTATTGGGTCAATGGGTTGGTCATTGGGTCAGAGATTAACCATTTCGACCAGAGTTGAGTTTTTGAACAGAGATTGACTTATTGGGTCAATAATTGGTCATTCGGTCAAAAATTGATTATTTTCACAAAACTTGAATTTTTGATCAAAAGTTGACCCATTGGGTCAATTGGGTGGTCATTATGTAAGAAATTGACCATTTTGACCAAAGTTGCCTTTTTGTCAAAAGTTGACCTATTGGGTTAATAGATTGGTCATTGGAACAGAAATTGAACATTTTTACCAAACTTGGCTTTTTTGTCAAAAGTTGACCTATTGGGTCAACTGTGTGTTCATTAGGTAAAAAATTGACTATATTGACCAAAATTTACTTTTTGGTCAAAAGTTGACCTATTGTATCAATTGTTTTGTTATTGGGTCAAGGATTGACCATTTTGACCAAAGTTGACTTTTTGGTCATTGGGTGAGAAATTAACCATTTTAACCAAAGTTGACTTTTAGGTCAAAAGTTGACCTATTGGGTTAATGGAGTGGTCATTAGGTCAAAAATTGACTACTTTGACCAAAATTGACTTTTTTGGTCAAAAGTTGACATATTTGGTCAATGGATTGGTCATTGGGTCAAGGATTGACCATTTTGACCAAAGTTGTCTTTTTGGTCAAAAGTTGACATATTGGATCAATGAGTTGGTCATTGGGTCATTGATTGACCATTTTGACCAAAGCTGACTTTTTGGTCAAATGTTGACCTATTGGCTCAATGAGTTGGTCAATGGGTCAAGGATTGACCATTTTGATCAAATTTGACTTTTTGGTCAGATTTTAACTTATTGAGTCAAAAATTGGTCATTAGGTCAAAATTGACTATTTCGACAAAAAATTGATTGTTTCGTCAAAAGTTGACCTATTGGGTCAATGGGTTGGTCATTGGGTCAAGGATTGATCATTTTGACCAAAGTTGACTTTTTGGTCAAAGGTTGGCCTATTGGGTATATGGGTTGGTCGTTAGGTTAAAAATTGACCATTTTAACCAAAGTTGACCTTTGGGTCAATGGGGTGGTAATTAGGGCAAAAATTAACTATTTTGTCCGAAATTGACTTTTTGGTCAAAAGTTGACCTATTGGGTCAATGTGTTGGTCATTGGGACTGAAATTGACCAATTTAGCCAAACTTGACTTTTTGGTCAAATGTTGACCTGTTGGGTCAATGGGGTGGTCATTAGGTCAAAAATTGACTATTTTGACCAAAATTGTCTTTTTGGTCAAAAGCTGACCAATTGGGTGAATGAGTTCTTCATTGGGTTAAGGATTGACAATTTTGAGCAAAGTTGACTTTTTGGTCAAAAGTTGATCTATTGGGTTAATGAGTTGGTCATTGGGTCAGAAAGTTACAATTTTGACCAAACTTGACTTTTTGGTCAAAAGTTGATCTATTGGGTCAATTGTGCGGTCATTAGGTAAAAAACTGTCTATTTTGACGAAAATTAACTTTTTTGGTCAAAAGTTGACCTATTGGGTCAATGGGTTGCTCATTGGGACAACATATGACCATTTTGACCAAAGTTGACTTTTTGGTCAAAAGTTGACATATTGGGTCAATGGTTTGGTCATCAGAAATTGGCCATTTTAACTAAAGTTTACTCTTTGGTCAAAAGTTGGCCTATTGGGTCAATGGGTGGCCATTAGGTTAAAAGTTACTATTTTGACCAAAATTGAGTTTTGGGTCAAAAGTTGACTTGTTGGGTCAATTAGTATGTCATTGGTTCAAGGATTGACCACTTTGACTAAAGTTAACTTTTTGGTCAAAACTTGACCTATTGGGTCAATGCGTTGGTCATTGGGTCAATGATTGACCAATTTGACTAAAGTTAAATTTTTGGTCAGAGATTTACATATAGGGTCAATAATTGGTCATTAGGTCAAAATTTGAGTATTTTAACAAAATCAACTTTTTGGTTAAAAGTTAGCCTATTGGGTTAATGGGTTGGTCTTTGGGTTAAGGATTGACCATTTTGACCAAAGTTGACTTTTTGGTCAAATGTTGACCTATTGGGTCAATGGGTTGGTTATTAGGTCAGAAATTGATCATTTTGACCAAAGTTGAGTTATGGTCAAAAGTTGACTTATTAGGTCAATTGGGTGGTCATTAGGTCAACAATTGACTTTTTGGTCAAAAGTTGACATTGGGTTAATTGGTTGGTCATTGGGTCAAAGATTGACCATTTTGATTAAAGTTGACTTTCTGGTCAAAGTTGACCTATTGGGTCAAGGATTGACCATTTTGACCAAAGTTGTCTTTTTGGTCAGAGATTGACTTATTAGGTCAATAATTGGTCATTCAGTCAAAATTTGATTATTTTGACCAAGATTAAATTTTTGGTCAAAGTTAACCCATTAGGTCAATAAGGTGGTCATTGTGTCCGAAATTGACCATTTTGACCAAAGTTGACTTTTGGTCAAAAGTTGACCTATTGGGTCAGTGGGTTGGTCATTGGGTCAGAAATTGACCATTTTAACCAAACTTAATTTTTTGGTCAAACGTTGACCTATTGGGTCAATGAGTTGGTCATTGGGTCAAGGATTGACCATTTTGACTAAAGTTGACTTTTTGGTTAAAAGTTGACTTATTGGGTCAAGGATTGATCATTTTGACCAAAGTTAACTTTTTGGTAGGAGATTGACATACTGGGTGAATAATTTGTCATTAGGTCAAAAAGTAACTATTTTTACCAAAATTGACTTTTTGGTCAAATATTGACCTATTGGGTCAATGGGTTACTCATTGGGTCAAGGATTGACCTATTTGACCGAAGTTGACTTTTTGGTCAAAAGTTGACATCTTTGATCATTTGGTTGGTCATTGGGTCAGAAATTGACCATTTTAACCAAAGTTCACTTTTTGTCAAAAATTGACCTATATGGTTAATGGGTTTGTCATTGGGTCAAAGATTGACCATTTTGACCAAAGTTATTTTTTGGTAATAGATTAACTTATTCGGTCAGTAAATAGTCATTAGGTCAAAAATTGACTTTTTGGTCAATAGTTGACCTATTGGGTCAATGGGTTGGTCATTGGGTCAAGAATTGATCATTTTGACCAAAGTTGAATTTTTGGTCAAAAGTTGATCGTTGGGTCAATGTGTTGGTCATTGGGCTAGAAATAGACCATTTTAACAAAAGTTGACTTTTTGGTCAAAAGTTGACCTATTGGGTCAATGGGTGGTCATTATGTTAAAATTTACAATTTTGACCAAAATTTACTTTTTGCTCAAAAGTTGACCTATTGAGTCAATGGGTATGTCATTGGTTCAAGGATTGACCATTTTAACTAAAGTTGACTTTTTGGTCAAAAGTTGACCTATTGGGTCATTTGGTTGGTCATTGGGTCAAAGATTGACCATTTTGACCAAAGTTGACTTTTTGGTCAAAAGAAGACCTATTGGGTTAATGAGTTAGTCATTGAGTCAAGGATTGACCATTTTGACCAAAGTTGACTTTTGGTCAAAGGTTGATCTATTGGATCAATGGGTTCGTCATTGGGTCAAAATTTGAGTATTTTGACTAAAGTTGACTTTTGGTCAAAAGTTGACCTTTTGGGTCAATGTGGTGGTCATTAGGTCAAAAATCGACTTGTTTAAACAAAATTAACTTTTTAGTCTAAAGTTGACATATTGGGTCATTGGGTCAAGGATTGACGATTTTGACCAAAGTTGACTTTTTGGTCAAAAGTTCACTTTGGTCAATCCGTTGGTCTTTGGGTTGAGGATTGACCAGTTTGATTAAAGTTGACTTTTTGCTCAGAGATTGACTTATTGAGTCACTAATTGGTCATTAGGTCAAAAATTGATTATTTTGACAAAAATTGAATTTTTGGTCAAAAGTTGAACCCATTAGGTAAATGGAGTGGTCATTGTGTCAGAAATTAACTATTTTGACCAAAGTTGACTTTTTGATCAAAAGTTAACCTATTGGGTCAGTGGGGTGGTCATTTGGTCAGATATTGATTATTTTGATTTTTGGTCAATATTGGTTCAATGGGTGGTCATTAGGTCAAAAATTGACTATTTTGACAAAAATTGACTTTTTGGTCAAAAGCTGACCTATTGGGTCAATGGGCCGGTCATTTAGTCAATGTTTGACCATTTTAACCAAAGTTGACTTTTTGGTCAAAAGTTGACTTATTGGGTCAATGAGTTGGTCATTAGGTCAGAAATTGACCATTTTAACTAAAATTGACTTTCTGGTCAGTGATTGACTTATTGGATCAATAATTGGTCATTAGGTCAAAAATTGACCATTTTGACCAAAATAAAATTTTTGGTCAAAAGTTGACCCGTTGGGTCAACGGGGTGGTCATTGGTTGTTCACGAATAGTTCGTGTTCGGTTTGCCAAGAAGTTCGTATTCAATTCATTTGATAAGCAAACGAGACGAACACGAACAATATTTTTTGTTCGGTTTGTTAAACAAACCAAACAAGAACAGTGATGCGTTCATTAGTGTTCGGTTCGTTATTGTTCGAAATATAAAATAATTTAAAATAAATAAATATATATATATATATATATATATATATATATATATATATATATATATATATATATATATATATATATATATATATATATATGTAATTTATAATATTTTAAAAATAATTGTATACTAAAATAATTTGGCATATTTTAAAAATTAAATTCTGTAAATTATAATATACGATAAATTATTAATAATAATATATTTATATACTATATTTATATTATACTACTATAATATGTAATATATAGTTATATAATATAAGGTATAAAATTAATATACTTATATTATACATATTATTTATATATATTTATATAAAAAAATGTTAAACCTTAGGAAGCCCTAATCCCTGATTCACTTTTCACAGATCGCCACTTCGCCCTTTCCCCTCTCGCAGTCGCACACCGCTCCTCCTCTCGAAAGTAGGGTTTCGGCTGCTCCTTCTGCTCTCAAAATCGCGAAAAGCTTGACTGCGAGAACCCTCCATATCTCAAATATGCGAAAGCTCCTCTCGACGAGAACCCTCCTTCTTCTTGTCTCAAAATCGCAAAAAGCTTTCTCTTAGTGAGAGCTTAGGGTTGATTGTTTGTGTTCGTTCTCTAATCTCTACTTCTATTTGTCTTTAAGAAAGTGTATTCGTGCTGGGCGAGCTGGAGTTTGCGTCGAAGTCTCGGTATTCTGGATTCGGTGCTTGGTTGCTCGGTATTCTTGCTTGGTTGCTTGTGAGGATACCGAGTCTGTCTTCTTTGAGCATATTTTCGTTAATATTTCATATTTATCTTCAGGTATGCCTCTTAGCTTAAATTTTCAGAAATTTTTTTAGGTTTTTTTATTTTTTTAAGTAAAACCTAGGTTTTTAATTATTTGGGAGTGAAATTCAGATATGTTTATCTTCTTATTGACTGTAGATCTGCATTTTTCATGCCTTATCTTCTGTCGGTTAGACTTAACACCTTCATCTTCTTGCTCTTCATGATTATGCAGCGGCTTTATTATCCCATTTTCCTTGTCATGACTAACAAATATATTTATAGCCTCTGGACCCAATAGAGAGACATGCTTGCTTGAGATCCGTCTCCCTGTTGTTACCTTAGGACCCAAGTGTCGTTCAGGATTTGGAAGAAACCTTGCAACCTTCTTCAGCTAAGCTTGCTCAGAGAAAAAAGGCACAAGAAAAATTTGCCTACAAAAACGCAGAGCAGCTGTGTATAGTTTACAAATCTTCTAAATACTTAGGCTGCATGCTACCTTCTCCAAGCATTAGGCTTATTTGGCTCATTGGCTGCTTGTATATATAGAAGTCATGGCGGGAAACAATGGTATTATTCACAGTTTGAATGTGAAAATGACACCATTGTTTTGGAGAGAGTTCTGAGAAGCGCAGTCTAACTACATTCAGCCAAATGATGAATTTAAAAAGCTGCATCAGTTTTCAAAATATATTTTCTAACTCAAACCTATCAAATAAGCACCTTGCTGAATTTTAAATGTTAGTGTAATCCTATTAGTTTGATTTGAAAAGAAAATTATGGGTTTACACACTATTCATTTGATATTTACTCTATGTCAATACTTTTCTAAATACAATTGTGCAGTTCCAGGCATGGTGATTAGATTTATTGTGTTGCCAAGCATTAAGTTACAAACAATTCAGACTTTGTTTTAAGCTATTAAAAATCACCAAAAGGCTCTTAAGCATATACTCTTTCAGCCAGGTTGACGGCTATGAAGAAATTTGAAAACCTTTAAGTTAAGAGTTGTGCATGCAGCATGTTTTTGGCCAATAACAACTGAAACAAATTGGGCATTTTTTGTTCCACCTCCAAAATTCAGTACAAACTAAACATCAAGCTTTCAAGAACTTCTAAAGAATGAATTGCTTCCAAAAATTTCACTTCAAAATGTATTGTTACTTATGATTCATTCTTATCTAACAACCATATTGCAGTCCTAGCATGCAACACTATGCAAGGAGTATTTTCTCCACTATGTAACTAATTATGATATGTTGGGTTTTGTAGGGACCACTTCGTCGAATATTCTCTAGTCTATATATAAGTGTACTATAGTTTTACAAGTAGGCAAAAGATGTAATATATATCAGTTTTTCTTATCTGTGCAATGTAGAGAGATTTTGGCAAGAAGAGTGATATGTTGGCAAGAAATTAGGTTGCATGTCCTTATCCATGAGATATGTTTTGAATATGCAAATTTAGGGGTTAGATATGAAAATTAAAGTAGGGATCTATCTGGTTATATTTCTAGTCAATGTGCTTAATGTATTGCTTAGCTGAATTAACAGTTTCAATGCATGAAAGGATGCAATTTCGAAGCTTGGAATATATAATTACAATGAGTGGACTGTGTATCTTGCTGTTTCATCAAAAAATTAAAGCAGGAATTTCATGGATACCACTGGATTCTTATGTATTTACATATCTGATATCAAATTTTTATCTAATATCGCATGTTATTGATGGGGATGCAACAACTTTCACTCATAGAGATAAATGTTGGAAATATATGCCTTGGTCTAATGTTTTAAATACTATGTATGGGCCTAAAAATTCATTCTTAAGGAATAAGAAATCAGATTTTTTGAAGCACTTTTCAATATGATAATTTCAACTTCTCATGCAAAAGTATCTTACACATTATTTTTTTTAATTTTCTATTACACTTTTTTCTATAGATATTTACAATGTCAAATGTTGAACATTCTTAATATGTATCAAATGACGAGTAATTGCCACTTGCAACACAAGAAGGAATTGATAGTTCTCAACCTATTGAACTTACTGTTGGAAGCACTAGTACTCAAATGCAACCTACGAAAGGCAAGAAGAGAAAATCAGCTATGTAGGAGTATTTTATAGATACTAAATCATATTCTAAGGGGGATGAAGTATCATATGTTCAATGCATTTGTTGTGGGGTGAGAATTATCAAACCAAATTCAGGTACAACGTCACAACTTCTTAGGCATGTTAAGGATTGTGCTAAGATAAAAGCAAAGAGTCAACAACAAGCTGACCTGTCAGATAAGAGACAAAAGTTATTAAACTTTTTGCCTTTGGAAGTTCAGAGTGAATTGGAAATTCCTATTTTCTGTGATCCTAAAAATTATGATCAACAACTCATTATAGAGATAATTGCAAAAATGATAATTGTACATGAGTCTTCGTTCATGTTGGTTGAACATACTTTGTTCAATATATTGTTAAAAATGTTGAATCCTAACTTTCAAAGTGTTTCAAGAAACACAATAAAAAATGATTGCATGAAAGTTTACGAGTACGAGAAAGAAAAGCTTAAATCTCGCCTTAAATTTGTTCACAGCGTGTCATTAACTGTAGATTGTTGGACCTCCAATCAGACCATCGGATATATGTGCTTGACTGCCCATTTTACCGATGCAACATGAAAGGTAAAGAAGGTTATTATCAACTTTATTGAGTTAGAGCCTCCACAAAGAGGCACTTACATTTGTGAAGCTATTTCTGAGTGTTTGTTGGAGTGGAAGCTTCAGGATAAAATATCTACAATTATTTTAGATAATGCGACTAATAATGACGTGGCAGCTAGTTCCTTAAAAGCGAATTCTCAATCCCGCGGAAAGCTGCATTTTCGTGGTTTTTTCTTTCATGTTAGATGTCGTGCACATATGATCAATATAATGGTCCAAGTTGGGCTAATGAAGGTTCATGAAATCATCCATAATATCAGAGAGTCGGTCAAGTATCTGAAAAAATCCCTTGCAAGATTACATAAATTTGTAGTAGTGGCAAAATAAATAGGAGTTGCTATTACAAGATCACTGTCCATTGATGTTTCCACTAGATGGAACTCAACCTTCAACCTGTTGGAGTCTGCATTTATTTATCAAAATGCTTTTTGATCACTACTCAATTTGAGATGTCAATTACAAATGGTTTCCTGTTGACTCATAATGGGTGAAATATGAGAAATCAAGAAATTCATTTTAGTTTTCAATAATGTTACAAAGATGATATCTGGCACTCTATATCCTACTTCTAATATATTTTTACCTGTTGTTTTACATGTTAAAAAGATTTTGATTGAGGAGTCATTGTCAAAAGATGATTACATGAGGAATATGGCTATGAGTATGCAAATAAAATTTAACAAATATTGGGGGGGAATGTATTCTCCATATGTCTATTGCAGTAATTTAGGTCCTAGATTAAAACTAAAATTTATTACCTACACATTGACTAGGTTGAGTGAAATCTCAAAACAGTTAAAGATCTTGTGGGATATATATGCAGATTATGTTTTTTATTGCAATGTTTCTAATGAGGGATCTTCATCTGCTGTTCATCCTACGAGTTCCTCAAATCTTTTTGATGCAATGTTTGGGTTTAAAGATTTTATTGTAGCTTCTTGTTCTGTGGAACCATCGAAACCTGATTTACAGGTATATCTTGAGGAGGGATTATTTGTGTGCTCTTGTGAAAATTTTGATGTGCTCAATTGGTGGAAGATGAATACATTGAAGAATCCCAATCTTTCAATTATGGCTCAAGATATTCTATCAATACTTATAACTATGATTGCCTTAGAATCAGCTTTCATTGCAGGCGGTAGGGTGTTGGATGATTATAGAAGTAGTTTATCTACCAAAACTATTAATGCATTGATTTGTGCATCTAGTTGGATTCAATCTACTCAACAAAATGAAAAGACATTAAAGGTAATCATTTTATTAAGTATATCATTTTCTACTTTCTAATGTATTTTATTTATTCACAATACTAGATATTAATCTTTAATTTCATTATTACTTTTCAGCAAGAGATCATTGATGATGAAAAGCTTAATATTAAACTTCCAAACATAAGATTTTAGCCAATTCATTCTTCTATATCATTGGAGCAATTAAAATTTTTACCATTTTGTTGTATCATGGAGCTGCCTAGTTCCAGCAAAGATTACAGATGTCATTTTTTTATTCTCACATGATCTTAAGTACTAAGTCATTCTTCAGTATAATCTTAAGTACTTTTGTTCCTCAAAGAATTCCATAAAGATACTTAAATTTGAGAAATTTGGCTTATAAAAACTCCACTGCTTGACTTTTTCTGTCCTGTTTCACTCCATTGCTTGATTATGATTTGTTATAGAATTTGCCCTATAGTTAGTAGCTTCTTTGATTCTAAATTTTTCAGGTCCCTGTAGATATGGCTTCTGGAATCAAAAGGAAGGATAAATTTTCTCCTGACATTTATAAATTGTTGGAAGGTCTGTGATTTTAAATAAGGGTACACTAAGGAAACAAATTTATGTTTGAATGCAATTCTTAATGGCTTTCTAAAACTTGAGTAAGCTTTATTTAACATGCGAACTTGAAGCTTAGATATTCTATTTGGTATTTTCGTATCCTTTGATCTTTAGAGGTTTGGGAGAGATGCATCAACTCCCAAAATTGGTGAGAGGGTTGTTTCCCACTCTTCCTTTCCTGGATTCAGATGCCTATAGGCTGGTGCACAAAAATTGGCAATTACTAGATCCACATAATGTAGGTTTATCAAGCAGGAAAGGGTGTAAAAACTTTCCAAAATAGGTGAGAGGGCTGTTTCCCTCTCTCCCATCCCTGGTTTCAGATGCAACAACTTCCTCCACTTTATCATTTCTTCTGCACCAGACTTTTGTGTGGGGAAGATTAACAAGTAGGGAAGCATGTTATTCCCAACTCCCTTTAGGTTGCAGAAATTACTGATGCTTTATTATATGCATGTCTTTATTTGAAATTTTTTTTATGAAATCTAGAAATCATATCAATTACTGTGAAATGGTGTGAAATGTCCTTTGTTATTTAAAATTATATTCCATATAAGCATTCCATTCTTGTGTTAAATCAAATTTCTTATTTGTCACTTAGTGTATTTTCCATGTAAGTGTTTTACTTAATATTATCAATCACTTTTTTTCATGATAGGGAGATGTTTAATTTTACATTTTTTGTCGTTCTTTTTATTAAAAATCTGTAACACTTGTTGCTTTACAATCAAGTATAAATAATAGAACTTGGTTTTCATCATCTTATAACATATCAAGACTTAGGGGAGGTGCAGCAACTCCCAGAATTGGTGAGAGGGCTGTTTCCCTCTCTCCCATCCCTGGTTTCAGATGCAGCAACACCCAAAATTGGTGAGAGGGCTATTCATCCCTGTATCATAAGCAATGAAATTTTATTCAATTGTATTTCTGTTTGTGTATCTTGGAAGTAGATTTTAGCTTATGGATGCTTTATTTTAAAATGACAAAAAGTTACCTCATTTGGCATATTGTCATATGTATAATTTTCTTTAAATTTTGTGAACAAGCAGGCTTTGGCTGATTGCTTTGATTTGGTGCAGCCTTGCAGGAAGGGAAGATCTATGGTGGTGCAGCCTTGTAGGAAGGGCATATGTATCATTTTTGAGGTTAATATATTTATTATTTATTTTTTGATTGCTGATATGTCAATTTTCAAATTTTATACAAGTGAATTATAGGAGAAAAACGAGGCTTATTCCTTTCCAATCAAGGACACAAAAATTAGCTTTGAATCTAGAGGTGAATCAAGTCCTTTTTTTCTTCCTAAAAGATTATGGGAGGCACGAATTACATATTTTTAGTGAAAAATATATTTGTAAAATAAAAAATATGAGCTATAAAGTAATCCTAACTTTTGAGAAGGGGCATGTGACAAAATAATTGATGTATTTTCCAATTTAATAGGAATATGCCATTAAAATGAACAGTGACTTTTACTAAACTGTCACCTAATTAATCTATTTTGGTTCAACTACTGAAACAAAACCAAAAGAACTAATGATAAGTTTTTTTTGGGTGACATTTACACACAAAAGGTAGCAACTAATTTCAATACTTGTCATTTTTGTTATCTTGTACATAGCTAAATGCTAAAGGGCAAAATTTTTTCATAATTTACTCAGAAATCTCAATGAATCTCTAAGGAGAATTTCCTGCAGTAATTGGAGATCTTATAGAATTCTCTAAACTGTATGTTTTAATTTTATGCACAATTATTTATTAATTCTTTATGAAATTTATGTTCATGTCATGGGCAGTGTTGCTGGTGCTTCTTTTGCAGCGACGTCTACACTGAAAATTATTTTTAGCTGCTTTTACAAGCGTCCTCGTCGAATCTTGAAAAGGAGTTACCCAGTTACTAAGAGTATGGCTTCTATATTCTTTAAAAGCTTACTATCCCCCATTGTTGGAGATTGTTTATTATTGGAATTAGAAGTTAATTCGATAGTACCTGTCATATTTTCTCATCTTTATTTGCTTCAATTTACCTTTCTTAGAGAACACATAATTGCTACATGGAGATGAGCATTTATTAACCTTGTGATATTTAGCTCCAGGAACCTTGTGTAGTATTTTTCACTTGGGGCATTTGTATTCATGGAGATGTGCATTTATTAGACATTATGTTTATGCTTTTTCTCTGATAAATTTAAATGTTTGTTCTTTAGATTGACTTTTGATTCAAATATGCAGCTTTGGGGTTCGCAGACCCCAGCAGTGCAGGGGACACGTGAGTTTGATAATGAGGTAAAATTTTTTTTTACATTTAAACCACTCTAGTATCTTATTTCTCATAAAAAAAATATCACCATTTTAACTATTAAAAGGTGAAATACACCTTTTCAAGCCTAGGTATGTTGGTATGTTCTTAAAATATGAATTTTTAGTGTTAGATATCTGACTACATAGGAATTGACTGTGGTTCATATATAAAGCTTTCTTTTTTTATTTATATACGTTTATTTTTCTCTTAATATACCTAGTACCGTTTTATCTTTCATGTACAGGAGATGTTATTTGCATCCAGTGTCGAATTAAAGTTGGCCAAACCAAAATTTGAACCCCACAGACAAATGACTAATTGTTAAGATTTTAATTGGTTTCATCTGCCTTCTCTAGGGTTGAAGAACCCATAGGTCTCAAGAGGGAAGCATGTTAAAATTATTCAATCCCAATGTGTCGGTGGATTCACATCTCATGAGGGAAGCATATTGCCAGTTGTAAAGAAAGTGATATAAAGAGGTTGAGTAATTGGTCTTAGTTTATTATTCAAATTAGGACTTTCTTTTATGTTTAATTATTTATTGATATCTTGGTTGTATTCTTATAGTATCTTTTGGGAAATCAACACTGGAGTAAAAATATAGGAACCAATCTTGATTGTATTATCTAAAATGGTTGCAGGATTTGGTTAATGATTTAATAACTATCATTATGATGGCATTTTCTCTTCATTTTTCTCCATTTTAATTCATATGATTATCTTAAGATAAATACATATTTTTTCTATTGCATTAATGTGCTAATCAATCTGCTAGAAATATTTACTTTTTTTAAGATGAAATTGCAGAAAATTCATTAATAATATAAACAATTTCAAAATATTCAAACAAGTCAAACGATTTAAAAGATTCAAACAATTCGAACATTTTGAACAACTCGAACAATACAAACATTTCAAACATTTCGAACAAATCGAACCGAACACGAACAGTAATTTCACAAAAAATTTTGAACACGAATCGAACACGAACAGATCAAATTTCAAATGGATTAAACACAAACACAAATAGTAGTTCTATTCGTTCGTGTTCGGTTCGTTTACACCCCTAGTCATTGGGTCAGAAATTGACTATTTTTACCAAAGTTAACTTTTTGGTCAAAAGTTGACCTATTTGATTAATGGGTTGGTCATCAGGTCAAGAATTGACCTTTTTTACTTAAGTTGACTTTTTCGTCAAAAGTTGACCTATCGGGATGGTCATTGGGTTAAGAATTGACCATTTTGACCAAAGTTAACTTTTTGGCCAGAGATTAACTTATTCGGTCAATGGGGTGATCATTAAGTTAAAAATTGACTATTTTGACCAAAATTAACTTTTTAGTCAAAGGTTGACCTATTGGTTCATTGGGTCAAGGATTGACCATTTTGACCAAAGTTGAATTTTGGTCAAAAGTTGACCTATTGGTTCAATGAGTTGGTCATTGGGTCAAGGATTGCCCATTTTGACTAAAGTTAACTTTTGGTCAAAGATTGAGTTATTGGGTCAATAATTGGTCATTAGGTCAAAAATTGACTATTTTGACCAAAATTAAATTTTGGGTCAAAAGTTGGCCAATTGGGTTAATGGTGTAGTCATTGGGTCATAAATTGACCATTTTGACCAAAGTTGACTTTGTGGTCAAAAGTTGACCTATTGGGTCAACGAGGTGGACATTAGGTCAAAATTGACTATTTTGACTAAAATTGACTTTTTGGTCAAAAGTTAACATATTGGGCCAATGGGTTAGTCATTGGGTCAAGGATTGACCATTTTGTCCAAAGTTGACTTTTTATTAAAAGGTTGACTTATTGGGTCAATGGGTTGGTCTTTGGGTCAATGAGTGACCATTTTTGCCAAAGTTGACTTTTTGGTCAGAGATTCACTTATTGGGTGAATAATTGGTCATTAAGTCAAAAATTAACTTTTTGATCAAGATTGACATTTTGGTCAAAAGTTGACCTATTGGGTCAATGGGTTTGTCTTTGGGTCAAGGATTGACCATTTTGAACAAAGTTGACTTTTTGGTCGAAAGTTGACCATTGGGTCAATGGGTTGGACATTAGGTTAGAAATTGACCATTTTGACCAAAGTTGACTTTTGGGTCAAAAGTTAACCTATTGGGTCAATGGATTGGTCATTCGTTCAACAATTGACCATTTTGACCAAAATTGACTTTTTGGTAAAAAAATGACCTATTGAGTCAATGGTTGGACATTGGGTCAAGGATTGACCATTTTGACAAAAGTTGACTTTTTGTTAAAAAGTTGACCCAATTATTGAGTCAACGGGTGGTCAGTGGGTCAAGGATTAACCATTTTGGCCAAAGTTGAATTTTTGGTCAAAGATTGACTTGTTGGGGGAATAATTGGTCATTAGGTCAAAATTTGACTATTTTGACTAAAATTGACATTTTGGTCAAAATTTGACCTATTGGGTCAATGGGTTAGTGATTGGGTCAAGGATTGACCATTTTGACCAAAGTTAACTTTTTGGTCAAAAGTTGACATATTATCTAATGAGTTGGTCATTGGGTTAAGGATTGACCATTTTGACCAAAGCTAATTATTGGTCAAAAGTTGACTTATTGGCACAATGGGGTGGTCATTAGGTCAAAAATTGACTATTTTGACCAAAATTGACTTTTTGGTCAAAAGTTGACCTATTGGTCAATGGGTTAGTCATTGGGTCAAGGATTGACCATTTTGACCAAAGTTGACTTTTTGGTCAAAAGTTGACCTATTGGGTCAATAGACTGGTCGTTGGGTCAAGGATTGACCATTTTGACAAAAGTTGACTTTTTGGTCAGAAATTTACTTATTGGGTCAATTATTGGTCATTATGTAAAAAATTGATTTTTTGGTCAAAAGTTGACCAACTGAGTCAATGGGTTGGTCACTGGGTCAAGGATTGACCATTTTGAGCAAAGTGGACTTTTTGTTCGAGTTGACCATTGGGTCAATCGGTTGGACATTGGGTCTTAAATTGACCATTTTGACCAAAGTTGACTTTTGGGTCAAAGGTTGTTCTATTGGGTCAATGGTTGTTCATTTGTTCAAGGATTGATCATTTTAACCAAAGTTGACTTTAGGTCAAAAGTTAACTTATTGAGTCAATGGGTTGGTCATTGGGTCAAGGATTGACCATTTTGTCCAAAGTTGACTTTTTTGTTAAAAGTTGACCTATAGGATCAATGGGTTTGTCATTGGGTCAACGATTGACCATTTTAACTAAAGTTGACTTTTTGGTCAGAGATTGACTTATTGAGTCTATAATTGGTCATTAGGCCAAAAATTGATTATTTTGACTAAAATTTAATTTTCGGTCAAAAGTTAACCCAATGGGTCAACGGGGTAGTCATTGGGTCATAAATTGACCATATTGACCAAAGTTGACTTTTTGTCAAAAGTTAACATATTGGAACAATGGGTTGGTCATTGGGTCAAAGATTAATCATTTTGACCAAAGTTAACTTTTTGGTCAAAAGTTGACCTATTGGGTCAATGGGTTGGTGATTGGGTCAGAAATTGACCAATTTGACCAAAGTTGAGTTTTTGGTCAAAAGTTAATCTATTGGGTCAATGGGTTGGTCATAGGGTCAAGAATTGACCATTTTTACCAAAGTTAACTTTTTGTTCAAAAGTTAACTAGTTTGGTCAATGGGTTAGTCATTGGGACAATGATTGACCATTTTCACAAAAGTAGACTTTTTGTTCAGAGATTGACTTATTGGGTTAATAATTTGTCATTAGGTCAAAAATTGACTATTTTGACCAAAACTGACTTTTTGGTCAATAATTGACCTTTTGGGTCAATAGGTTGGTCATTGGGTCAAGGATTTACCATTTTGACCAAAGTTGACATTTTGGTCAAAAGTTGACCTATTGTGTCAAAGGGTTGGTCATTGGGTCAGAAATTGACCATTTTAACCAAAGTTGACTTTCAGGTCAAAAGCTGACTTATTGGGTCAATGGGTGGTCATTGTGTCAAGGATTGACCATTTTAACTAAAGATGACTTTTTGGTCAAAATTGACCTATTGAGTCAATGAGTTGGTCACTGGGTCAAGGATTAATCATTTTGACCAAAGTTGACTTTTTGGTCAAAGATTGACTTATTTTGTCAATAATTGGTCATTAGGTCAAAAATTGACTATTTTGACCAAAATTGAATTTTTTTGTCAAAAGTTGATCCATTGAGACAATGGGGTGGTCATTGGGTCAGAAAATGACCATTTTGACCAAAGTTGACTTTTTGGTCAAAAGTTGCCCTATTGGGTCAATGGGGTGGTCAATAGGTTAAAAAATGACTAATTTGACCAAAATTGACTTTTTGGTCAAAAGTTGACCTATTTGGTCAATGGGTGGGTCATTAGGTCAAGGATTGAACATTTTGACAAAAGTTGACTTTTTGGTCAAAAGTTGACCTATTGGGTAAATGGGTTGGTCATTAGGTCAGAAAATTGACCATTTTGACCAAAGTTAATTTTTGGGTCAAAAGTTGACCTATTGGGTCAATTAGGTGGTCAAAATTGATTGTATCGACAATGATTGACTTTTTGATCTAAAGTTGACATATTGGGTTAATGGGTTGGTCATTGGGTCAAGGATTGACCATTTTAGCCAAAGTTGACTTTTTAGTCAAAAGTTGACCTAATTGGTCAATAGTTCGTTCATTGGGTCAAGGTTTGACCATTTTGACCAAAGTTGACATTTTGCTCGGAGATTGGCTTATTCGGTCAATAATTGGTCATTAGGTCAAAAATTAACTATTTTAACCAAAATTGACTCTTTGGTTAAAAGTTTGATCAATTGGGTCAGTGGGTTGGTCATTGCTTCAAGGATTTACCATTTTGACCAAAGTTAAATTTTTGGTCAAAAGTTGACCTATTGGGTCAAGGGCTGACCATTGGGTCAAGGATTGACCATTATGACCAAAGTTGACTTTTTGTCAGAGTTTGAGTTATTTGGTCAATAATTGGTCATTAAGTCAAAAATTGGCTATTTTGACCAAAATGGACTTTTTGGTCAAAAGTTGACCTATTAGGTCAATGGGTTGGTCATTTGGTTAGAAATTGATAATTTTGACCAAAGTTGACTTTTTGGTCAAAAGTTAACCTATTGGGTCAACGGGGTGTTCATTAGGTCAAAACATGAATATATTGATTAAAATTGACTTTTTGGTTAAAAGTTGACCTACTGGGTCAATGGGTTAGTCGTTGGATCAAGGATTGACAATTTTGACTAAAGTTAACTTTTTGTTCAAAAGTTGTGACCTATTGGGTCAATGTGTTGCTCCTTGAGGCAAGGATTGACCAGTTTGACCAATGTTGACTTTTTGGTCAGAGATTGACTTATTGGTTTAATGGGTGGGTATTATGAGATTGGCTTATTGGGTGAATAGTTGGTCATTAGGTTAAAAATTATCTATTTTGACTAAAATTGACATTTTGGTCAAAAGTTGACCTATTTGGTCAATGTGTTAGTCATTGGGTCAAGGATTGACCATTTTGACCAAATTTGATTTTTTGGTCAAAATTTGACCTATTGGGTCAATAGGTTGGTCATTAGGTCAGAAATTGACCATTTTGACAAAAAGTTAATTTTTTTGGTCAAAAGTTGACCTATTGGGTCAATGAGGCGGTCATTAGGTCAAAAATTGACTATTTTGACCAAAATTGACTTTTTGGTCAAAAGTTGACCTATTCGGTCAAGAATTGACTTTTTTGATCAAAGTTGACTTTTTAGTTAAAAGTTAACATATTTAGTCAATGGGTTTGTCATTGGGTAAAGGATTGACCAATTTCATAAAATTTGACTTATTGGCTCAATAACTGGTCATTAGGTCAAAATTGACTATTTTGACCCAATTTGAATTTCGGTCAAAAGCGTCACCATTGGGTTAATGGGGTGGTCATTAGGTCAAAAATTTACTATATTGACAAAATTTGACGTTTTGGTCAAAATTTAACCTGTCAGGTTAATGGGTTGGTCATTGGGTCAAGGATTGACCATTTTGACCAAAGTTAACATTTTGGTCAAAAGTTAACCAATTGGGTCAATGGGTTGGTCATTGGGTCAAGGATTGACCATTTTGACCAAAGTTGACTTTTGGGTCAGAGATTAACTTATTGGGTCAATAATTAGTCATTAGGTCAAAAATCGACTATTTTGACCAAAATTGACTTTTTGGACAAAAGATGACATATTTGGTCATTGGGTTGGTCATTGAGTCATGGATTGATCATCTTGATTAAAGTTGACTTTTTGGTCAAAAGCTGACCTATTAGTTTAATGAGTTGGTCGTTCTGTCAGAAATTGACCATTTTAACCAAAGTTGACCTATTGGGTTAATGTAGTGGTCATTAGGTCAAAAATGGACTATTTTGACCAAAATTGACTTTTTGGTCAAAATTTGACCTATTAGGTCAATGGGTTGGTCATTGGGTCAAGAATTGACCATTTTGACTAAAGTTAACTTTTTAGTCAAAAGTTGATCTATTGGGTCAATGGGTTGGTCATTAGGTCAAGGATTGACCATTTTCAGCAAAGTTTAGTTTTTAGTCAGAGATTGACTTATTAAGTCAATAATTGGTCATTAGGTTAAAAGTTGACTATTTTGACCAAAATTGACTTTTTGGTCAAAAGTTGACCTTTTGGGTCAATTGGTTAGTCATTGGGTCAAGGATTGACCATTTTGACCAAACTTGATATTTTGGTCAAAAGTTAACCTATTGGGTCAAAGGGTTGGTTAGTGGGTCAGAAATTGACCATTTTAATCAAAGCTGACTTTTGGTTCAAAAGTTGATCTATTAAGTCAATGGGTAGGTCATTGGTTCAAGGATTGACCATTTTGGCTAGAGTTGACTTCTTGGTCAAAAGTTGACATATTTGGTCAATGGGTTGGTCATTGAGTCAAGGATTGACCATTTTGACCAAAGTTGATTTTTTGGTCAGAGATTGACTGTTTGGTCAATAATTGGTCATAAGGTTAAAAATTGACTATTTTGACCAAAATTGAATTTTTGGTCAAAAGTTGATCCATTGGGTAAATGAGGTGGTCATTAGGTCGAAATTGATTATTTTGACCAAAGTTAACTTTTTGGTCAAAAGTTGACCTATTAGGTCAATGGGGTGGTGATTAGGTCAAAAATTGACTATTTTGACCAAAATTGACTTTTTGGTCAAAAGTTGATCTATTGGGTCAGTGGGTTGGCCATTGCGTCAATGATTAGCCATTTTGACCAAAGCTGATTTTTTTGTCAAAAGTTGACCTAATGGGTCAATGGGTTGGTTATTGGGTCAATGATTGAGCATTATGACAAAAGTTGAGTTTTTGATCAAAGATTTAATTATTGGGTCAATAATTAGCCATTAGGTCAAAAATTAACTATTTTGAACAAAATTACATATTGACCAATTTGTCCAATTTGACTTTTTGGTTATTAAGTTATTGGGTCAATGGTTATCGGGTTATTAGGTTATTGGGTCAATGGGTTGGTCATTGGGTCAATTGGTCAATGGGTTGTTGGGTCAATGATTATTGGGTTATTGGGTCAATGGGTTGGTCATATGGTCAGGGATTGACCAATTTGACCAAAATTGACTTTTTGGTCAAAAGTTGACTTATTTGGTCAATGGGTTGGCCATTGTGTCAAAAATTGGCCATTTTGACAAAAATTGACTTTTTAGTCAGTGATTGACTTATTGAGACAATAATTAGTCATTAGGTAAAAAATTGGCTATTTTGACCAAAATTGACTTTTTGTTTAAAAGTTGACATATTGGGTCAATAAGTTGGTCTTGGGTCAAGAAATGACCATTTTGAACAAAGTTGACTTTTTGGTCAAAGGTTGACCTACTGGAATGGTCAGATCAGAATCTGCGTGGACTTCAGAGATTTAAACAAAGCATGTCCAAAGGATGAATTCCCTCTACCAATTCCAGAATTGATGATCGACATTGCTTCAACACATGAAGTCTTTTCAATCATGGATGGATCATGAGGGTACAACTAGATAAAGTTGGGACCAAAAGATGAAAAGCTTACAGCCTTCAGAAAGCCGATCGGGGTATACTGCTACACAGTGATGCCGTTTGGATTAAATAACGCAGGAGCAACCTACCAAATAGCAATGACGAGGATTTTTGATGATCTCATTCACAACCAAGTCGAGTGTTACGTAGATGATGTGGTCATCAAGTGCAAATTAAAAGAAGATCATTTGTATGATTTGAGAACTGTTTTAGAGCGATTAAGACAATATAACCTTAAGATGAATCCCTTGAAATGTGCCTTCGGCGTCACCTCTGGGAAATTCTTAGAATTTTTTGTTCGACATCGTGGAATTGAAATCGATCCAGAGAAGATTAAAGCTATCTTAGAAATGTCGCCTCCCAAAACCTTGAAACAACTACGATCCTTTCAAGGAAAATTGGCATATCTTCGACGCTTTATCTCGAATTTGTCAGGAAGGTGTCGGCCGTTTTCTGCTTTAGTTAAGAAGGATGCCAAGTTTACTTGGGACTCCAAATGTCAACATGCCTTCGATGTCATTAAACAGTATTTAATGACACCTCCTATTTTAGCAGCCCCAGTCTCGGGTAACTGTTGATACTTTATACCGCAGCTCTAGATGACTCTCTTGGAGCCCTGCTAGCCCAGGTCAATGACGAGGGAAAGGAAAATGCTCTCTACTACTTAAGCCGTCGTCTAATTCGGACGGAAGTAAAGTATCCTCCTATTGAGAAGCACTGTTTGGCCCTGATCTTCGCCGCACAGAAGCTCAGGCACTACATGCTTTCTCATAAAGTCAACCTTATTTCGAAGTTTAATCCGTTGCAATATTTGATGACCCGATCGACGCTTTCCGGCAAACTTGCTAGGTGGTCAATGATACTATTGCAGTTTGATATAACTTTCGTTCCTCTTCGTGCCGTAAAGGGACAAGTCCTAGCAGACTTCCTCGCAGCACACCCTTTACCAGCAGAATCACCTCTCAACGACGACTTGTCAGACGAGCAGATAATGAGCTCAGAAGACCCCGATGATCAGCATTGGGAACTGTACTTTGATGGAGCATCCTCAACACAGAAAGATAAAGAATCGCAAACGATAGTGCCCGGTAAGGCAGGAATCAGACTAATATTTATAACACCGGAACAGAGGATGTTAAGGTATTCCTACCATCTAATATAACTGTGTACAAACAACGAGGCAGAATACGAAGCCCTTTTAACCGGACTGGAATTAACCATTCAGATGGGGATAACAGACATCAACATCTATGGAGATTCTCAGTTGATCATTCAACAGGTCACCGGACAATACAGAATTCTAAAGCCAAGACTCGAAAACTACTTTCAGTACGCCATGAAACTGTTGGAGAAAATTCCAAATGTAACAATCTACAAGATTCCCAAGAGAGAAAATGCTCTCGCAGATGCGTTAGCCCGCCTTGCAAAAGAATTTGCCTGCCTACAGGATGAGTCTGTTGAAATTTCAGTTCAAGGACGACAGGTGCTATCACAGCTCGACATGGATACAATACACAAATCAGAAGGAAAAGAAAAAGAATCGATTGCAGCAGTAACAGAAGTTACAGAAGATTGGCGGCAGCCACTAATAGACTACTTGCGATCGGGAAACCTACCAGATGACAAGTCGATAGCCCATCAAATCAAGAAAAGAACTCTGTCTTACACATTAATAAACAACACATTATACAGAATGTCTTTTGATCAGATGTGGCTAAGATGCCTGAGCGGGTCCGAGGCTCATGAAATCATTAAAGAAGAACACTCAGGACTTTGTGGCGCTCATCAGTTGGGTCCGAAAATGAAAAT
Organism: Papilionanthe hookeriana x Papilionanthe teres; assembly: GCA_022702705.1. Taxonomy (NCBI): domain Eukaryota; kingdom Viridiplantae; phylum Streptophyta; class Magnoliopsida; order Asparagales; family Orchidaceae; genus Papilionanthe; species Papilionanthe hookeriana x Papilionanthe teres. The sequence continues at coordinate 86,800,174 of CM040427.1, read as the reverse complement.
GAAGATTAAAAGACTAGGGTACTACTGGCCCTCAATGATGACCGATTGCATGAAGATTGCCAAAAGTTGTCACCAGTGCCAAGTGCATGGAGTTGTTCTACATCAACCTCCAAATGTGCTACATCCGACAATCGCGTCGTGGCCGTTTAAGTGTTGGGGCACCGATATTGTGGGTCCGATAGAACCACCTTCTTCAAGAGGACATCGCTTCATTCTTGCAGCTACAGATTACTTTTCCAAGTGGGCAGAAGTAGTATCGCTCAGAGAAGTAAAGGAACATCATGTGTTGCAGTCTTCAAGAATCAAGTTGTCTACCGTTTCGGAGTCCCGCGCAGAATCATTTCAGATAATGGGTCCGTATTCAAGAGTACGAAGATCAACAATTTTGTCAGAAGACACGGGATCGACTGGCGCTATTCAATAATCTACTACCAGAGATCGAACGGCTTGGCCGAGGCTTTTAATAAAACTCTCGTCCAAATCCTAAAGAAGACTTTGGACGACAATAAGAGAAATTGGCACGAGAAGTTATTAGAAGCCTTATGGGCCTACAGGACGACTTTCAGAACTCCCACCCAGTCTATGCCTTACGCTTTAGTGTACGGGTCCGAGGCCGTTCTACCCTTAGAGGTTCAGCTTCAGTCTCTCAGAATTGCAATTGTAAACAAGTTCACTACAGAAGAAAATGCCAAACTATGACTAGAAGAGTTAGAAAGCGTGGAAGGGAAATGACTTTCAGCACAACATAATTTGGAACTGTATCAAGCCAAGATGATCCAGGTCCATGATAAATTAGTCCATCCCAGCATATTCAAAGTCGGTGACTTGGTTTTGGTCCTCAGAAGACCTATTCTTGCAAATCGCAAGATAGGTGGTAAATTTGAACCAACTTGGGAAGGGTCATTCGTGGTCGAGACAGTTTACTCAGGAGTTTCCTACCAGCTTGTAAATTGCTGTGGAGAGCGACCTATGCTTCCAATTAATGGACGATATCTAAAGAAGTATTACGCAACCTGATGTTTAGAAGGATGAATCCTCATTCCTAGAAGCACGGGCACAGTAATTACTTATGACTGGGTCCGAACCCAAAAATATAAATAAAAAAAAGTGGATGATAAAGAAAATCGTTAAAAAAAAATGTTAAAAAGAAAACATGCGAAATCATGATAATAAAGTCTTTATCCTTCCTTTTAAATCGAGTCTCACTCTTGATCTTTCTTCATCTTTTCCTACTCCTATTTAAATTTAAAATAAACGAATAAAAGCTCTTCATTAATAAACATATTTTTTCTACTGTTCTTGTTCTTAGTACAGCCCCTTATCCTTTCCTTATTTTTTGCAGGGAAATGTCGAACGTGCGGTTGGTTCTGAACTTTAAGAATGGTGTGAGTCTAGAACTTGATGAAAAGAGGGTGAGGGATGGAGCCGTGATCAAGATTGACTCTGACTTCACACCAGCCGGGCTACAATATGAAGAAAATGATTGGACCCCGATTGATCGAGAAGAGTTCCGCAGCCATACAGTGATGAAATTGGGTGGCTCAAGTCAACCATCCACCAGCAAAAAGAGAAAAGCAAACACCGCTCATGCAACGGGAGAAGACAAGAAAGTTAAGTCCGTTGTTCCTACAGCAGAGGGCAGGCTTGTCAGTGCCATGCCCACAGAAATCTAATGGGTAAGGAGAGCTACTCTCACTGCCACTCAGCGAAGGAACAAAAATCGCCGCATTTCCAAGATGTTAACCAAGTTAGCAGCAGATCAACATGAAGAGACAGTTGCTACCAGTAATACAAATACTCCGAAGAAATTGGTTCGTCAGGAACCAAAAAGGAGGAGATCAACTCCAAGGAAAGCATAACAAATAAAGGAAATCCCAAGAGGAGCAGAAATAGAACCAGCACCTCGACGCCAGATAAATGCACCAGTTTTAAAGAGTCTTATTGCGAAAGCAACCCCGGAGGATGTCCCGATAGAGACTACCCCTGAGGAGCCAAGACATGCAGGAGAGCGTGCCGGGGTTGAACCATACATTCCCCAGTACGTTACTAGACCTCGCCAGTTGCAGATATTTCCAGAATATGAGTTAGAAAGAATGCAAAATGTTGAAAAGAAAACTTTCGAATGCTTTAAGAGAATTGGAGGTAAGAGGATCAATATCTTAGAAGGCCTCGAGCTGCATACAGATGTGTTCTCAGATTACGAACAACAACAAATTGTAGACTGCATACTTGAACTCCAGAAAATGGGCCGAGCTGGTCGTCTGAGGGAAAAGACCTATTCAGAACCCCGAAGATGGATGCCAGGGAAAGGAAGAGTTATGATCCAGTGCGGATGTTGCTACAACTTCGCGGTAGACAGAAAAGGAAATCCACCAGGGATACTCCGTTGAAGTGAGGTAGATCTGATGTCGAATGTTATTAAAAGAATGGTAAAGAGGATGATAACATGGAGGGTATTGCCCGCAGTTTGCATAGCTAACAGCTGCATCATTAACATCTACAAGGAGGGCGACTGCATACCTCCACACATAGATCATCATGATTTCGTTAGACCCTTCTGCACAGTGTCTTTTGTCAACCAATGCAATATCATGTTCGGATCTGACCTCCGGATAGCAGGCTCTGGAGAATTCCGAGGGCCGGTGGAGATACCACTACCGGTAGGTTCCGTCATGGTGTTAAAAGGGAATGGAGCGGACATCGTAAAGCATTGCATTCCAGGAGTGCCTATTGAGCGGATCTCTGTTACTTTCAGAAGGATGGATGACAGAAAAATGCCTTTCCACTTCCAGCCAGATCCGAGTTAGAGAACCTCTAGCCTTATGAGCTGTGAGTTACATGGGAGATAGCACACCTACAATGCACATCCATACGACATTCCTGCCAAGGATGACTTGGAAGGTGATGTTATTGTCCATGTATCTCACTATTCAGACATGGATTTTGACAGTTGCTTTCATAAGAAACTTGAAGAATCTTACACAATCCGTTTTGGATTTATATGGATTGTATGAGATATTAAATTCTCAAAGAAAATATCATCATGTTTTGGATCAAGATGTATGATGTATTTTCAACAAGATTGGAATGAAAGTGACCATGTCATGTTTTGCCTTCACCTCTTTTTGTGCAAATTGACTGGGAAATGCAATTAAATTAAAAGGACTTCGAGCAAAGAACAAAGGGAAAATGAAAATAAACGAGAACTCTTTTAAGAATCTAAATGTCAAAATGAATTCTAAAATGACACGAACTCTAAATATTTTTGAAATTGAATCACCAAAACGAACGAAATGAATTTAAATCTCAATCTGAATCCTTCAATTATTCTTCAAAACGAAATCTGTTTGAAACTCTTCCGAAATTCAAATCTTTTCCTTGACTTGTCACCAGGTCGAGTCTTTTCAGCTTGGTACACTTACCAGTTCTTTTTAAATATTTTCTCTGCGTGTTAGAGGATCGACTAGTTCTATTGACACGGAGCCACGAACTTTGTTCGGTTTGGTTCTGATGGCATGGGGTCGGGTCCCTCTTCGTACGAATAAACTTTCGAGGTTGGAGCCGAACATCTGATTCTCTTCGAGACTAGAGTCTAACTTCTAGTTCTCTTTAAACCTTCGAGATTGGAACCAGTTTCCAATTCTCATTAAACCTTCGAGATCAGAACCATTTTCCAATTCTCATTAAACCTTCGAGATTTGAACCAGTTTCCATTTCTCTTTAAACCTTCGAGATTAGAACTAGTTTCCATTTCTATTTAAACCTTCGAGATTGGAACCAGTTTCCAATTCTCATTAGACCTTCGAGATTGGAACCAGATTCCAATTCTCTTTAAACCTTCGAGATTGGAACTACTTTCCATTTCTCGTTAAACCTTCGAGATTGGAACCAGTTTCTATTTCTCATTAGACCTTCGAGATTGGAACCAGTTTCCAATTCTCATTAAACCTTCGAGATTGGAACTAGTTTCCATTTCTCATTAGACCTTCGAGATTGGAACCAGTTTCCATTTCTCTTTAGACCTTCGAGATTGGAACTTGTTTCCAATTCTCATTAAACCTTCGAGATTGGAACCAGTTTCCATTTCTCATTAGACCTTCGAAATTGGAACCAGTTTCCATTTCTCTTTAAACCTTCGAGATTGGAACCATTTTCCATTTCTCTTTAGACCTTCGAGATTGGAACCAGTTTCCATTTCTCTTCAGACCTTCGAGATTGGAACCAGTTTCCAATTCTCATTAAACTTTCGGGATTGGAACCAGTTTCCAATTCTCATTAAACCTTCGAGATTGGAACCAGTTTCCATTTCTCATTAGACCTTCGAGATTGGAACCAGTTTCCATTTCTCTTTAAACCTTCGAGATTGGAACCTGTTTCCATTTCTCATTAGACCTTCGAGATTGGAACCAGTTTCCATTTCTCATTAGACCTTTGAGATTGGAACCAGTTTCCAATTCTCATTAAACCTTCGATATTAGAACCAGTTTCAAATTCTCATTAAACCTTCGAGATTGGAACCAGTTTCCAATTCTCATTAAACCTTCGAGATTGGAACCAGCTTCCAATTCTCTTTAAACCTTTGAGATTGGAACCATTTTCCATTTCTCATTAGACCTTCGAGATCGGAACCAGTTTTCAATTCTCATTAAACCTTCGAGATTGGAACCAGTTTCCATTTCTCTTTAGACCTTCGAGATTGGAACCAGTTTCCATTTCTCATTAAACTTTCGAGATTGGAACCAGTTTACAATTCTCATTAAACCTTCGAGATTGGAAACAGTTTCCATTTCTCATTAAACCTTCGAGATTGGAACCAGTTTCCAATTCTCTTTAAACCTTTGAGATTGGAACCAGTTTCCATTTCTCATTAAACCTTCGAGATTGGAACCAGTTTCCATTTCTCTTTAGACCTTTGAGACTAGAACCAGATTCGAGTTATCTTTAAACCTTCGAGACTGGAACCAGATTCCAGTTCTCTTTAAACTTTCTGAGGCTGGTACCAAATTCCAGTTCTCTTTAAACTTTCAAGATCAGTACCTAAATTCTGATTCTCATCCTTTTCAATCGATACTTAAACTCCAATTCTCACTCTGAGGCTGGTACCTAAATTCCAGTTCTCTTCGCAATCCCGAGGTTGGAACCTAGGTTCCAATTTTCCTTTCGAATCCAGATTTCCTTAAATTGATTCTAAATTAAACCTCAATCAAAATTAAATTTAAAACCTAAAAATAAGCCGTACATGCAAGTAAGTAAATTGCAATAAAATAAAAGCGTACTTGACAGGTCTTCTCGTCATTCCAGGCTGCACTTAAAACACATGTCAGAGCATTTAAATACTTACAAGAAATACCTAGGTAAAGCAAGGGAAGGTTCTGGTTGTCTACCAAAATCTTAATCATATTGCTAGTCAATTCCTATGACGTCTAGGTTCTTGTGTTTTATGGATGATTTTCTTCACCAAAGAACAATTAAGTTCAATTGTTCTTCTAAAACACCTCATCATATTGAGAAAGTGCTCAGGACGAGTTCTGAACATCTTTTCAATGCTTCTGAGATTATTTCGAGTCCAAATGAATTTCATTGTACAGGTGAATTGGTCATCCAAGAATTTAGTTAAGTTTCATTTCTTGCTCAGTGAACTTGGACATTTGATTATCCGATGAGTAAAGTGACATTTCACTTGATGTTCCATTTAAAGATTATAAGTGTGAGAGCCTTCAGGGGCATATTAGTTCATTGAGGAATTTAACCATTAAAGTTGAGTTGATGATTAAAAAAAAACAATCCAATTTAATAGTAAGATTTCAGGTTGATTTTTAACTGTTTTAAAATTACTTAGGTTGAAAGAGGTGTTTAAATTATTTAATTTCATTAAATTTTGATTATTTGATTTGGATTAATTGTAATATTTTAGGTTGGTTTTAATTAGTTTGATTTTTACATTTTTAATTATGAATTGTTTTAAGATTATTTAATGTTTCAAATTTGTTTTAAGTTTATTCTTAAGTGTTTTCAAATTAGTTTTAAATATTTAAAATTTATTTTAATTTGATTATTAAATCATTTAATGTTTTAAGCTCTAATTTAATTAGAGATTATTTCCTTTTTTAATTATTAATTTCAATCATCATCATTTGACTTAATTAAGCATTAAATACCATTGAATTAATTCAATTAGGGACTTTAAATTAAAGAATTGGTATCTTCTTAGGTCATATCCATAATCTTCATAATCAAAAATTTTAATTATTCTTCCAAAATTTAAATGATTTATTTAATTAAAGTTTCATTTTGATATTTTCAAAGTGATTAATGGGTTTCTACCCTTTTATTCCCTAAATTTCAATCATCCAAGAGAAAATAAAGATCAAATATTTTACCCTCCCTTTGATTAGGCCTAAAATATTAATTAGAATTAAAATACCTTAATTACATTTATGCCTTCTTAAGAATATTCACTTCATAACTCACTAAATTGAGCTCAAATGAATTTGAAATTTTTATGTCACCTTACTCACATGTCCATTAAGACATTAGAGGAGAAAATGTGATTTTTCCATTTTTAATTTAATTTATATAATTATCTTAATGAAAAATAAGGGTTTTCAATGAAAATTGATCAACATGACCAAAGTAAGGTTTCTGTCCTTAGGAAAATAATGGGATGTTCCTACTAACTAGAAGACCACTTGGACCAATTTTGATGATTTTATGAATTATATTTAATTTATTATAATTATTTTAAATTTTGAAGTGTTAATTAATTATAAAATAAAATTAAAGTTGAAAATTAAGTTTTATATTTTTTAAAAATCTCTCTAAGGTCAGGAAACCCAAAGAAGCAAATTGTATATTTTTTGATTTTTGGTTGATTTATTGGAATTATTTTTAGTGAAAAGTTAAGAAAATCCATTTTTTTAATATTAAAAATTATCTTAAGCCTTTAAAAATTAATATCTTAACTTAGAGACTTGGGAAAATTAAGGGAATGGTTCCTAAATGATTAGGAGACCAAATGCGACATTTTTATGGTTTTTAATATTTTTGAGATTTTTATAATTTTTTAATTATTAAAATATTCAAAAATGAGTTAAAAATGAAAAATTTTGAAAAATTCTAATTTTAATTTTCTTAGACTTCTCTAATATAGAGAGGCCTCAAAATTGATTTGGTGGATTTTTGAGGTGTATTTTGGACTTTATGAATTTTTTAATTTTTAGAATAGCTATGTCACTCAATTAATTCATTTAATGGGTTAAATTAATTCCAATTGACTTGAAATTTTTATGTGAGGTTTTCTGTATCCTAAGTGACAGTAGAGAATTAATTTCATGTGTTTTTGATGTGTGGTTACTCCTAATTAATAAAAGTTTAGTTTTAAGTGTTTAGACTAATCAGGGTTATTTTTAAGGAGTTAAATCAAACCATAATTTTTCTAGGGTCCTCTGGTCATAAGATACATCTTCTAATTTTTCTAGATTTTTATAATTAACATGAAAATTATTGGAATTAAAATGCTAAAACAGACACAAAAATTTAGAAAATAGATAACTTGTCATAGAGATGGCCTCTGGCCTTGAAAAATTCAGGGAATGCTTCCAAGGTCAGAGGCTACAATAGCCCTATGGTCTCATGCCATGGTAAATTATGTATGCAAATGGAATGTTAAAACATTACAAAGGTATTTAAATCATTAAAAATCATAAACTCAACAAATTAACTTAATTTTTTTTCCACATTATTCTTCTCTGTTCACTCAGCAAGAGGATATTTTTTTTATTTTTATGATTTTTCTATGTAAAGTTATGCATTTTTAAAATTTGCTGAATTAATTAAATAGAAAAATCCCCTATTTTTCTACTTATCCAGAGCGACGCTGAGTCATCCTAGCAGCTCCGAAGTCACACGCGTCGCTCTGCCATTTGACGCCGCCATCTAACTGGGATGCCTTGTGGCCCACTGTTCCGCTCCCTCTCCTCGTCCAGCGCGATCATGGCTGTTCACCCGATACACATACCATCCGACGGTCCCTGGTCATCGTCTACGACTGGTGCATCCCGAGAGCCGTCCACCTTCTAACCTTAAGATCTTGTTCATTTCCTATGTGTTCATCTAAACGAGAGCTACAAATCCATATGGCTAATAGGCCTTGAAATAGAGTAAAGAAAAATAAGGAATCGCTGGAAGCTCGGGCTAAGGAGAAGTCTCCATACCTTGGTCCAAGAGGTGAAGCCTCGATTGGATGTGCTCGACAAATTCGCTGGAGTCCAAGGAGTCTACGGATTAAGCCTTTATTCCTAGTGAATTGCCTAGGTATGATTTCCACCAAACATGATTTCAAAGCTTGGCCGATAGGAGGAATGGCTGGCCTGTTGAGGGGGCTTTCACTGGGAAACTTCTCCTCTTGGTCTGGTGATGGTGTAGGGTCGATTAATTTGAAGATTGGCTCCCTGTGGTGAAGTGTCCTGTTTTTGAGCTTAAAATTGAGCTCAGAAATTGAGCTCACAGAGAGGATTTTACGGTTGGATTTCAGTGGGGATCAACTGCTCTAGGTTAGGAGAGGAGTTTGGAATCAATTTGACAGGGTTTTATTAAGGTCCAGTGTATCCAACCTTTTGGCCGTGGAGGTGAGGAGTTTAAATAGCCATGGCTAGAGAGCTTCCGAAGATCAATTGAAGACTGGGTTCAGCTGCTCAGGGGAGGAGAAGAAGAGCTATGGAGTCCAATTGGAATGGGACAGCTCAGTAAGGGAGTTTAGATTTTTTTGGCTCACATGGAGCTCTCGGCCTGGTATCTTTCGGTGACCTGGGTCGTGGTCCGGCTAGGGTCAAGTCACCCTCATGACCAGTGAGGTCAGGGATGGGGTTTGGTGAATTCAATTGGCTGTTGCCATGTGTAAAGGGTTTGATTTAAATGGTATGGGGGAAGAGTGCATTTTGGGCTTAAAATGGTCAAGCCATGGAAATGGGTTGGGTGCACCTCCCCAAGACCTGATTTTGGGCTGAGAGAATCAGTTGGGTCAGCTAGCAAAGGGTGTTGAAGTCCCCATCAAAATTGTTTAGATTAATCTTGGGTTAAGGGGAATCATAGAAAGGGTTAATGACTTTTTAAAGGGTGTTTAAAGGGCCTCCTCCTTTTTCCATTTAGGGAGTGGTGACAAGTCAAAGCTCTCATGGCTTCATATGGCTTGTCTATGGCTTGCACATGGCTTCATTTGGCTCACTTTTGGCTTGGAAAAAGTTGGCTCACTTGCATGAGAAAGGATTTTGGAATTTTTTTGATATCTTGATGAAAATTTGGATGAAGTTTGATTTGGAATGGTTTAATGATGACTTTTAAACTTAGGGAAGATTTTAATTGAATGCATTATGAAGAGGAATGTCATGTGGGCCTTGGAATAAGTTTTGGGCTTTTTAAATTTGGTGAAGATGGGCTTTAAAAATGTTTTAAGGAGATGAGCTTTTAGGGTTTTTTTTAAATAAACTTTTGGATAAAAATTTGGTAAACAGTTGTACCAAATAAATGTTGCATTTAGTTTAGGAATGTGTTATGAAGGTTTTAGAAAAGATTTGGGTCATTTGGAGTTGAATTGGGTTTAATTTGGGTCTTTTTTAATAATAGGGTCAAAGTGGGTCAAATTGGGCTAACTTGGGCTAAAGTTGGGCTAATGTTGGTTTTGATGTGAAATTAATGTTTCAAAGTGTTTATGAAGGTGTGAAAAAGAGTTTTCAATTTTGGTTGAGTCTTGATTTTGGGATTTGGGCTTGTTTGGGTTCATGATTGGTTTAGGCCAATTTGGGGAATTTTGGTTTGAGTTAGGCTTGAGTGGAGTTGGGTCCAAATATTGGGTAAATTAAGTTAGTGTTTTGCTTTTGGGGATGTTAGGAAGGTTTCAAAATAAATTTAGGGAAAATTGGGTGACATTTGGGTTCAATTTAGGATGGATTGGGTTAATTGGTCACTTTGGGCCTTAAGGGCCAATTTAGGCTTTTTTGATCAAACTAGGTTAAATTGACAAAATTAGGGTAGGTTGTATTTGAAGAAAATGATGTGGATAATATTTTGGAATTTTTGTAATTTTTTGAGAATTTTTTGAAGTTTTAGTATTTTAGGCTATTTAGGGTACAAGGAGAGTACATGAAGGGTATTGGGGGCTATTTTTGGAAATTTTGGTATATTTGGTCATGAATGATCAATTTGAGTGGTGAGGAATGTTTAGCATTAATTTTGAGAAATCTTGGTTAATTTAGGCAATTTTGGGAATTTTGGACAACTTTAAGGGTACTGGTAGGTTTGGTGGGTTTAGGGCCCCGAGGATCAAAAATTGAAATTTGGGAAAAATTAAGATTGATTAAATGTGAGTAAAATGAAACCATTTAAGTTGAGCCAAGAAGCCATGTTAAGCTCACAAGAGTCATGAGAGGACTCATCTTAGGCACTCAATATGTTGTTCCTAACCATCTTAGCCAGGGGCTTAGGGGTTGAGGCCCATCCATATGAGTTACCTACATGTGTCAGGGAGTTGAGTTAGGTGAGAGTGGTTTCAGGGTTTAGAATGTATGTGAGAGTCTAGTGTGTGCAAACTGACCCTCACCAAGGCCAGGCCACCCAGGGTAATCCTAAGGTCAAAGAATCCTATTGGAACTCATCCTTGAACCTCCACATTTGACTTTTAACCTTCTAAAGAAGCTTGGAGGTTTATGGTCATCTGTGTGGGGTTCAAGAAGAGTTAAGAAGTGTTTGAATTTCTAAGTGGTGGGTCCCACTTCTAGTCCTCTAGGATAGTCAAAGGGAAAACCTATGGCTAGATCCTAAGCACTAAGAGGAAAGGAAAGACCTCACCAGAAATGAGGTCAACAGTTTGATATATGAGTAATTGACTTGGAATATTACGAACCTTTTAATCTCCTGCCAAGGGACTGGGTTCTAACTTTCAAACAAGCTATGATATCTCAGACTTCATATTAGGAAATATTTGAGGATTATTAATTAGAGAAATTTAGACATTCAAAATCCTTAGAATATACTCTACCAGATATAGTAATTCTCAGAAAACAAAATAAGCAAAAGAAAGATTAAAAAAAAATTAAAGGGCTCCCTAAGAAGAAGCTTGAGGTGAGCATAAAATCAAAAATTTGTGTTTAAGTTCAGACATTCAAAATCTTTAAAGTATGATCCACCAGATATAGTAATTCTGAGTAAAAAAAAGAAAAAAATAGAAAAAAGTTTTCCTGATAAGAAGCTTGAGGTGGGCATACAATCAAAAATTGGTGTCCTAACTCAAACATTCAAAATTTTTAAAAGAAATATGCTTTACTAGATATAGTAATTCTCAGTAAAAAAAGAAGAGCAAAGATGAAAAATGGCTCCCAGAGAAGAAGCTTAAGGGGAGCATCAAATCAAAAATTGGTGTTCGAGTTCTCCCCAAATTTATAAAAAGTAAAATATTCTCTTAAGAAAATTCTTTTGATATTATGTTCAAAAAATGGTTAAGTGACCCTGTGTCTTTTAGTTAGCTATTAACAGACTTTCAAATATCCTTGGGAAATGAAAAATATTTTAAACACGTGATCATAAATTTTGAAATATGCTTAGGCCCATAAAGAAAGAACTAAAGTGAAAGGTTCATGTTATTAGCAATTAATGAAAATTCGAGCCTGAAGTCATATCCTTAAGTTCCTAACAATTTCGACTTCAACATCAATTTGAAAGGAGTCAGAGCGACTTCTCAAAGGCAAGTTAGACAATCCTTACAAATTAGTGTCAAAGAAATGAAAACCACCATGACAGGGCTACAAAGTTACAACATCTTTAGTTGTGGTGTCCGTAGAAATAATACATCTTTGTAGGTATTTGAAATATATATGTATATATAAATCTGATAGCACCTTTAAGAGTGGGTTATTCTCTACACATTCCTTCAGTCAGTGAATGATACCTCAAAAATAATGTGCATCGTGATGTTTCAAAGACAGCCTCGTTCTACGAAGCACAGATGCCTCACTTGCTTGTAATTGGGTCCAAATTCTAACTAAAAAAATACAACAAAATAAAAGTCATAAAACATAAAAAAATATAATAAAGTTTCACAACAAATAAACAACGATAAATTCCTTGACGAATGACAACAAATCAATAACAACAAAAGTGAATACATGAAAAATTAGAAAAAAAATGAAAAAAAATAAATCAAAACATGAGAACAACCAAAACAAAAAAAAAATAAACAAAAAAATGTCTCTGAAACTCAACTCTGAAATTCAAACTTTTCACAAATTCCGAACTCTCACAATGTCCCACAAAATTTCAACAATATTTGAAATCCAAATCTTTCACTTAATAGGTTACCAAGTTTAGTTTCCTCGGCCCGGTGTCGTTGTTGATTTCCTTTCAATTTTCTTCCTCGTGTGAGAGAGAATCAGCTGGTTCTTTTAACATGGAGCCATAAGGTCTTGTAGGTTCTGTTGGCGTGGAGCCACACCCTTTCTCACACAGACTTCTTTCTTCAATTGACTATATCTAGTTCTGAAGTAACTTCCCTGGTGGTATTCTGAGCTGGTATCACCCTTCCTACTCCTCTTAGGTCGGTGATGAAGTCTTCCTTCACATCCCGTAATATACCATAGAACCCGTAGGTAAATTTTTTTAAATTTTTGCGTAATTTCTTTGATAGTTGCCATTTCTAAACTATATCTAGTTCTTAAGTAACTTCCCTGGTGGTATTCTGAGCTGTTATAGTCTTTCCTACTCCTCCCAGGTCGGTGGTGAAGCCTTTCTTCACATCCTGTAATATACCCTAGAACCCGTAGGCCAATTTTCTTGAGTTTTGGTGTAATTTCCTTGATGGATGCCATTTCTCAACTATATCTAGTTTAGAAGTAACTTCCCTGGTAGTATTCTGAGCTGGTATAGTCCTTCTTACTCCTCTTAGGTCGGTGGTGAAGTCTTCCTTCACATCCTGTAATATACCTGACCCGACCGCAATTACGCAAGTAAATTAGCTTATAAAATTATGGTCAAATGTGACCCCAAATTAGATTAAGCAGCTAATGTACTGTTGACCTCAATTTTGGTGAGGTCTTGTCTTTTCTTAGTGCTTAGGATCTAGCCATAGGACTTCTCCTTGACTATCCTAGAGGCCTAGAATTGGGACCCACCCTTTAGCAATTTCAGCTACTTCTTGATTCCTCTTTGGACTCCACTTGGATGTTTGCAAACCTCTAAATCACCTTGGAAGGTTAAAACCACCATATGGACAACCAATAGTGAGTTCCTATAGGATTGTTTGGACTTAGGGTGACCTTGGGTGACTTGGGCTTCTCTTGCACACACACACACCCCTAATCCACTTAATCTAAACCCTGAACCCTTGCCTTTCTACCCTTTGTGAAACTCACATGATTGAATCCAAGCCACTAATCTTTAATTAAGATGGCTAAGGTCAATATGTGAAGGATCATAAAGTGGTTACCATTTGGCTGGACTTGTTCCCAAAGTGTTTGGATTTGGCTAAGTCCATGGCTCATTCTTCAAAACCCTAATTCATTTCCAATTCACTTTTAACCCAATCTTGACTCCACTAAAATGATCCCATTCTTCCTTATTGAAACCCTATCCATTTTAACAATTTTTGGTTTTGACATTGGGTCCCCTAAGCTTACCCAAAACTACCTAAATGGTCCGCACAACCACCAAAATCATCCAAAAATTCCCAAAAATTACCTAAAATTCTTAAAAATCCTAAGAATCATTTTGAAACAATTCCCACCTCTCAAATCCACTAAAATACTCCAATACCCTCCAAATAACCTCCAAATACCCTAAATACTCCTTTTGGCCCAAAATTCAAAAAATTCCAAAAGTTCCCAGAAAATTCCAAAAAACCCCAAATATTCATAATTTCATTTTGTTCAACTACACCATAAGCTAATTTGTGCAAAAGAACCCACTTTTATCAAAATCCCCAATTTGACCCATCTTTAACCTATGTGGACCCAATGTCAAACCAAATCAACTTAGTTTACCTCAATTTTTCCCAAACTCGATTCTGAACTTCAATTCAACATCTCCAATACCAATCTAAACTAAAACCAAGCCCAATTTGATTCACATTTGATTTTAATTTCAACTTCAAACTAAGACCCCAATTTTAACCTATGACACAAACCTACCCAAATTCAACCCAATCCAACTCAATCTCCCCCCAAATTAACTCTAAACTCTCCCTAATACATCCCTACACCAAATACAACATCAATTGGTTCTCAATTTGAACCCAAACCCAACTCAAAATTCATTTGAAATCAAGACCCCCAAATTTGCCTTAAGGTTGTCACCTAGCCCTAAATCTCCAAATTGAATCCCCTAAACCCAAAATTTCCACCCAATTTCTATCCTAAACCTTTCCTAACAGTCATTTGAAACATTTTGAACCATCAAGTGGCCTTGAACCAAACTCTAGCCAAACCTAAACCCAACCTAACCCATAGTGACCAAAATTGATCAAAACTCCAATATCCTACAAATTGAAACTCCAAATGAACTCAATCCACTTCATGTCTTCATGAAAAATCCTCCTTAGAAGCATCTACACAATGTTGATTAATCAATTTGATCCAATTCAAACCCAAACTCAAGCTAGCCCAACTCAAACCCAAGTGAACCCATGTGTACACATGTTCTAAATTAAATTAAACCAAACCAAATTTGACCAAACCAACCTCTTGGCTGCCAACCCTAGGCCTCCTAGGGTGGGTTTGACCTGACCTAACCCATGCCCCATGAGCCATGGACAAATGGTCCACCACTTTGGACCAGTGGACTAAGCCACATGGCTAAGGCTAAGTCCCATCCTCCAACTCTCCTTAAGCAAGCTCCCTGCCCAAATTAATTGAGCTAAACTCCTCCTCCACTCCTCTTCACCCTGCCCAGCCACTTGACTGTCCTTGCCAGCCACTCCAGCCACCGAAATAGGCACGTCCGAGCAGCCCATGTGTCCTTGAAAACTCAAATTTGGCCTGGGCAGTGGCTAATCCTTTCAGCAGCCACCTGCCCTGCACTACCCTCATCCTAAGAGGCCTAGGGCACTCATTGCCTGACCCTGAGCTCCCCTCTCCGGTGAGCTCTATAAAATCCATCCCTTTCAACCGTGAAACAAGTGCTGAAAATTTCTTCATGAATCCCTCCCAAATTTCTCCCAAAGCTCCTCCTAGCCAAGAGAACTTGATTCCCACTGTCCTCCTGCCCTGAAACCCACCAGCCGAGCCTAATTTCTCAGCTGAAAAATCAGGCCATAAATAGGACATCTACTGCACCTCCACCAAAACCAAATTAAACTCACCCACACCTTCACAACACCAAGAGAAGGAGTTCCCCAGTGAAAGCCCCCTCTCCTAGCCTCCCAGTTGCTCTATCGGCCAGAGCTTAGAATCGGGCTTGGTCGAAGTCACACCTAGGCAGCTCACCAGGACCAGAGACTTCATCCAGAGGCTCCTCTCACTCCAACGAACATGTCGAGCATCTCTGATTGAGGCTTCACCTCTAGAGCCAAGGTATTGACCTCTCCTCCCTTCTGAGCTTCTAGCAATTCTCCTTTTTTTATGTGTAATTTCAATGCATGTTAGCCGCATAGATAGCTTCTTCTAGGCTAGACGTGTCGATAGAGACCAACCACGCATGATTTGGTTGAGTCTGGAGTGATATCTTAGGTATAGAAGGTGGACGGATCTCGGGCTGAGCCAGATGGGGACGATGACCAGAGACCATCCGATCACACGTGTATCGGATGGACGACCGAGATGGAGTCTGACGGAACTGTGGAACGGAAAGCGCGTGCCGAGTCAGATGGCGGCGCCAAATGGGAACGCGCCGCATGTATCTTCGACCCGCCGTAGTTTGAGGTGGCGTCGCGTCAGATAAGTAGGAAATTAGGGTATTTCTGATTTATTTAAATGCCTGAAACTTTAAAAATTCATATCTTTGCAAAGAAAAATCATAAAAATAAACTAAAAATACCCTCTTACTCAGTGAACAGAGAGATTAATGTGGAAAAATAATTAAGTTATTTTGTTAAGTATTTTATTTTTAATTGATTTAATACTTTTCTGAGTATTTTAATTCTCCATTCATGCATACAATTCACCATGGCATGAGACCATAGGGTTTCTGTAGCCTCTGATCTTGGGAACATTTTCTAAATTTTCCAAGGCCAGAGGCTATCTCTGTGGAAAGTTATCTATTTTCCAAGTTTATGTGCCTGTTTTGGTATTTTAATTCCAATAATTAGAATGTTGATTAATAAAATCTAAGAAAATTAAGAGGAGTAGCTCTAGACTAGTGCACCCTAGGAAAATTATGGTTGGACTTAACTCACTTAAATGAACCCTAATTTGGCCAAAACCTTAAAATTAAGATTAAAATAATTTGGGATAACCACTCATTAAAATAACACAAAATCAATTCTCCACTGATCCTTAGGGTCAGAGGAGTCTCACATAAAAATTTGAAATCAATTGAAAATGATTTAGTTCACTAAATGAATTATTTAAATCACATGGCCACTTTTAAACTTTAAAAATTCATAAAACCCAAAATTTATTTCAAAAATTCACCAAATTCATTTTGAGGTCTCTCTGGTATCAGAGAAGCCTAAAAAAATTAAAATTGGATTTTTTCTGAAATTTTCATTTTTAGCCTATTTTTGAATATTTTAATAATTAATAAATAATAAAAATAAAAAAAATAATAAAATTTACAAAAATGTCATATTTGGTCTCCTAATCACTTGGAAACCAACCAAATATTTTTCCTAAGTCCTTAAGAAATGATATTGAATTTTAAAGGCCTAATGCAATTTTTAATATTAAAAATTGGTTTTTTAACCTCTTTCACTAAAATAATTCTAAAAAATCAAAGAAAAATCATGAAAATATAAAATTTGTTTTTCTAAGTTCCTTCAGATCAGAGAGACTTATGAAAAATATAAAACATAATTTTGAACTTTAATTTTATTTTATAATTAATTAATACTCCAAAACGTAAAATAATTATAATAAATAAATTATAATTCAAAAAAACACCAAAATTGGTTCAAGTGGTCCTCTAGTCAGTAGGAACATCCCATAATTTTTCTAGGGACAAAAACTTTGCCTTGGTCATGTTGTTGAATTTTTGTTGAAAATCCTTATTTTTCATTAAAATAAATATATATAATTAAATAAAAAAATGGAAAAATCACATTTTCTTCTCTAATGACATGTGAGTGAAGTGTCATAAAAATTTCAAGTTCATTTGAACTCAATTTAATGAGTTATGAAGTGAACAATCTTAAGAGGGCATAAAGGTAATTAAGGGATTTTAACCCTAATTAATACTTTAGGCTTAATCAAAGGGAGGGATGAATATTTGATCTTAATTTTCTCTTGGGTGATTAAAAATTAGGGAATTAAGGGGTAGAAACCCATTGATCACCTACAACATAAAAAAGTGAAATCCTAATTAATTCATTCATATAAAGTTTAGTAGAATAAATTAAAATTTGGATTATTAAGATTAGGGATGTGGCTTAAGGAGATACCAATTCTTTAATGTAAAGTCCCTAAATTGATTAATAATATTTAACTCTTAGTCAACTCTAAAAATAATGATAACTGAAATTAATGATTAAAAGATTAATTCTTAATTAAATTTAAAGGTTAAAACATTAAAAGAATTAATAGTCAAGTTAAGATAATCAAAAAACATTAGAGTTAATTTGAAATCACTTACAACTTAACTTAAAATAAATTTGAAATATTAAAAAATTAATCTCAAAGTAATTTACAATGAAAATGTGATAATTAAAATCAATCTAAAATATTTAAAACAAATTTGAATCATCAAAACTTAATGGAATTAAGTGATTTAAATACCTCTCTAACTTGAACAGTTTTAAAAACATTTAAAAAAAAATCAACTTGAAATTTCATAACTAAACTAAACTGTTTTGAAATAACAATTCAATATTAGCGGTTAAATCCCTTAACAAAGTGATTTGCCCCTGAAAGCTCTCACATTTATAACCTTTAGGTGGAGTATCAAGTGAAATGTCACTTCACTCATCGGATAATCAAATGTCCAAGTTCACTAAGCAAGAAACAAAATTCAACTAAATTTTTGGATGATTAACTTACCTTTACAATAAAACTCATTTGGGCTCGAAATAATCCCAGAAGCATTGAAAAGATGTTCAGGATTTGTCCTGAGAACTTTCTCAACATGATGGGATGTTTTAGAAGAACAATTGAACTTAATTGTTCTTTGGTGAAGAAATCATCCATAAGGCACAAGAACCTAGACGTCATAGGAATTGAATAGCAATAAGACTAGGATCTTGGCAGACAACCAAAAACTTCCCTTAGCTTTACCTAGGTATTTCCTGCAAAAATTTAAATGCCCTGATATGTGTTTTAAGTGCAGCCTGGAATGATGAGAAGACCCACCAGATATGTTTTTATTTTATTGCAATTTATTTACCTGCACTGAACTTTCTTTCTTGCAAAGCTTGCTTGTTAAACAAGAATGTCACCCTGCATGAAAACTGAAACCTTTTAGGATAGCCACAAAACTAAAACCCAAAACTAAATTAAAAGTCAATAAAAGATAAAATTCACCGCCACAACATTCAAAAGATAAAACAACTCAAAATTTAATCACAAACAGAACAACAAAACTACAACTACAACTAAATTAAAATGTCTCATTGGATGATCGGGAATCCCTCGGATGATGTAACCCACGTGTTGCTAATGAGATTTCCCAATGTCTAAATGAAAGTGTGGAACTCATTCAGTTGAGTTTAGAAAATTCATTTGGACTAAGTGAATATGATGAAAATAACGGTGTAGGGATGACGGAACCGTGGGATCTTAATCGGTTTTGTTTAATCTATTTTAAGATTTGTTTTAATTAAAACATTAAGCCACCTGAACCTTAAGACTTTTCTAAACCAAAACACTTCTCTCGTCTCTTGATTGCCACTTTCTAAAACTAAAACTCTGCAACAACAAGGAGCTTAGAGCACAGTGGGCAGCACGACCATCTTCATCAGCAAAACTTGTGTCTACTTCAGCAAAACCTTTCTTAGAATTAAATTTCCAAGCCATAGGATTTTGAGGTAGTTTGCCTAGTGCAACATAAATCCTCAACTTTTCATTAGGAATTTCCATAATTGTGTTCTGTAAATTAAGCCCTAACTGGTCTTAGGACTCTGAGGTAATCGTTTGGTACGACATAAACCCTCACATTTTTTAGGCTATTTGTATGAACATGTCATACTAATATAAGTCCTAATTAATTAAAATTGGCAGGATTGAAACATTAAATAAACACACAAATTGAAGCCAAACCATAGGATAGTCGGTAAGTCACCGAAGTTCACTTCGGGTCCGTGACATCCCCTACTTCTCTTCCTTTGGACTCCCAAAATAAAATGTTCCATATTTGATCCATTCCCTATTAAAATTCCAAAATTCAATCATTTGAAACCTTAAACTTTGAAATTCTTGAGAGTAAAACCACTGATCATTATCGAGAGTTTTTTTAAATGATTCCCGTCATTTAAGATGTAATTAACTATAGGGCCTTGCCCTTATAGGGAACATTAAGAACACAGGTAATATAAACCCTGCTTGATTTCTTTATATTAAACAAGGGAACTTGTCGGCTTATAAAATTGGTTCGCAGACCAAACGGATGTCACAAATCTTCTAGTTTATTTAATCGAGCCCCATCATCAAGCAATGTGTCTATTCTTCGGGATAGATACATGGTTTGTGGTGCGGTGTTCGTTTATATAAACTATTTGAGATGTGAGATCGGTTTGATTTCATATCTTAAAATTTTTTAACTTAATTTTTTTTTCAAAATCAAATGCTACTTTCCAAGTTATATATATATATATATTTAAATTAAATTTAAAATAAAAAATTCACCAATAATTTCGTAGGCGACCCCCTTTTTCAAAACACAACCTATAAATATGCCGACATGTGTGATATTTAAAAATTCAAGATTTTATAAATAAATATAAATCGTACACTAGGGGTACTACGCAAGTATACGTATCGTTTCAAGTAATATAGAGCTTTCTAATTAAGCCCCAGATATTGATCCCACGGGGAAGGTTAAGTACAAATAAATAAGAAAAGAAAGATGAAAATCTATTTATAAACTAAACAATTATCAAGTACGAATATGCAAGTTATTTAAAGTAGCAGTTGGAAGTAATTTAAATTCTTTAACACAATAAACAAAGATTCTTTCTCAATACAAAATATTTAATGATTAGTAAACATCTAATTTAGTTTGAGAGCTTAAATAATGTGGTAATGTGATGAATAGGAGCATAAATATTTTTTACCCTTGTTACAACATCTAAAGAACATTGGCTAGTTTTAGAGGATTGGATCAGGATGTACTGTTATTAGTAAGGGACGAAGTTCTAGGCTCTCACTTCTAGTTTCCCTCCCAAGGGTGCCTATGGTCGGGCCTACTAGTGACCCGTCACCTCCTCTTAAACCAAATTGATAGAATTTAGCGGTCACTCTAAAAACATATTCAATTCTACGCCCTTCAAAGATTATCTCCCTATCTATTCGCACCTCCCCCTTTAAGGATTTACCATCTACGTTTCCAAGGGAAATGTGATACTTACAAGTTCAGAATTCTTAGCCCACAGCCAGGTCTTAAGAACTCTCCACAAATTTTAACATTACAAGTGATCAAGTTGTAGTGTAAATGAAAATCAGGTAAAGTAACATCACAACTTAATGATGAAGAAAAATAAGTTCTCAAAACTAAATTAAATCCCCATCTTAATCATTTCATATTCGTAAGGGAGAAAGACAAGAAGACTACTCAGAAAGCATAGGATTCACACCACAAACCATATTTATATAATTCAAATTCAAACTACAAAACTTAAGAACTAAATTATAAATACTTATCTGGAATGATATCCAAGCAATCATTTGAAATTTCTCTGACTTTGACTGACTTCTACAAGACTCCAACACTCTGAACTCTCACTATGGAAAAGTAAATAACACTAAACACTCTTTTACTAAATGAAGTGGCACACCTCTTTCACTCTTATAACCATTACACACTCAGAACGACCACACTTTGCTATAGAATTGTCCTCTATTTATTGAGCTTCGAAAATTACTAGGGGTTGCTTCAAGAACCTTTTCAAATTTCGTTCAAATTCATTGAATATTCTAGAAGGTAACTGTGGCACCTAGGGGCCAGCCTTCTGCGCGAATGGACGCGTATCTTCAGGTTTTGAGTTGCATCTCTTCTTTGATAGCTGATTCCCTATGTCTAAATTCGTTGTATTTTGTTTATAACATATGAGAAATTCTCCAAAGGCTTCTAGATCGCTTCTGAGTCATCAATAACCATCACAAAACTGTTTAGAAGTTCTCTAGAATTTCCTGCTGAGTCAAGCGTCTGGGAGCCAGAGTCAGCCCTTTTTTTTCTTCTTTTCTTCAATTGACTCGTTTTTGCTCCTTTTACTCCTTTTTTGATTTTTTTTTCATAAACTTATTTTCTTGTACCTGTAACCAAAAACATTCATTAAAGCGTAATATCCTTAAAATATTAGTTAAAAATGATATAAAAAATAGGTAATTTTATGGGTGATCAATTCCCCCAAACTTAAACGTTACTTGTCGTCAAGTAACTCTTAACTCTTTACTACTAAAAATAATAATCTATGGAGAAAAAATTTCTTTAAGACTTCTATAACTGTTTATTTTATAAATAGAATAATGAAACATAAAAAGTTTTTTTAAATAACTTAGGCTAAAACCAAAATATGTAAAATATTTAATATTCAAGCGTTAAGAACTCTCTTCTCCTATCTATTTCAAAAAAAATAATTCCAATTTGTCATTATAAGAACATGTAAATAATTTACAAGAAAAAGATTTTCATGATAACTCTACTAGTAAGGATGCTTATACATAGATCTTAAGTAAAAAATTGTGTTTAGGTCTCTTCATATAAGATAATTCAAGCGAAGTCAATTTTAGATTTAGGCTTCTCCTCAAGCTTCTCCTCACTTTTCTTTTTCTTTTTCTTTTCATATTCGGATTGCTTTTCAATTCTATATATTTTTCTTTTCTCTTTTAGGGATTGTTTTTCAATCTCTTTTTTTCTCTTTTTCTTTTTCAAGTGAGGATTACTATATTTGGATAGCCTGTTAATGATTTTAAACTTCACTATCCTTAACTTATATTTAAAGACTTAACACATTTTTCACTTAATGAATATGTGTTTAGCAAAAATATTTTTCATAGAGTTTCAATTCTATCTTCTCAAGTAAACATCTATATTCCTTAATATTTTCAAAAATACAACATTTTTTTATTTTAGATATTTGAATCAAAATTCTAAAACTTTTTTATTAAATAATTACAACTTTTAGAATTATCCCTTGTTATATAAAAATAATTTTATAAGTTTATTATAGTATTCATGAAAACAACAGTATATCTATCTTAAATTTACTTTTCTTCCGTAGGTTATGTTAATAATTTTGAAAATATTGTTTACTAAGGACAATTAAGGTTTAAATTTAAGTCCTTTTCCCTCCCCCAAACTTAGTTCTTTTAATAATGTATAAAACATGTTGCACTTTGGAATTTTAAACTAAGCAGGAAGAAAAAGTTTAATATTTAAGGCATTTAAAACAGTAAATAATACGGGTATAAGCAGCAATATAAAAGTGTAGCAAAGTAAATAACAATAAGAAAACTAACACTCTTTTACATTTTTAAATATTAAAAATAAAACAACAGGAGCATAAATAGGATTATATTCTAAGCAATTTAATAACAAAAATACAACTGAGTTACTACAAAGTACTCAATCAGTAGATGGAAAGTAAAAACACACATAACAGTCACATCAGCAAAGCAAAACAAAAATAAAGTCTAATCATCCTCAGTCGCCTCCTCATCGTCAGAAGAATCATCAGGAATAGGACTTTTGGGGCTGTTCCATGGGGTGAACTTAGGATAAGTAGGAAATTCAATGTGCCTATCACCCTTCAGAAATTTCACAAGTGTTTCATTATACTCCCCATCATAGTCACTCTTCCTCTGTATATATTCAGACATATGATCAATCTTACTATCCATCTCATCTACTCTCCCAATGCATCAAGAATATATCACTTTGATGCTCCAAATATCTCTGACAAACAGTGTTCCACACATCTGGTGGAGGCTCAGAAGTAGAAGTGGAAGGTCCAGGTGCAGAAGTAGAAGGCATAGAAGAGGTATATGTTGTGGAACTTTGACATTTTGGCTTTCCATATATAGCCACATGAGTTTTTCCAATTGGCTTAAGTGGCTTAAGCATCTCTTTAGAATGAGAATAAGTAATACCGGCATTTTTTCAAATCGAGAAAATGAGAGCCGAGAAGCTTAAACCAGAAATAACACTTCCTCTAGTCGTTTATTGTTTCTGATCTTCCATGATCCTCTTCCGTTAGTCAGGAAAGCTATAATCTCATCAAGCTCTCTTTCAGAAGGAAAAAAAATATCATAAAAGCAATCTGTAGTAGGGGGTAGACTGTAAAACATGTTGATGACTTCAGGAGTAAACTCTACTCCCATTCCCCTAATATAAACTTCATTGTCAGCTGTTTCAGGAAAATTTGCATAAAATTCTCAAACCTTTGAAATGACAACAACTACAGAGAAATAATAGAACTGTTCCCACAGTCGAGCAACAATAATATTTTTTTTTATCCTCTGGGATGCTAAAATCTTTGTTCCGCTATTAATTTACAAGATGATGCAAATTCATTGTAGCGCACTTGAGCACTTGCGCTAGAGAACTTGGACTGATCAAATTTGCTCCACTCCTCCTTTCCTCTCTTCTATTTTGGTGCCATACTGTAAATTAAAAATAATTCCAAATAATTTAAAAATCCAAAACATGGCACAAAATCTAAGCTTAAAATACTATATTAAGCTTAGATCCATGGATTTTCTACTTAAAAATTAAATTTTTCTCCAAAATTTTGGCACTATTCATATGTAGAGAAATCCATGGTGAAAACTCAAAAGAACTATGCCAAAGTGTAGTCTAACCTCGAGAAGTTGGAATCCGGTGTTTTTATACGTCGAAACTTCATGAATCAAACACAATAAGGAGCCCAAGGACAGGTTTTTGAGGGTTTTAGGGAGGAAGATGAAGCTTAGGTGTTAAAAATGGTGTTGGGTTCGGTTATATGGCCGAATTTTCAATTCAGGTGAACCGGCGCCTAGGCGCCAAATTCGCCAAAAATTCAAAAAAAATTCCCAAATTTTTACATTATGTAATTTAGGTGTTTCTAACCTCTGTAAACTTAAAATTACATCACAAATGACTGCGACTTTTATATACTTAAAAATATAAGAATTTGACACCACTACTAGAAGATCTAAATCCCCAACAATAGCGCCAAAAACTTGATGCGACTTTTTGAGGTGATGAAAATGAGTGCAATTAATTGGTAACAAAGTCACTTATATCAACACAAGTATACGTATCACTTCAAGTAATATAGAGTTTTCTTTAAAAACTCTAGTATCGATCCCACAAGGAAATGAAGTAAGAGGTCTTTAGTCTAACTCTAGTCTAATATAATTACTCCTTAGGTTGGAATGTCGATTAAAATTATGTTTTATCTAGCAACAACTCCTAAATACAAGTGTTAAATGTAATGATAGTAACTATAACTAAATGCAAATTTTAATTCTAAAGATAACCCTTTTTTGATGAATTGGTTTGGAGAATTTTGAGATACTAAAAACTACAATTCTTATGTAATGAAATGGATAATGTATATGAATGAGATGCATTAAATATTGTTTGTGCCAAATAGGAGCAATCCTATTCTTTACCCTTTCGTCCAGGCATAAAGAAGTTTCACTAATCCTATGCTTGTTTACTGAATCCGTTGCTAGGCTGGGAGGATACTGACTCTCACTTCGGAGCTCCCACGTTCCCCTCACTTGAGGGCAAACATCTCCGCTTCAGTACTCAAACAATAAGACCGAATTGGGGATTTTAGTCTGTCACTCTAAAATCTTCTTTTCTACGCCCAATAATTATATTTCCCTATTTATTTGCATTTAATCCTCATGAACTTCACCATCCATGGAATTTGAATGTGGTTCATACTTAGTTGTATAAAGCACAACCCTCTCGGATCGTATGTTTTCACAACAAATTTAACATTATAACAGGCCTTAATTGCAATGTAAATGAAGTGCAAGTAAAAACCATCACATTTATATATAAAACTTCTTCTAGCATGCATCTCAACATCCTACATATGAATTCCACTCATTACAAAAGAAAAGTAAAAGGAAAAGAATGACATAATCTTCTCATGCCACTATTTCCAAAGAAGAAGAAAGAGTAAGAGAGATACGTTACAAAGCACGAAGAAAACACAACAGAAACTTCATTTAACCAAAGCAATTCCACTAGGTAAGTGTTTACAAAATCATAAGATAATGAAGAACAATACTTAGCTTTTTCCCTTTGAAATAAAGATGAAGATCTCTCCCACAAAGTCTTCTGCCGATCCATGCAATGTTAGTGCAATCCCTTACAAATTTTCTCAAAATCTCCTCTCCAATCTCTCCAAAAGGGTAGAAATCTACATTTCTACTCCTAATCTAAGAACCTTAAACATTCTCTAAGTTTTTCTTAACATTCCTCTTCTGTTTCTCCACACTTTTCTAACCTAAATTCTCCATTTTAATGAGTATGGACAAATTTCTAAGAGTTCCCTTAAGCACACATTTGAAAAAGCATCCAAATACGTTGAATTTCAGCCCAAAACCGCCAAAAGTCGGTCCATAGTCGTCTGGGATGCTATCAGCGGGTTTAAGGGCGCTATCGACGAGCTTTTCAGTCATTTTTCGGCCTTCTTGGGAAAATCACGCTGTCGGCGGGCTCTAGGGCGCCGTCGGTGAGTAGGTTACTGCGTAGCTCCACCGTTTTGCTCTTTTTGGCTCCGTTTTAGCTCCGATTCACCCCGTTTCAGTTGCGTTGCATTCCTAATAGATAGCACTACAAATTAAGTGTAAAAACAACCTTTCTTAAAAGTGTAATCTCATTCAAAAATATGCAATAAGTGTAAAAGAGATTAAGCATCAAAAGATTTTTCGAAAGGAGTCAGGACAGAATTTCATTTCTTGCCCGTTTTTGTTCCACATTGCACCGTTTTTGCTTCTTTATCTCCAAAAGTCATTTATTGTACCTTAAATCAAAAAACATACAAATTACCTGCCTTTTAAAGTATAATATCACAAAAAATGAGTAAAATAATATAGCAAAAAACATGTATTTTTTCAATGGGTCAAAATCCCCCAAACTTAACTTTTACTTGTCCTCAAGTAACATTATAACTTCAAAAAAAAATATGTTAACTTGTGGTTGTGGGTTTCAATAGAGTTTCTTATAATTTCATCTCAGAAATGTTATAGTATAACATAGGAGAAATTCTACCAAATTAACCTAGGACTATAGTGTAAGAATATCCCATATTCAACTTAGGAATTCTGATTTTCTATTTACTTCAAAAGTTATTGACAATTGTCAAACTAAAGATTCATAGAAAGTATAAAAATGGAATTTAAACTCCTTATCTATACCAATTTAACCAATACATTTTGAAATAAGAACAAGCTTAGGATTATATTTAAGTCTTTTCATTTAAAAGATTTAAGTGAAACCAATTTTTGATTAGGCTTCTCCTCAAGCTTCTCCTCACTTATTTTCTCTTTTTTTTTCTTTCGGGATCATTTTCAATCCCCTCTTTTTTTTCTTTCTTTCGAGATCATTTTTTAATCCCCTTTTTTCACTTTTTTTATGTGATGATTACTATATCTGGATAGGCCTTTAATAATTTTGAATTTCACTATCCTCTCTCTAAAATCCAAAACTCAAAATTTTCCCTCAATTTTTATAAGTGTAAGTATTAGTTCGAAAAATGTTTTGAATAAGGGTTAAATTCTCATTAAGTATAAATCTAAGAATTTTAGCTTTTCAAATATTCAACTCCTTTCTACTATAAATAAAAAAATCATTTTCCCAATATTTCCTACAAAATATCTTAACTCTAGAACAGTTTCTTCACATAGTATTTCAACTAGATTATGTTTCTAACATTCCTAAAATTAAAATTATAGTAACCTAAAGGTAACACCACAAGTCATTTTAAAAGTGATATCAAATTAAATACAGGCTACTGAGGACAAATAAGGTTACATTTTAAAAAAAAATTTCTTCTCCCTAAACTTAAATTTTAAACTATTTTATAGTTAATTCCATAAAATATTGCAGGAAGAAAAAGTAAAGGTTGAATCTACTTACTACTACAACATCCTATCAAATTCATAAACTTGCATAATCAGGATAGAATGATTGTAGGAGAAAGTAAATCTAACCTAAAACATGCTTGTAATAAAATTACACTAAAAGGAAGTATTTTCACATTAAAAGTTTATTTTTCTTCTTCCCCCCAAACTTAATTTTTAACATGTATAACATTTAGTACAAAAAATATAAGTAGGAAGAAAAAAATTTTAGAAATTCTATCTACCACAAGTGTCTATCAGAAAGATCTATAATTATTAATCATGATAGAAATCATGTAGCAGAAAGTAAATCTAAACTAAACATGTCAGAATGAAATTCACTAAATAAAAGTTTAACTAGCATAGCAGGTATCAACATTGAAATATAAAAATGTTCTTCAAGTCTTATATAAAATTGTAACAGTAGCACAATCACACCATTCAAATACAAACACACATGATAAATGAGGTCAATTCTTCCATAAACTCATCACATCTTACTAACTTACCTCTAATTTCTAACGGAATCACTACAGTAGTAAATTAGGTACTTTCAAATATTTTTTAGATTATAATCCCAAAGATAAGATTATTCCTGATAAATTGGTTTACGGACACCAATCTCAGGCATCATCTAATCCCTTTAATTAAGCACCTCTATCAGTTACATATTATAGCGTAAGATCATCCTAATGTTATTCATCAAATAAGTTTGCGACTCCTACCAAATGAAAACAAAGTTAGAGAAAGGAAGTAACAAAATTAAGATGGATCTAACACTATTCAAATTCATGATATCTCTTGTAAAACTCAAGTCCAAGTGAGACCTAAGTCATATTGGACTCATCAATCCAACTACTACAAGAGATCAAGTCTAGCCATAATAAGAAGTTAAGGAATCACCTCCCTCATGACACACAAAGATCAAATCAAACTACTAACAATCCAAACATCTACCAATCATTAATCAAACTTATCAATCTATAATGACACATAAAGATACAAGTCAATCCACTAATCTAAACATGAATTAAGCTAATCAATCCACACTAAAGCAAACACAATACAACACTAACAATCATGACTCTCAAGCATACTAAATCAAAGCACACTGATAACTATGAATTGCTTCCCATAAAGCGCTTGGTTTTAACATCACGGGCCTGACAAATGATTCCTTCTAGATTAAAGTTCCAATTAAGTAATCCTCGATCAATCGCCCAATCCTTTTCAGATTCACTGATTACAATAAAATCCTCAAATTTTAATTTTTCATTCAGCTCTTCATTTTTAGTTTGATTTATATCATAATTCCTCATATTTCTTTCTAGAAACGATATTCTTCTATTGATTTTCTCAATCCACATATTAATATCATCATTGAAATTTATAAGAAATGGATCTGTATATGATAATTTAAGATCTCCCAAATTTTGGATCGGATTCTCTCTAGATAATTCAGATTCAGGATGAAATTCTTATATGTCACTCTTCTGTTTCAAGTTATCTTCCAATTCTTCCCCTTTATAATTATTAAATGATGGAGGATCTATCTTAGTTGAGGAAATAGATTTTTCTAATTCCTTAGAAATTTCTTCCAATGGTCTTCCAATATCCTTATCCTCTTTTCTCAACTCAAAGTTCTTTTGAAATTTATCCTCAAATTCTCTTCCAAGTCCTAGTTCAATAACTTTATCTTGTTCATCATTCAATTCAGGTTTTTCTTATGATTGAGTCACATCTAAAGATATAAAGACTGGTTGTGTAGATGAATTCCTTAAATTGATAGGCTTTAAAATTGTATGGGGTGCATCCATCTTAAGTTCATGGGGTTTTTCAACAAATGGAATTAAAAATTTACTATTTTTGGTAGCGTCCATCATTTCATACCTCTCCTGAACATACATACAGTCTTCTTTAAATAAAGTTTTCAAATCATCATGAAAGTTCATTTCGATCTCGTCTGTTAACTTACTCTCAAAACTCTTTTTGAAATGATCTTTACTTAGATAATCAATTTCATCTATCCAAAAACAATCATCATCTTTTCTCTCAGCTGGATATTTCATAGTCTTTAATACATCAAAAGTGACCTCATGGTCATTAATATTCATAGTCAACTCTCCTTTTGCACATCTATAATAGCTTGTCCAGTAACAAGGAAAGGCCTCCCTAAAATAATTAGAATTTCTTTATCTTCCTCAATATCTAATACAATAAAGTCCAAAGGAAAGATAAATTTATCCACTTTAACAAGCACGTCTTCTATAACTCCTTTTGGATAAATGATGGATCGATCGACCAACGTATGGGTTACAGTAGTGGGAGAAATATTGACTAAACCTAACCTTCTAAATATAGATAGAGGCATCACATTAATGCTCACTCCTAAATCACATAAAGTTTTTCCACATAATCTTTTTCCAATTGCACAAGAAATTTTAAAGCTACAAGGATCTTTAAGTTTCTGAGGAAACTTTTTCTGAAGTATAGCGCTGCACTCCTGACTTAGTGCAACTGTCTCGTAATCCCCAAATTTCCTTTTCTTGTTTAATATCTCCTTCCTAAATTTTGCATAACTTGGCATCTATTCCAAAGCTTCAGTGAAAGGAATATTTATCATTAACTTCTTAAGTACTTTCATGAACTTTGAAATTTTTTTATCCAACTCATGTTGTCTAAGTCTTTGAGGAAATGGAGGTGGTGGTCTTTCCAAACTGATATTAGTTGG
This sequence comes from Papilionanthe hookeriana x Papilionanthe teres, assembly GCA_022702705.1. Taxonomy (NCBI): domain Eukaryota; kingdom Viridiplantae; phylum Streptophyta; class Magnoliopsida; order Asparagales; family Orchidaceae; genus Papilionanthe; species Papilionanthe hookeriana x Papilionanthe teres. Next base: position 86,770,036 of record CM040427.1, on the reverse strand, counting down.
AGATATTGATTTTTTCAGATCCTTAGAAACATGTTCTTCAGGTCTTTTAGTTTCCTTTGTTTCTCTCACAACATCTTTCTCTTTTCTAACCACATCCTCTATCTCTCTTACACTTTTTAATTGGACAGCTTCTACTTGTTCATTAATGTTCTATTTAGGGTTGATCTCAATGTAGCTAGGAAGTATTCCTTGGGGTCTATTGCTAAGTGAATTAACAATTTGTTCTAGTTGATTCTCTATGTTTCTAATCGCAACATTTTGACTTTACAACTGGTTTCCCATTTGCAATACCACTTCTTCCATAAACATCTTCTTATCCTCAAATTGTTGATCATTGATAGAGTCCGGTGGATATGAAGGCTGATATCTTGTGTTACCCTGCCTATTCCAACTTTCATTAGGATTTGCATGATTATTTTCCCAATTTTGGTTTCCACCATCAGAAGTATGATTCCAGTTAAAATTAGGATGGTTCTTCCAACATGGGTTGTAAAAGTTAGAATATGGGCTGTTTATGGTATTTAAAGTCTCATATAATAAGTTGGAATCAATCATACGCCCTAATGAACTTTCCTCACTTACAGGAGTAAATTGAGGTTGATTCATTCCAAATTGGTCCAACTTCCTTAATATTGCAGCAACTTGAGATGCAAGAATTGCAATCGCATCCGTATAATGAACACTAGCTACATTCTTAGGATTTACCATTGCAGATGTCCATTGAAATTCATTTGTAACCATTTTTTCAATTAATTCATACGCTTCATCAAATGGTTTTGACATTAATGATCCACCACGGCAGCATCAATTATAGACCTAAGGGATCCTACTAACCCATTATAAAAAAGTTTGAATGATTAACCAATCAGGCGGAGCATGGTGTGGACACTTTCTTAGAAGTTCCTTAAATCTTTCTCAGGCTTCGTATATTGATTCTCCTTCATATTGACCAAATGAGATAATATCGTTTATAAGTTTAGTAGTCCTTGATGGTGGAAAATACTTAGCAAGGAATTTCTGAGTTAACTTCTCCCAATTTTTAATAGAACCAGGTGCTAATGAGTATAACCACATTTTAACCTTATCCCTTAGTGAGAAAGGAAAAATCCTTAGTCTTACAACATCATCTGACATATCGTTATAACAAAATGTAGCATAAAGTTCTAGAAAATTTGATAAGTGTAAATAGGGATCCTCCAAAGGTGTTCCCCCAAACCGATTGTTCTGCACCAATTGGATAATCTCAGGATTTATTTCAAACGAATCAACTTCTACGATAGGATTTTGTATACTTAAGTGAATTTCATCTGTCATAGGATTTACGTAATCCCTCAATGAAGTATGATGATATTCCAAGTAATTATCTTGAAAATTTTCCATTTCCATTTCTAGTTTTTTGAGTCCTTTATGTATTTTTATTTTTTTATTTTTTTCAAACTCGAGATCATAAGGCACAAGTCCTGCAGATCCTTTGTTTCGCATATGCAACACAACAAACAATACATTAACAATAAAACAAATAAAATGCAAAATATATTCAACACAACAAAACATTTTCACGAACACCTTATTTTTCACACAAACAATTTTTACGACACCACAGTTTTCCAAGTCTAAGTCTAATTACTTCAACTAAAATTCTCCTAAAGTTCTTACCAAAGTTTCCTCCGGCAACGGCGCCAAAAACTTGACCGTGACTTTTTATATACTTAAAAATATAAGAATTTGACACCACTACTAGAAGATATAAATCCCCAGCAATAGCGTCAAAAACTTGATGCGACTTTTGAGGTGATGAAAATGAGTGTAATTAATTGGTAACAAAGTCACTTATATCAACGCAAGTATACGTATCGCTTCATGTAATATAGAGTTTTCTTTAAAAACCCCAGTATCGATCCCACGAGGAAGTTAAGTAAGAGGTCTTCAGTCAAATTCTAATCTACTATAATTACTCCTTAGGTTGGAATGTCGATTAAAATAATGTTTTATCTAGTAACAATTCCTAAATACAAGTGTTAAACGTAAAGATAGTAACTATAACTAAATGCAAATATTAATTCTAAAGATAACCCTTTTTTGAAGAATTGGTTTGGAGAATTTTGAGATACTAAAAACTACTATTCTTATGTAATGAAATGGATAATGTATAGGAATGAGATGCATTAAATATTGTATGTGACAAATAGGAGCAATCCTATTCTTTACCCTTTGGTCTAGACATAAAGAACTTTGACTAATCCTATGCTTGTTTACTGAATCTGTTGCTAGGCTGGGAAGATACTGGCTCTCACTTAGGAGCTCCCACGTTCCCCTCGCCTGAGGGATAACATCTCCGCTTCAATACTCAAACAATAAGACCAAATTGGGGATTTTAGTCTGTCACTCTAAAATCTCCACTGCTACGTCCAATAATTATTTATTTCTATTTATTTGCATTCAATCCCCATGAACTTCACCATCCATGGAATTTAAATGTGGTTCGTACTTAGTTGTAGAAAGCATAACCCTCTCGGATCGTATGTTTTCACAACGAATTTTAAAATTACAACAGGCCTTAATTGCAATGTAAATGAAGTACAAGTAAAACCATCACATTTATATATAAAACTTATTATAGCATGTATCTCAACATCCTACACATGAATTCTATTCATTACAAAAGAAAGGTAAAAGGAAAAGAATGGCATAATCTTCTCATGCCACTATTTCCAAAGAAGAAGAAAGAGTAAGAGAGACATGTCACAAAGCACGAAGAAAATACAACATAAACTTCATTTAACCAAAGCAAATCCACTAGGTATGTGTTTACAAAATCATAAGATAATGAAGAACAATACTTAGATTTTTCCATTTTAAAGAAAGATGAAAATCTCTCCCACAAAGTCCCCTCCGATCCATGCAATGCTAGTGCAATCCCTTACAAATTATCTCAAACTCTCCTCTCCAATCTCTCCGAAAGGGTAGAAATCTACATTTTTACTCCTAAACTAAGAACACTAAACATTCTCCAAGTTTTTTCCTAACATTCCTCTTTTGTTTCTCCACACTTTCCTAACCTAAATTCACTATTTTAAAGAGCATGGACGAATTTCTAAGAGTTTCCTTAAGCACCCCTTCGAAAAAGCATCTAAATAAGTTGAATTTCGGGCCAAAATTACCAAAAGTCGGTCCATAGTCGTCTGGGGCGTTGTCGGCGGGTTCGAGGGCGCTATCGGTGAGCTTTTCAGTCATTTTTTCGGCATTCTCGGGAAAATCCCACCGTCTGCAGGCTCTAGGGCGCTGTCGGCGAGTAGGCTGCTGCGCAGCTTCACTGTTTTGCTCCGTTTGGCTCCGTTTGGCTCCGTTTTAGCTCCGATTTGCCCCGTTTCAGTTGCTTTGCGTTCCTAACATCCGATTCGCCCCGTTTCAGTTGCTTTGCATTCCTAACAGACAACCCTACAAAATAAGCATAAAAATAACCTTTCTTTAAAGTGTAATCTCATTCAAAAATATGTAAGAAGTGTAAAAGAGATTAAGCATCGAAAGGCTTATCGAAAGGTGTTAGGGCAGAATTTCATTTCTTGCTCGTTTTTGCTCCAAATTACACCGTTTTTGCTTCTTTTTCTCCAAAAGTCATTTCTTGTTCCTAAAAACAAAAAAACATAATAAATACCTTCCTTTTAAAGTGTAATATCACCAAAAATGAGTAAAATCATATAGCAAAAAGCATATATTTTTTCAGTGGGTCAACAAACTTCATCAAACATCTCCTAGAAATTAAAGAGAATATCCATGTGCAAAATAGATTCTAAATTTAAGATTCATTCCAAACATAATTTGCTACAATCAAACTCAAGTTATTCATTCCATTTTAGATCTTCAAAATAAGGTTCAAAAAAATACAGAAAACGCACATACACAACTTCTCACAATTCACAACAACACATAACACTCACATAAATCACTTACAGAATACATCAAGAAAATTACTTAACACTTCATATTCACAATCGATTTCTCCACATAAAGTCACCATAAATTCAAGGATTCACATCAAAACCTTCATTAGTTCCATAAGGTAATTCACTACGAACAAAGGAGTGGAAGAAAGGGACACGAGGAAATTCCAATGCCGTCTTTTCATCAATCTATTTGTTTTGAGCATACATGGTTACCTGGTGGTCTTCAAATGCAGCCAAATAATCTGATTGTACCTTCATTTGTCATTCCATATACTCATTATGATGGTACATTTCATGCATCCTTTATCCAATATGCACCAATTCTCCTTCAATATTCTCAAGTTGACCAAAAAACTTCTCCAATGTCATGGCTAAGTAACCATTAAAGTAGGTTTGAGAATCTTTGTGCATAAACTTGGCTTTCCCTCCCTTCTCCATTGCAAGTCTCTCCATAGAAGCAATCCAACCTTTCTTTTCTCTCAAAAGTGTAATTCTACGGTGGAAATTTGATGGCCTGATGTTTGGGGATGAAGAAGTAGCGATTTATAGAGATTTGAATGGGCAAAAACTGCATTTAGGCGGTTTTACCACGATACAGAACTGTGGCGCCTAGGCACCAATTTTGGCGCTTAGGCGCCACTTCTACAGCCTGATGCGCGGACTTTAATTTATTGCAAGAACTTATGAACTCAAATTTATATATTTATAATGATTTTGTAAAGTCCAAACATTCAACGCAAGTATACATATCGTATCAAGTAATACAGGGCTCTAATGGAGTCCTGGCTATCGATCCCAAAAGGAAGGCAGGATTCTTACAATACATAACGTAATAATAAAATCTAATACTCAAATTGTAGTTAAAGTTTAATGTTTACTTCTACTAACAAGATGTAGAAAATAGTAACAATTAGACAAACTACAATTACTTCTAATATTTTTAGAACAGAATTAACTAACAGACACACTCTAAGCTATATATTTGAAAGGTTTTGATATATATGAAAAATATCTTTCCTTTTGCAACGAGTATATGATGTGTGGATGATATGGAATGATTATTTATGGTATTGTGTCAAATAGGAGCATAAATGCTTCTTTACCCTCAAAAGAGTACCCCCTCTTCCAAGCATGAGAAGAACATTGACATATCCTATGTTTAGTCACTAAATCTAAGGCTAGGCAGGGAGGATACCTGCTGTCACTACGGAGCTCCCACTCACCCTTCACCTGAAGGTTAACCCTCGCATTTAGTTACTAATTTTAGGCCCAAATTGGGGATCTCAACCTGTCACCCTGAAACCTCCAATTTGAAGTCCATCAAAACACATTTCCCTATTTATTTGCACTCAATTCCCATGAACTACACAATTCATCCATGGAAATTGAATGGATTCTTCATTATTGTTGTAGGACACTAAATCCTTTCAGAGTTAATGTTCAACAATGGATTTTAACAATTCAATTGGCCAGATCGAAAAGTAAATTAAGTTCTAAATGAAAAACCATCATAATTTCTTCATTACTTTAAAAGCATTGCAAATCCACATCAACACATCATCACATCTCTATGCAAAAAGAAAGACAAATGAGACTACTCAGAATTCATAGAGAAGACACAATAAAACATGGATTTTATATATAAAAGAAAAGTCATACAAACCACACAAGAAAATACAACTTATCTTTTTCTTTTCCCTAATACAATTCCCTTGAAGTTCCTTTGAATCCTTTTCTCTTCTTTGCAACACTCAATTCCTTCTTTAGAATAAAAAGGATGAAGCAATCTCTCACTTTACTCCTCCTTCACTCCTTAGAGAATAATCCCTCTCAAATTCTCACTTTTACACTCTTTTCTTCTAAGCCTTAACACTCAACACACACTCTCCCTCACTAGAACTACAGTAGAAACATAGTAGACCCTCTCTATTTTCGTCTAAAAATAGTTACTTATAAGTTAGAAACGAAATCTCAAGAGTTTTCATAGGCATCCCTTCAAAAAGTCGCCATAACTCTTCAAATTTGAAATCCACCGACATTAGGTGCCGGCGGCGCTCTATCGTCTGATTATTTTCTGAGCTCTCTCGAAAATGGCACCGACGGCGCCAGAAGCTATTTTCCTCCTTTTTGCTCTTTTTTGCTCTGAATTTGTTCCTTTTCGGTTCTTTTCGCTCCAATCACCTAAAATCATCATACCCGCAACAAATCATGAAAAATACATTTCTTTAAAGTGCAATATCACAAAAAATGAGTAAAATTATATAGCAAAAATAGTATATATTGGTGCATCAGTGCCTAGGCGCCAGAATCCTGAAATTCACAGGTTCGCCCTGCGTCCAAATTTCATAAGTTTCATACTAAAATAGGTTATAAAAATGTGGATTAAAAGATATGTAACTAAGTGAAGTCACATATAAAGCACACTTAATATCGAAACAAATCAAATCACACTATGGGTTGCCTCCCAAAAAGCGCTTTGTTTAACATCGTCAGCCCGACATAACCAATAGTTTATTCCAAATGGTTTAAATATAACACATTTTTAAAAGATGGCAAAGTTCCTCCAATATAAGGCTTCAATCTTTTTCCATTTACTTTAATTACATAATTTGTTTTCTGATCGATTATATCCATTGCTCCATAAGGATAAACTTTCTTAACAATAAAAGACCCTGTCCATTCGGATTTCAATTTTCCTGGAAACAATTTTAATCTTGAATTGTATAATAAAACTTCTTGTTTAGGCTTACAAGTCTTTCTTAATATTCTTTTGTCATGCAGCTTCTTCATTTTCTCTTTATAGATCCGATCACTTTCATATGAATCATTTCTAATTTCTTCAAGTTCATTCAATTGCAATAATCGTTTATCTCTAGCATCACTTAAATTGTAAATAAACTCTTTAATCGCCCAATAAGCTTTATGCTCCAATTCAACAGGTAAATGACAAGGTTTTTCATATATGAGCCTATATGGTGACATTCCAATAGGAGTTTTATAAGCAGTTTTATAAGTCCATAAAGCATCATTAAGTCTATCAGCCCAATTAGTTCGTTTTGGGTTAATTGTTTTCTCTAAATTTTTTTTGATCTCCCGATTTGATACTTCAGCTAATCCACTAGTTTGAGGATGATAAGTGATCCATGAATAAAATACCCATTTTTATGCCTTGATTTTTATCACATTTTTAAGGATAATATGCTTTAATGAAAGGTATTTTTGTGTTTTTGGATATAGGTGATGGAAAAATGTTCAAGAAGAAAAAAAGTGAAAAAGGAGAAAAAAGGAGCAAAAATGGAGCCAAAATGCAAAATTGTAAAAATTATTCTGGCGCCTAGGCGCCAGAATCCGGCGCCTAAGCGCCAGGTCGATACGGGATATATCAAGATTTTTGATGGCTTTTGGACGGTTATTTTGACGGTGTTAGCGGTTATTGGACCTTCTAGAGGACTAGCAGTTGTTCCTGGTTTATAAAACATGTGATACAATGTATTTGGACGCTTGGAAACAGTTTTAATCGCGAAGAGGTGCGATCCAAAGTGAAGAGGTGCAAAGAACTGGACGTAGAGTCCGGCGTCTAGGCGCCAGATTCCGGCGCCTAGGCACCATACACACATTCTAGAAGATTCATTGAATGTGGACACATTTTGAAGAGTTGCCTCAAGGCAACCCTTGAAGCCTATAAATAGAAGGGTACTCCTTCAGAGAAAAAGGCCCCATAGGCCCCATATGCCCACCCCTATCTAGAGTCCCATCTAGAGAGAGAATTAGAGAAATATTTTAGGGCAACTTTTATTAATTAGTTATTTTATTTAGAGTTTGTATTGAGAGTATTTGAAGAGTCAGTGCTTTTGAAGTTTATTTGCTTTGGAGTCAGAAGAATTCAGAGGATCAGTAGGAGAAACACTTGAGATAAGTATTTGTAATTTTATTCAAAGTTTTATTATCATGTTTTGTTGTTTAAATTCAATGTGTTCTGAGTAGTTAGTTTACTTTCTCCTTTCAATTATGAAAAGATAAATAAGAAAATATAAAATTCGATGGAGAATTAAAAACTATTTATATTTTAAAACATTGTGATGATATTAATACCAGATCTTCATTTACTTTAAAAATTGATCACTTGTATTGTTAAAATATGTTGAAGAGTTTTGATACCTAGGAGATGAATTCTTAACTAGTAGATATCACATGAATCCTTGGGTAGTCGAAGGCCTTGTGCGGGTTATTCAAGGTGTAATGCCAATAACTAGGAATATATTATAAAATGGGCGTAGAATTAATAATTTTTTAGGTGACAGACTAAATTCTTGTGATTTGGTTTATAGAGAAGGAAAGGGTCACTAGTAGGGCCGACCATAGCCACCCTTGGACATCTAGTAGTGTGAGCCTAGATTAACCCATTCTATTAACAATACATTCGGACCGGATCTATAAGCTAGCCAATGTTTGTTACACCTGGATCAAAGGGTAAAGAATATGAATGCTTCTATTTGGCACAATACCATAAATTTATATTCTCCACGAATATTATCATTATCTTAGAAAATCTTGGATTAACTGAAAGGAAGAAAGTTGTATTCTTATTGTTATTTACACCAATCATTTCATTATTGTTTTATTATTGCATCTTTCATTACTACTTTATTGTTGTATCTAGTAAATTAAAAATATCAAATTTATAAACTATAAAAGAAATACATAAAAATATAATTAAAATATTTAAAAATCCATAACTCACTCCTCGTGGGATCGATACTGGGGTCTTTGTTTCAAAGCCCTATATTACTTGATACGATACTTATACTTGCGTAGTACCCCTAGTGTGTAAAATATTTTGAGTAAAATTATATTTGTATACACTAGTCGCTATTATTATCTATTACATATATTTGAAAGCATTAATTATTATATTTGTCATCAACGAAGCGTGGGTCAAGTTTTTGGCGCCGTTGCCGGGGATTGAATTTTTAGTACGCATATATATAGCATTGGGTCAAGTTTTCGACATCGTTGCCCGGGGAGCAGCAGAGGCAAATTTTTTGATTTTAAATATTTTTATTTTATTTTATTCATTTTATTTTATTATTAAAAATATAAAGTACCAATATATATATATATATATATATATATATATATAATAAAAACAATTTTTTTTTAAGTAAAGATTTTATTTCTTGTTAATTTACTTTTTATGCGTAGTGCTGGATCTGAAGGATTATTACCTTTAGATTCTGAATTAGAAAGAACTATTAAAAGAATTAAAAAAAGGAAAATAAACTAAAAAAAAAATTTAAGAGATGGCTAATTTACATAGCAATTTACAAAATCCAATTGAAATTAATTAACAAAATTATTACAAACCATTAAGGGATTATGCTAACCCTACAGTTGATGAACTTCGTAGTAGTATTCAAATACCTACTGTAGATGCTAATTCTTTTGAGCTTAAACCATCTATCATTCAAATGGTTCAAAATAATCAATTTGGAGGAACACCAAATGAGGATCCAAATTTACACCTTGCTAGTTTTTTAGAACTTTGTGCTACCTTTAAATATAACAATGTTTCTGATGATGCTATTAGACTTAGACTCTTTCCTTTTTCTTTAAGAGATAAAGCAAAGATGTGGTTGAACTCATTAGCAACAGGTTCTATTAAAACATGGGCTGAAATGACACAAAAATTCCTTGCTAAATATTTTCCTCCTTCTAAAACTACTAAATTAAGAAATGATATTACTTCATTTAGTCAATTTGACGGGGAGACAATTTATGAAACTTGGGAAAGATTTAAAGAACTATTAAGAAAATGTCCTCATCATGCTTTACCTGATTGGTTAATTATTCAAACATTTTATAATGGTTTAATTGGATCACTAAAATCAATTATTGATGCTGCTGCTGGAGGTTCTTTAATGTCTAAATCATTTGAAGAAGCTTATTCTTTAATTGAAGAAATGGCTAATAATACTTTTCAATGGCCTTCTGAAAGGATTAATCCGAAAAGAATGCCAAGTATTCAAGATAACGAAGCCTTTTCTATCTTAGCTTCACAAGTAGCTGCAATATCTAAGAAATTAGATAATTTTGCCATCAACATATCACATAACAACTCATCTAATATTGAAGATTCTCAAACTATTGAAACTTTACAAGTTATTGCTAGTAAAAATAATCCGTATTCAAACTATTATAATCCTGGATGGAAAAATCACCCTAATTTTAACTGGAGTAATCAACAACAACAATGGGGGTAATAATCAATCCCATCCAACTGGAAATTGGAATAATCAAGTAAATTCAAATTATAAACCACCTGGATTTAATAATCAACAGAAAAAGTTATCAATAGAAGAATTAACTTTACAAATGAGTAATCAATTACAAAATTAAAATACTGCTATTCGTAATATTGAGAATCAAATAGGACAAATCACTAATTTAATTAATTACAGACCTCCAGGAACACTTCCTAGTAATGTTGAAATTAATCCAAAAGAAACTGGAAAATAACATGAACATGTTAAAGCTGTACAACTTAGAAGTGGAAAGGAATTAAAAGAAAGATTGCAGAATGAAATTGAAAAAGAGATTGAGGTTGAAGAGATTGAAAAACCTAAAGAAACTCCTTCTCCTAATCAAGATCAAACTAATATTTGTACTAATGTGGAAGTTGAAAAACCACCACCACCTTTTCCTCAAAGATTAAAACAGCAGAAGCTTGATCATCAATTTTCTAAGTTCTTTGAAATTTTTAAGAAACTTACTATAAATATACCCTTTGTTGAAGCCTTGGAACAAATGCCAACTTATGCAAAATTTATGAAGAATATATTAAGTAAAAAACAAAAATTTGAAGCTTTTGAAACTGTTGCACTAAGTGAAGAATGTAGTGCAATAATTCAAAAGAAATTACCTCGTAAACTTAAAGATCCTGGAAGTTTTACTATACCTTGTGCTATTGGAGAAAAATTTTGTGGAAAAGCTTTGTGTGATTTAAGAGCAAGTATTAATCTCATGCCATTTTCTATTTATCGAAGGTTGAATTTAGGAGAGATTACTCCCACCACTGTAACCCTTCAATTAGCTGATAGATCTATCACTTACCCTAAAGGAGTTATAGAGGATGTACTTGTTAAAGTAGATAAATTTATCTTCCATGTGGATTTCATTGTACTTGATATGAAAGAAGATAAAGAAATACCAATTATTTTAGGGAGAACCTTTCAAGCTACCGGATGAGCTATGATTGATGTGCAAAAAGGAGAATTAACTATGAGAGTTAATGATCAAGAGATTAAATTCAATGTTCTTAAATCGATGAAGTACCCTGACAAAGAAAAATGTTATCGAATGGATATTTTTGATTTTATAATTGAAAAACACTATCGAGAAAAATGTAAAATCATTCCCGAAGAAGAAATTGAATTTTTAACCGATGAAAATGAAGAACTAAAAGAAGATGAATTACTTAAAGAAACTCATTATATTAAAGACAACTGAGAAACTTTAGACATAACTCAAAATGATATACTTTGACCCTCAATTAAAAAAGCCCCTGAAGTGGAATTAAAAATGTTACCTTTACATTTAAAGTATGCATTTCTTGGAAATTCATTAACTTTACCTGTTATTATTTCTTCTGAGCTAAGTTTAGATCAAGAAGAAAAATTAATAGGAGTGTTAAAGAATTATAAAAAAGCTTTTGGTTGGACTATTGCTGATATAAGAGGAATAAGCCCTTCCATTTGTATGCATAGAATTTTAATAAAAGAAAATTTTAAACATACTATTGAACCGCAAAGAAGATTAAATCCTATCATGAAAGAGGTTGTTAAAAAAGAAATTTTAAAATGGTTAGATGCTGGAATTATTTATCCTATTTCGGATAGCCAATGGATAAGTCCTATTCATTGTGTTCCGAAGAAAGGAGGAGTAACTATCAAACAAAAGTAAAAATTATTACTGAACTGCAACCCCCTACTACTGTTACCGATGTGAGAAGTTGTCTAGGTCATGCTGGATTTTCTAGAAGATATATAAAGGATTTTTCTAAAATTTCTAAACCTCTTTGTCATTTATTGGAAAAAGAAGCTAAATTTGAATTTAATGAAGACTGTGTTAATGCTTTCAATATTTTAAAAGATAAATTAATAACTGCACCTATAATTATTGCACCTAATTGGAATAAACCTTTTGAATTAATGTGCGATGGAAGTGATTTTGCAATTGGAGCTGTATTGGGACAAAAATATGAGAAAATTTTCAAAGTTATATATTATGCTAGTAAAACTCTTACTGAAACTCAAAGAAATTACACTACTACTAAGAAAGAGCTTTTAGCTATAGTATATGCCTTTGAAAAATTTAGACCTTATCTTCTTGGTACCAAATGCATAGTTCATACTGATCATTCCGCTATTAAATTTTTAATGACGAAAAAAGATGCTAAACCTAGACTAATAAGATGGGTTTTACTTCTACAAGAATTTGATTTTCAAATAGTGGATAGAAAAGGAACGGACAACCAAATTGTTGATCATTTATCTAGAATTAAGAATGATGTTATTACTGAAGAAAATATAAATGAGAAATTTCCTGTTGAACATTTGTATGTTATTCAAGGATGCCAAACACCTTGTATGCAATTATAGCTAACTATTTAGTTAGCAATATTTTACCTTATGGATTGGATAACAAATTTATTAAGAAATTTAAAAATGAGGCTAAATCTTATATTTGGAAAGATCCTCATTTATTTAAATTAGGAAGAGATTCTGTAATTCGTAGATGCGTACCTTATGAAGAAACTTATGCTATTATTAAAAAATGTCATGATTTCGAATTTGGAGGACACTTTGGAGTAGATAAAGCTGCATTTAAAATTTTAAATTCAGGATTTTATTGGCCTACCTTATTTAAATATGTGAGACATTATGTGAAAACATGTGATCGATGTCAAAGGATCGAAAATATATCCAAGAAAGATGAAATGCCTTTAAACTATATATTGGAAGTTGAAATTTTCGATATATGGGGTTTAGACTTTATGGGACCATTTGCACCATCATCTGGAAAGATTTATATTTTATTCACGGTTGATTACGTTTCAAAGTGGATTGAAGCTGTAGCTTTACCTAGCTGTGATTCCAAAAGTGTTTCAAAATTTTTAAAGAAGATGATTTTTTTAAGATTTGGAATGCCTAAGGTAATTATCACAGATGGTGGAAGTCATTTTAGAAATATAAGAATTCAATCATTATTGGAAAAATTTGGAATCAAACACGAATTGTAACCGCATATCACCCACAAACAAGTGGAATGGTCGAAGTATCAAACAGAGAAATTAAAAGAATTTTAGAGAAGATCGTTAATCCTAAAAGAACCGATTGATTGATAGACTCGATTCCGCATAATGGGCTTATAGAACAGCCTTATAAGACACCAATCGAATGTCACCTTACCGGTTAGTTTATGGTAAACATTGTTACTTACCTGTTGAACTTGAACATAAAGCTTATTGGGCGATAAAGGAGTTTAATTTTGATTTGAATACTGCAAGAGAAAAATGATTATTGCAATTAAAAGAGATGGATGAAATAAGAAATGAATCATATGAAAATGCGAGGATTTATAAAGAGAAAATGAAAATATTACATGATAAAAAGATTTTAGGAAAAATATTTGAGCCTGGACAAGAAGTATTATTATTTAATACTAGATTAAGACTTTTTCCTAGAAAATTAAGATCAAAATGGATAGGACCATATATAATTGAAAAAGTATACCATTATGGAGCTGTGGATGTTAAAGATCCCAAAACAGGAAAAATTTTTAAAGTTAATGAATTAGGACTGAAACCTTATTTGGGAGATTTTAAAAAGATTTATAAAGAGGCTTATGAGTTGAGTCTACCTGATTAAAAGACTTAATTAGGTTGGGCTGACGACATTAAACCCAACGCTTTATGGGAGGCAACCCATAGTTATTCGTTGTTTTGTGTGTTTTTACATTTGTAATGTAAGGTTATGCCTCGGTCTTGTTTAATTTTATATTATTTCAGAAAATTTGAATGCTAACAAGTCTTTATTGACTTAAGCTGAAAATTATCTCGAATTATATAAAGCTTAGACATCGGATCACTCTATTTCATATATGAGTAAAAAGGAGATCAAGTTAACCTTCATTAGGATTGCTTATAATTTGTGTTACTGAGTATATATTGATCTTACCATTCTAAACTACCTATTTTGGAGAACGAAACTTTGAAATTTGACGTTAGGCGAAACGGAGTCGAACATGGTTCCTGCGCTTAGGTGCCAAATTTGGCGGCTAAGCGCCAGAGTAAAACTATGTGTCGATGGGTCCAGCGCCTAGGCGCCAGATTTGGCGCCTAAGCGCCACAGTTACTGGATCGTGTCAAAACCGAAAATCTTCAGTTTTTCACACGATTTTCTCTTATAAATTACCCTATCTTCATGCCCAATCCCCATGCAATCATTATTTCGACCCATACACTCCATTCTTGAGAGATTAGAGAGGATTTTTGAAGAAATGGAGAGGAGAAATCATGGAGAAGAGGCTAGAGACAAGGTCTCAAGGATCCTCAACCCTACTTCAATGGTTTCATCGCTGTAAGTTTGGAGAAAATTACTAGTCGTCTAGATAAGTTTGAAGCAAAATTTAAAAGCATTGAAGATCGTTTTCATGAGATGTATCATCAAATTGAACATCTGGAATGACAGGCGAAACTTCAATTTTATCATCTAGTGGCTTATCACGATGCTTAAGTGGAGATGTATGCGAAGAATAATTGGATCGACGAGAAAACGACTATGGATTTTCCGAGTGCGTTAGTATTCTTTTCAAGTGGGCTATATAGTTTTCATTGCCAAGATAATGGGAATTAGATAGAGATGTGGTGAGATTGTGATTTATCTAGTGTGTCGTTGTATCAATTTAGTGAATCGATTGTGTTTGTTTGTGTGTTTGCTTTCATGTTCAATGTGTGTTGTATTTGCTTTCAAATTTGTGTTGTTTGATTGTTGTTAGAACTTGAATCATGTTATGATACTTATCTGAATTGTATTGAGCCCGAAATTGAAAATCATGAATGGAATTAGAAGAGTTTGATTTAAACTTGTGTTTAATTGGTGGATTTATTTTTTAATTTTTAAAATTTTTGGAAAATATTTTGGAAGATGGAAACTGAAGCCATACTCTTATATGAGTAATTAGAAGTTTAATTTATGAATTTTGGTGGAAAATAAAATTTTTAAGAGATTTTTTTTGAAAGGCGAGTTTGGCGCCTAGGCGCCGGTTCGGCCTGCTTACCCGAAAAACACCATTTAAACCCTCATTAGCCATTTTTTACGCCTAAGCTTCATCTTCTTCCTCTTTTTCACGAAAACCCACCTCTTAAATCCATTTTGAGTCAAAACATCAAGAATTTGAGCCCGAAATCACTTGATTTCTTCATCTCAAGGTCAGATCTACACTCTAATCCATTTATTTTTTATTTTCACCATTGTTTTTACTATTTTTGGCTAAAAACCAAAATTTTGAGAAAAATTTTGATTTTTAGTGTTTCTCCATGAAGTTATAAACTCATTTTAAGTTTCTTAAGCTTAAAAAGAGTTTAAATCTTTGCTTCCTTAATTTTTTTGTGTTTTCTTTCACGTTTAGATAGTACCGAAATCTAAGCGAGGAAAGGCACGAGAAAATTTTGACAGTAGCAAGTTCGCGACTACGGCAGCGCATTTTCGATATCACAAATTTGCGACGTCCAGAAAATTTATCTCAGAGCGAAGCTTTTACAATCCCAGTGAAATGTTAGAGAACACGATCGTTGCGCACAACTAGCAACGATTCTGTTATTTCACCGCTGTTGCTGTTATTCCATTCGTGCGTGAATTTTATGCTAACTTTTTGGAGGCGGAAGACTACGAAGTCTTCGTCAGAGGTGTTGGAGTAGGATTTACTCCAAAAAGGATCAATGTTTTTTATGGGCTGTCACCTACCATCGAGTGCCACTATTCAGGATTATCTCCATCTGAGGAAGATCTTGAGATGATTATTGCTTATTTGACTGACAGTGCTGGAGCTTGGAAGATCCGGAACGATAAACAGGTAAATTTCAAATCTTCTAAGTTAAATGGTATTTCAAAGGCATGGCATTACTTTATTTCTGCAAAACTTATACCTTCCAACCACCTGAGCAAAGTGACTAGAGATCGAGCTATCTTAAACTACTGCATTCAGGAGAGGAAGACGATAGATGTCAGCAGTATTATTTACGATTCCGTGGAGTCTCATCGCTAGATCCAGTACTTCTGTAGGACTAGGATTCCCATCTCTGGTTTATTCTTTATGTGTGAACAATGGAGTCACTGCTGATATTTCTGAGGAAAAGCTGAAGTCTACCAAGCCAATTGGCCAGGAGAGTGTTAGTATCTATGATCATCTTCGTAGGAAGAGATCTACAGCCTCTTCTACTTCTGCACCTACTCCAGGTAGAGCTAACACTTCCAGACCTTCTACTTCTACTGTTGAGCTACCGTCTAGTTTTTGGGAATCGATGCATGATCAATTTCAGGAGTAGCAGAATGAGTTATTTCTAACTCACCGCAGTTGATACTATGGATAAGAAGATCGATCACCTATCCGATTACACCCGTAGGAAAAGTGAATATGATGCCGAGTATTCGCAGTCTTTAGTCAGATTCTTGAAGGGTGAGCATGATATTCAGTTTCCCACCTGTCCTAGATTTTCACCATATGTTGATCGTAAGGATGTGGAGTTTTCTTTTGGTGATGACGATGACGAGGCTATAGACAGTGGTTAATGGCCGGATTTACCTCTGAGATGTGCTGAGTCTGTTGTTAGTTTAGTTTTTGTTTGCTAGTACTGATTGTTGTTTGTTGTTTACAAGTTTAGATTTGTTTATGAGACTTTGTATGAATTATTTGATGTTGAGACTGTTTTAGATATTTAGTTGAAGATTGAAATTTGAATGAATTTATGTTTATTTTTGGTTTCAGCCTACTGCTTAGTATTCAAGAATAGTTAGTAATATTATTTTATTTCTGTTAGTAATATAGTTATTTAATTCAACTACTGCTATATAAAATTTTTGAGCCTACTTACTTTTATATGCTCCATTATTTCTGTAATATTCATAAAAAGCATGTGTAAAAGTAAATTATGATTCTTTCTAGAATTTTTTTACATGCTTATAAAATTCCTTTTTAAATTATACTTTTCTTTCTCTCATACTTTATTATTTTCATGATATACCAAAACTTAAGTTTGGGGGAAGAGAAAATACATGCAAATTTAAATTTTATTTGTCCTTAATAAACTAATATTTTCTAAAAAAATCTTAACATAACATAAGGAATGAAGAATCTATTTAAGATCACTTAAATTTTTGAAATTATAAATAATTTAGTAGACTTAACCAAAATTTTAATAACTTTGATTGATTTTAAGAATAGAATTATTTAACTTAAAGAAGAATAAGATTAAAATTTTTTTCTATTCATAATAGAAATAATTGAATTCTATAAGTATTAAGAAATAAAAAATTATAACTTGAAAAAGAAAAGATTGAAAATCTTTTCGAAATTCTATTCATGTTATAATAATTAAGTGAAAATGTAAAAGTTTGAAAATAAAAGTTAAGGATAGTGAAGTTCAAAATCATTAACAGAGTTATCCAGATACAAGTAATCCTCACTCGTGAAAAAAAAGAGAAAAAGAGGAGAAGCTTCGAGGATATGCCTAATCAAAAATTGGCTTCACTTGAATTACCTTATATGAAGAAAACTAGTTACATACTTTTACTTAATTTTCATGCATGAATCTTTATTTAAGAAAGACTTTTCATGAAATTTTTTTTCTTATAAATAATCTATGTGATCTTAATATAATAAACTTCTATTATTTTTGAAATGAATGAAAAATTTTTGAAGTCTTATGATTTGGTAGTTGAATATTCTTTAAATTCTTAAAATTAAACTTAGTTAGTGAAATTTGGTTAATAATTTACTAAAGACTTTATAAGATCAAAAATTACAAGGAGTCTTAAATATTTATCTTTCATTCCAAATGTAATACATTTTATATAGTAAAAAGGGTTACTTGAGGACAAGTAATATTTAAGTTTGGGGGATTTTGATCCATGAAAAAAATACTCATTTTTATGCCTTGATTTTTATCAAAGTTTTAAGGATATTATGCTTTAATGAAAGGTATTTTTGTGTTTTTAGATATAGGTGATGGAAAAATGTTCAAGAAGAAAAATATGTGAAAAAGAAGCAAAAAGGAGCAAAAATGGAGCCAAAATGCAAAATTGTCAAAATTATTGGTCTGGCGCCTAGGCGCCAGAATCTGACGCCTAAACGCCAGGTCGATACGGGATCTGTCAAGATTTTTGACGACTTTTGGAAGGTATTTTGACGGTGTTAGCGGTTATTGGACCTTCTAGAAGACTGGCAGTTGTTCCTGGTTTATAGGACATGTGATACAATGTATTTGGACGCTTGGAAACGGTTCTAATCGCGAAGAGGTGCGATCCAAAGTGACGAGGTGAGAAGAACTGGACGCAGAGTCCGACGCCTAGGCGGCAGATTCCGGCGCCTAGGTGCCAGACATATCTTCTAGAAGATTCATTGAATGTGGACACATTTTGAAGAGGTGCCTCAAGGCAACCCTTGAAGCCTATAAATAGGAGGGTACTCCTTCAGAAACAAGGCCCCATAGGCCCCATATGCCCACCCCTATCTAGAGTCCCATCTAGAGAGAGAATTAGAGAAATATTTTAGGGCCACTTTTATTAATTAGTTATTTTATTTAGAGTTTGTATTGAGAGTATTTGAAGAGTCGGTGCTTTTGAAGTTTATTTGCTTTGGAGTCAAAAGAATTCAGAGGTTCAGTAGGACAAACACTTGAGATAAGTATTTGTAAGTTTAGTCAAAGTTTTATTATCATTTTTTGTTGTTTAAATTCAATGTGTTCTGAGTAGTTAGTTTACTTTCTCCTTTCAATTATGAAAAGATAAATAAGATAATATAAAACTAGATAGAGAATTACATACTATTTATATTTTAAAACATTGTGATGATATTAATACCAGATCTTCATTTACTTTACAAATTGATCACTTGTATTGTTAAAATATGTTGAAGAGTTTTGATACCTAGAATGAGATGAATTCTTAACTAGTAGATATCACATGAATCCTCGTGTAGTCGAAGGCCTTGTGCGGGTTATTCAAGGTGAAGTGCAAATAAATAGGAATATATTATATAATGGGCGTAGAATTAATAAGTTTTTAGAGTTACAGACTAAATTTTTATGATTTGGTTTATAGAGAAGGAAAGGGTCACTAGTAGAGCCGACCATAGCCACCCTTGGACACTAGTAGTGTGAGCCTAGATTAACCCATTCTACTAATAATACATCCGGACCTGATCTATAGGCTAGCCAATGTTCGTTACACTCGGATCAAAGGGTAAAGAATATGAATGCTTCTATTTGGCACAATACCATAAATCTATATTCTCCACGAATATTATCATTATCTTAGAAAATCTTGGATTAATTGAAAGGAAGAAAGTTGTGTTCTTATTGCTATTTACACCAATCATTTTATTACTGCTTTATTGTTGCATCTTTCATTACTGCTTTATTATTGCATCTATTAAATTAAAAATATAAAATTTATAAACTATAAAAGAAATACATAAAAATAAAATTAAAATATTTAAAAATCCATAACTCACTCCTCGTGGGATCGATACTGGGGTCTTTGTTTCAAAGCCCTATATTACTTGATATGATACGTATACTTGCGTAGTACACCTAGTGTGTAAAATATTTTCAATAAAATTATATTTGTATACACTAGTCGCTATTATTATTTATTACATATATTTAAAAGCATTAATTATTATATTTGTCATCAACGGAGCGTGGGTCAAGTTTTTGACGCTGTTGCCGTGGATTGAATTTTTAGTACGCATATATATAGCATTGGGTCAATAAGCTGTTGAAATTCTATGGTTAATACCAAATTTACTCATTAATATCTGAATCATAAAATTCTTGAAGTGACTTCCCCCATCGGTGATAATTATTTGTGGCATTCCGAATCTAGTAAAAATATTTTCAGTTAAAAATTTTTCAACGCTTTTAGCATCACAATGAGGTAAAGCTTTAGCTTCAATCCATTTCGAAACATAATCAACAGCTAATATTATATAAATTTTTCCTCAAGAAGGTATAAATGGTCCCATGAAATTTAAACTCCGGACAAAAAAAAATTTTCACTTCCAAATTAAAATTTAGAGGCATTTCATCTCTCATAGAAATATTGCCTATACGTTGACAGTGGTCACAAGATTTAACAAATTAGTTAACATCCTTAAATAATGTAGGCCAATAAAATCTGGATTGTAAAATTTTATAAACAGTTTTATCAATTTCGAAATGCCCGCCAAATTCAGAGTTGTCGCATTTTTGAATAATCTCGAAAGCCTCTTCCTAAGGAACACATCTTCGTATAATAGAATCCTTACAGTGTTTAAACTGAAAGGGATTATCCCAAAAATAAAATTTCACATCATGTAAGAATTTCTTTTTCTTTTGATGATCTAATCCATATGGTATAATGTTACTAGCTAAATAATTAACTATATCAGCATACCATGGGATTAATCCATCAGAAACAGTATAAAGTTGTTCATCAGGAAAACAATCATTAATTTCTTCCTTATCATTCAATTCCTTATCATTTTCAATTCTTGAAAGATGATCAGCGATTTGATTATCGAGGTTTTAATGTTAAATCAATTTGAATAACTGAATGTTTGTCGGGATGACGAAGTTAAACCGAGAGCTTTGTGGGAGGAAACCCATAGTTATCTTAATTATATTAGTTTGCTTGCGTTAAATTTTATAATTTTACTTTTATTTAATTATATTTGAGTCCTACTCACTCAAAAATATAATAAAGAATCAAAATTAATGGATCTTATCGAAAATTTAGAATATTTCAGACTAAAATAGAGTTTGGTGCATTTTTGAGCTCTGGTGCCGACTGCACTAGAATGGGTGCCACCGACACACCTTTCTAGAGACCATGGCCAAAATTAGGGGTTTGGGCGCTGACAGCGCCCTATCCAGCATCGACGGCGCCAATGATCTAGTGACAGTTTTTTTAGCTTTAAATTACGGTTTTTGGTAGTTTTAGGCGGGATTTTCACTCTTATTACTTCCCAAACTTGATTTTGAACCCCTAAACTCCAGAAAAAATGAAAGGATTCATTCCAAATTTGCATCCGATGGATTTCAACTCTGTAGAAACTCTGAGATTTAGAGTTTTTAACTGACGAAAGTTTATCAGTTTCGAGGCGCAGCGATTGTTCAATAAACTGTTGATGAAGAGGAGGCTTATCAAAGAAAGAGGCTTTGTGAACCGAGGTATGGACGCTCCAAGTACTCGAGTAGAAGAAATTATATTTCAAAGGTGTTGGGAAGTGTTATGCTACACTACTATCTTTGTAGTCGTTCTTGTTGTGAAAGAGTTTTATGAAAATCTTAATGGAATCAACCAAGGATTCGTCTACCTGTGAGGCAGGTTTTTACCAATCTCTCATTCAAAGATTAATGATTATGGTTGAAGGCGTGCCAATCTGCCATTATACAAAGTTTGCTCCGACGAGAGATAACATGAATGAGATTTATCGATATCTAATGAATGAAAGTAAAGATTGCGAGATAAGAGACAATGGATATGTAAGTTTCTCTACTACATTTTTAAATTATGTGTCGAAGCAATGACATTTCTTCATCTCTGCAAAGTTACTCCCATCTATGAAAATAAGTAAAGTGACAAAGGAAAGTGCAATTTTAAACTATTGTATTCAAACAGGAAGGCCTATTGATATTGGCACTATAATTATGAAATCCGTATTGAGATTGATTATACATGGATCTAAATATGGGCTTGGACATCCTTCCACCATATTTCTTCTTTGCAACCAGTCACAAGTGCCATATGAAAGCTGGGAAAAAGTTCTTCTCCCTTGGAAGCCCCTGGACCAAACTAACCTATTTGACTGTCAGGCAATTGGAGATGAGAATGATATGAGCATTATTCAACCTTATTTTCCTGAAAGTCCACAGTTGATTTTAAAGAAGATCAAGAAATTGAAGAAAGAGGTACAAAATCTTATGAATGTTATTAACCACATTTCTGATTTATTTGATTACTTGGATTGGAGGATGAAAGAATAATTTGATCATACTGGGCGAATTGAAGAAAGTTTGGTGAATTTGATGAAGAAGAAAACTGTGATTGCAGAGAATTCAATTGATGAATTCCCTTATCACCCCTTTATAATTTGTCCGTGCATCATCAATCCATCAGAGATATCAGAAGTGATGATAGTATTGAGACCAATGATGAGTAGTATCTCTACTTTATATTTTGTACTTGGTATTTTAATATGCTTTGGTGTGCTTAGTAGTTGGTTTGAATGAATATGCAATTTGTGTTTGGACTTATTATGCTTTAAATTTGTGTTTGTGTTTAGTTTTCAGCGTTAGAATATTGTAGTGTGCTTGTGACGATGAATTTCTATGTTATATGGATTGATGAACACATAGATTTAAGTGCTTAAATGTGTATGTTTGCAATGTGGATTTTATATATTAAAGTGATTTTTTCTGTTATTTTGTGAAATTAATGTTAGTTAATTACTTAATATATGAAATAGATGCTTAAACAGGCTAATTATATGATGGTGTAACTTTGAAATGATCGAAATCACAAAAAAATTTACGGACCTAGAAATAGAACTGATGTCTACGGTGCCTAAATCCAGAAACATTGGGCATTTAATTTAAATAGAGCACCGACAGTGCCCCATCCAGTACCGACGGTGCCTGAAACCAGAAAAGGCCTAGTTTTGTTTAAAATCACAATTTTTACCCTGGGACCCGCCATTTTTGCCCTTTCAATCATATTCAACCTCAAGCCAAGGTGGAATAGAGACATAAGGCTTGTTTGATTGCTGATTTGAGGTGATTTCAAGGTTTAAAATGTGTGGATCTTGTCTTCTTTTGGTAAGAGCTCTACTTTAAACTAAATATTTTTTATATTCACCGTAGAAATCTCCCACATTATGTAGATCCAAAGTTTGGAATTTTTTATGATGATTTGAGATTATCCATGGTGAATGAAGTTCTTACTTACTATGATTTTCTTTTGGAGTCTCCTACATTGTGATTTTGGAATTTATTGAATTTTTCTTGCATATTATTAGAAAACTTTGATATGGCTCCAAAGACAAGTAAAGGGAAGAGGATATTGGATTTTGATGAGGATAGATTTGTGAATGTTAAAGCACAATTTTGTTTTAATAAAACCCTTTACAATAAGAAATATATACAAGATTGAGCTTTTGAAAATCTGGGCGGATGGTAGAATAGTTAATTGCCGATTGAGAATGAAAGATATTTTGATATTTTATTGCTGATGCGATTATGGGAATAGTTTGAGAATTTTATACAAATTTTCATGGACTGAAATGTGCTTGTACGAGGGAAAATGGTAGAATTTACCCCAGATCATATTAATGCTTTTTACCAGTTAAGGGAACACCATTCTGTGAATATAAAAATTTTGGTACTATGGATGTTAGATTTAATGCAGTGATTTCTATTTTCATTTGTGTTTTGTAGTACTTCTATGTGTACTAGATCGTTTCTCTGTGATCGTTGTAACTTGTGATTGTATTTGTGTTAGTAATGAAATGTATTGAACTCTGTGTTTGTTTATTTAGTTATTTGGACTGAAATTATAATGCTTATGTTGAATGTTTAAAGTTTAAGTCTTTAATATTTCTTCACCTTGCAAAATTTTTAATATTATATATATATATATATATATATATATATATATAGCTGCTTCTAATTGTTTAATGCTTACTAGCTTAAGTTTGTGATTAATACCAGCATAGCTTCAGAAGATTTCAAAATCCCATCACAAAAAGGTTAGTTTTCTTTTTGTTTTACTCTCTATTTTTACAAATTTATATGTAATGAAAAACTTAAGTTTAGGGGGGGGGAGAATATTAACACTTATTTGTTCTCATATAATATATTTTTAAAAATTATTAACATAACTTTTAGTAGTTGAACGTAACTTTAGATAACTAAATTTTTTATTTCATTTAAATATCATAGAAGATTTGAATGAAAATTTTTAGTAATGAAAGTTAACTTTATGAGGTTAAGATATTTAGTATAAGAGGATTGGACTCTAGTTGACTATTTAAAGTAAAGAAAACTGTATTTTTGAAATGTTAAGATACTTAGAGGTTTATATGAGAACAAACGATTGTGACTCTATGATGAATCATAAAAGTAATACATATCTATAAAGTAAGGAGGTGTTTCAAGTTTCAACTTTAGGAAGAGGAGAGTGAAGTTCAAAATTATTAAAGGCTATTAAGATATAGTAATCCTAAAATGAAAAAAAGAAAGGATTAAAAAGCAATCCCAAAAAGAAAAAAAGAAAAAGAGAGAAAGAAAAGGAAAGAAAATATATGTGAGGAGAAGTGACCGATGCTGCTACAAGTGGAAATTTTCAAAATGTGGTTTCAATTAAGTTTCACAGTAAGATCAATTTATAATTAAGCAGCCACTCATATACGCAAATATATGTATCGTTCAAGTAATACAGGGCTCTAGTGGAGTCCTGATTATTGATCCCACGAGGAAGTTTAGAACAATTCAAAGTATAGTTTAGCAATGAAATCAAATGCTCAATTCACAATGCAAATTCAAGTAATATTTAAGTTGATAATGTAATAACTGCTAAAAGCCAAGTTAACTAAAATTACTTTCTAAATTAATAAACACAAACTAAGTTTTGTATTGAAAGGTTTAAATATGGAAAAGCATCTTCCCCCTAACAATGATATTATGATGAGTGAATGATATAGATTGATAAAGTTTTGTATTGTGCCAAATAGGAGTGTCGGCGTATTTTTTTTTAGGTTTTAATTTAAATATATATATATATATAATTTAGAAAATAGTATTTTATTTTAAAAATAATTTTTGAGTTTGAAAATTTTAAGATACGAAATCAAACCGATCTCACATCCCGAATAGTTTATATAAACGAGCACCTCATCACAAACCGTGTATCTATCCTGAAGAATAGACACACTGCTTGATGATGGGGCTCGGTTAAATAAACTAGAAGATTTGTGACATCTGTTTGGTCTGCGAACCAATTTTATAAGCCGATAAGTTCCCCCGCTTAATATAAAGGAATTAAGCGAGGTTTATATTACTCCGGGTTCTTAAAGTTCCCTATAAGGGCAAGCCCCTATAGTTAATTACATCTTAAATGACGGGAATCATTTAAGAAAACTCTCGATAAGGATCGTGGTTTTGCTCTCAAGAATTTCAAATTTTAAGGTTTTCAAAGGATTGAATTTGGAGATTTCAATAGGAATGGATCAAATTTGGAATAGTTATTTTTCTGAATCTAAAGGAAGAGAAGTAGAGAAGCCGAGGATCCAAGAGGAATCTTGGCAACTTCCCAAACTATCCTATTGTTTGGCTTCAATTCGAGAATTTATTTAATGTTGTAATCCTCGCCAATTTTAATTAATTAGGACTTATATTTGTATGATAAAATCACACAAACAAACTTTCGAAGATGTGAGGGTTTATGTCGTACCAAACGACTACCTCGAATCCTAAGACCGGTTAGGGCTTAATTTGCATAACATGATCATGCAAATGCCTAACGAAAAGTTGAGGATTTATGTTGCACTAGGCAAACTACCTCGAAATCCTATGGCTTAGTTATTTAATTCTAAGGAAGTTTTACTGAAGTAAACACAAGTTTTGCTGACGAAGATGGCCGTGCTGCCCACTATGCTCCCAGCTCCTTGTTGCTACAGAGGTTTAATTTTAGAAGATGAAAATCAAGAGATGAGGGAAGTGTTATGGTTTAGAAATCTTAAACTCCAAATGTCTTTTAGTGTTTTAATTAAAACAAATCTTAAAGTTGTTTAAACAGAACCGATTAAGATCCCACGATTCCGTCATCCCGGCACCGTTATTTTCATCGAATTCACTTAGTCCAGATAAATTTGCTAAACTCAGCTGAATGAGTTCCACACTTTCATTTAGACCATGGGAAATCCCGTTAGCAACACGTAGGTTACATCATCCGAGGTATTCCCGATCATTCAACGAGACGTTTAATTTAGTTAAAGTTGTGGTTTTGTTGTTCTGTTTGTGATTAAATTTTGAGTTGTTTTATATTTTGGAATGTTGTGGTGGTGAATTTTATCTTGTAGTGACTTCTAATTTAGTTTGGGTTTCAGTTTTGTGGCTATCCTAAAAGGTTTTGGTTTTCATGCAACAGTCTTGTTTAACATGCAATAAAAGTAAAGCGCAGTGCAATAAAGTAAATTACAATAACATAAAAGCGTACCTGGAGAGTCTTCCCGTCATTCCAAGCTACACTTTAAAACACATGTTAAGGCATTTAGATATTTCAACAAGTACCTAGGTAAAGACTAAAGGAAGGGTTTTGGTTGTCTACCAGAATCCTAATCCTATAGCTAGTCATTTCTTATGACGTCTAGGTTCTTGATTTTTAGTTAATGATGATTTTCTTCATCAAAGAACAATTAAGTTCAATTGTTCTTTAAAACATCTCACCGTATCGAGGAAGTGCTTAGAATGAATTCTAAACATCTTTTCAATACTTCTGAGATTATTTTGAGTCCAAATGAATTTCATTGTACTGGTGAATTGATCATCCAAGGGTTTAGTTAAGTTTTGTTCCTTTGCTCAGTGAACTAGGATGTTTGATTATCCTATGAGTGAGGTGACATTTCACTTAACGCTTCATTTATTAGTTATAATAATTTAAGGCTTTTGGGGTCAAGTAAATTTGTTAAAGATTTTTAATGATTTGAAGTTAAAGTTGATGATTTATTTTAATGTGATTTAATTATGAAATTTTAATCAATGATTTTAAGTTCAGAATGGTGTTTAAATTATTTATTAAATTTTGATGATTTAATTTGGATTAATTATATTAATTAATTTAATTGTTACATTATGTTTTAAGGTAAGTTATCTTAAAATTATTTAAAATTTGCAAATTTGATTTAAGTTTGTTTTGAAAAGATTTTTTAATTAGTTTCAAATGTTTTCAATTTACTTTTTAATTATTTAACATTTTAGGTTTTAATTGATTGTTAGATTATTTAATGACGTAGGTTTTAATCAAATTAAGAATTATTTACTTTTGATCATTTAATTATTAGTTCCATTTATCCTCTTAAATTTTTAGGAGTTAAATATTATTAAGTGATTTATTTAGGGATTTTTTTTAAAATTAAGGAATTAATATCCTCCTAAGTTATATCCCTATTTTAATAATCCAATTTTAATTAATCTTCCAAAATTTGAATTATTCATTTAATTAAAGTTTCATTTTTATTAAGGTGATTAATGGGTTCCTACCCTTCAATTTCCCAAAGTTTCAATCATCTAAGAGAAGATTAAAATCAGATATTTTACCCCCATGTTGATTGAACCTAAAATTTTAATTAGGGGTTAAAATCTTTTATTACCTTTATGCCCCTTTAAGCTTATTTATTTTATAACTCATTAAATTAAGCTTAAATGAACTCAAAATTTTTATGCCACTTCACTCACATGTTAATTAATACATAAGAGGAGAAAATGTGATTTTTCTGAATTTAATTTATTTATATAATAATTTTTAATGGAAAATAGGGATTTTCAAAGAAAATTCATCAACATGACCAAGGTAAAGTTTTTGTCCTTAAGAAAATTATGGGACATTCCTAATGATCAAAGGACTACTTGGACCAATTTTGGTGATTTTTTGAATTATATTTTATTTATTATAATTATTTTAAGTTTTGGAGTGTTAATTAATTATAAAATAAAATAAAAGTTGAAAAATGGATTTTATATTTTTCTTAAATCTCTCTAACCTCAAGAAAATCAAAGAAATAAATTTTACAATTTTCTGATTTTTCTTTGATTTATTGGAATTAATTTAGTGAAAAGGTTGGAAAATACATTTTTTAATATTAAAAATTGTTTTAAGCATTTAAAATTCAATATCTTTATTTTGAGACTTGGGAAAAATATTTGGTTTGTTCCTAAGTGGTTAGGGGACCAAATATGACATTTTTATGATTTTTATTATTTTTATGATTTTTATTATTTTTTAATTATTAAAAATATCAAAATATGCTTAAAATGAAATTTTTTAGAAAATTCCAATTTTATTTTTCATAGACTCCTCTGATATCAGAGAAGTCCCAAAATCTATTAGTGAATTTTTGAAATGTATTTTCAAAGTTATGAATTTTAAAAGTTTAATTTTGATTATGTGGCTTAATTAATCCATTTAGTGGGGTTAAACATTTCCAATTGACTTTAAATTTTTATGTGAGGTTCCCCTGATCCTAGAGATCAGTGGAGAATTGATTTCAAGTTATTTTAATGTGTGATTAACTCTAATTAATTAAAGTTCAATTTTGAGTGATTAGGCCAATTAGGATTGTTTTTAATGAATTGACTCAAACCATAATTATCCTAGGGTCATCTGGTCCTAAAGGACTTCACTAAATTTTTCTGGAATTTTCTGAATAACATGCTAATTTTTGGAATTAAAATGTCAAAAACAGTGACATAAACTTGAAAAATACATAACTTACCACAGGGATGGCCTCTGACCTTGAAAAATTTAGAGAATGTTCCCAAGATCAGAGGCTTCAAAAGCCCTATGGTCCCATGCCATGGTGAAATGTATACATGCATGGAGAATTAAAATACTCAAAATAATATTAAATTAATTAAAAATAAAATATTAATCAAAACAACTTGATTTTTTTTCCACATTATTATCCTCTGTTCACTGAGCAAGAGGGTATTTTTCTTTTATTTTTATGATTTTTCTATGCAAAGATATGAATTTTTGAAGTTTCAGGTATTTAAATAAATAAGAAAAATTGGATTTTCCTACTTAAACCAGTTAGCGCCGCGTCAACCTCGGCGGCTCCGAAGCTCTACGTGTCGCACTCCCATTCGACGCCGCCACCTGAGTCAGCTGTCGCGCAGTCCACGGTCTCGCTCCGTCTTCTGGTCCGACTTGATCTCCGCCGTTCAACCGATACACAATCGATCGGACGGCTCCTGGTCATCGTCTACGACTAGTGCGTCCCGTGAGCCATCAAGCTTCTAACCCTAATATCTCCCTCGATTCTCAATGGATTTTCGAGTTCTTATGCTCTATGGATTTGTCTTGAGAAGACGAACACATCCATACGGTAAACAAGCATTGAAATTGACGTAAATGAAATGAAGAATCGCTGGAAGCTCGGGAGGAAGAAGAGGGCAATACCTTGGCTCTGAGAAGTGAAGCTTCTATCAGAGAGGCTCGACACGTTCGTTGGAGTCCAAGGAGGCTAGGGATGAAGCCTGGAGCTGTGTTGAAATGTCTAGGCTTGACTTCCACCAGGCCAGATGACCCGACCCGCAATAATGCAGTAATATTCGCTTCCAAAAGTTGGCCAAAAGCTTGACCCAATTTATAAATAGCGGCTAGTGTATAAAATCAAAATGATGTAAATTTTTAGAAAATATTTTTTTACACACTAGCGGTACTACGCAAGTATACGTATCATTTCAAGTAATATAGGGTTTTCTTTAATAACCCCAGTATCAATCCCACGGGGAAAAATTATAGTAATAAATTTTCTAAATATTATATTTCGAAAATATCTTTTTATCCTCAAAATTAACTATAAATTACTATTAATTTACTAGATGTAAATAAAGAAAACAATAATAAGAAAATGATTTATGAAAACTATAAAATAAACAACTTTCTTTCCTTCAATTAATCTAAGATTTTTAAGATAATTTAATATTCGTTGGAGAATTTGATTTATGGTATTGTGCCAAATAGAAGCATTCCTATTCTTTACCCTTTCGATCCGAGCGCAAAGAACATTGGCTAAATTATAGATCGAGTCCAGTATGTATTGTTAGTAGAATGGGTTAATCTGGACTCACACTACTAGATGTCCAAGGGTGGCTATGGTCGGCCCTACTAGTGACCCTTTCCTAATCTATAAATCAAATTATAAGAATTTAGTCTGTCACTCTAAAAACCTATCAATTCTATGCCTTTTAAATCTTATCTTAATATTTATTTGCACTTCACCCTGAATAGCCCGCACATGGCCTTCAACTACCCAAAGATTCATGTGACACTTACAAGTTAAGAGTTCTTCTCTTTCAAGGTCTCAAAACTCTTCAACAGGTTTTAACAATTTAAATGGCCAATTTAAAAAGTAAAGTAAGATCAGGTATTAATGTCATCACAATGTTTTGAAAATATTTTGAATTTCAATTCTCCATCGAATCTTTATATTATCTCATCTATCTTCATAATTGAAGGAAGAAAGTAAACTAACTACTCATAACACATTGAAAATAAACAGCAAAACATAATAAATAAAATTTGACTCAAATGTAAAATACTTATCTCAAATATTTCTTCTACAGATCTTCTGATTCCTACCGACTCCACAAGTGTAATGAACTCCGTATGCAACAACTTGAAAATAAACTCACTAAACTAAACAAAAGTTGGCCCTAAATTTCTCTCTCTATTTCTCTCTCTAAGGATGAGAGGTCCTAAAGCGAATAAGAGAAAGGGTTACAATGGGAGGGGCACGTTTTCTGAAGAAATGGACCCCTATTTATAGGCTTCAAGGGTTGCCTTGAGGCACCTCTTCAAAATATGTCCACATTCAATGAATCTTCTAGAAGGTCGGTCTGGCGCCTAGGCACCAGAGTCTGGCGCCTAGGCGCCGGACACCGCGTCCAGTTCTTCCCACCTCTTCACTTTGGCTCGCACCTCTTCGCAATTAAAACCGTTTTAGAGCATCGAAATGCGATGTATCACATGTCCTATTATCCAGGAACAACTGCCGCCTTCTGAATGTCCAATAACCGCTCACTCCGTCAAAATAACCGATCAAACGTTGTCAAAAACTTGACAGTTTTTGTATCGAGTCTAGCGCTTAGGCGCCATTTTCTGGCGCCTAGGCGCCAGGCCATATTTTTTTTATACTTTTTGTATTTTGCTCCATTTTTGCTCCTTTTTGCTTCTTTTTCCTTTTTGGACCTTTTTACATCAACTACATCCAAAAACACAGAAAAAATACCTTTCATTAAAGCATAATATCCTTAATTGATATGAATTAAGACATAAAGAAATAGGTATTTTTTTTTATAGATCAAAATCCCCCAAACTTAAATGTTACTTGTCCTCAAGTAACTCTTTCTAATATATAAAATGTATAACCTTTGGAATAAGAGATAAATATTTAAGATTCCTTATAATTTTTTATTTTATAAAGTTTTTAGTAAATTATTAACCCAATTTCACTAACTAGGTTTAATTTTAAGAATTTAAAGAATATTTAGCTACCAAATCATAAGATTTCAAACTTTTCATTCATTTTGAAAATAATAGAAGTCTATTATACTAAGATCTCATAGATTATTTACAAGAAAAAGATCTTCTTAAAAAAATTTTTCTAAATAAATATTCATGTATAAAAATTAAGTAAAATATGTAACTAGTTTTCTTCCTATAAGATAATTCAAGTGAAGCCAATTTTTGATTAGGCATTTCCTCAAGCTTCTCCTCTCTTTTTTTTTCTTTTTCTTTTCTTCTTTTTTTTATTTCTTTTTTTTCTTTTTATCTTTTTTTTTATATAGAGAGGATTACTATATCTGGATAGCCTGTTAAAGGTTTTGAACTTCACTATCCTTAACATATATTTTCAAAACTTAAACATTTCCACTTAATTATTATAGCATAAATAAGAATTTAAAAAGATTTCCAATCTTTTCTTTTTCAAGTGATAATTTTTTATTACTTAATATTTCTAAAATTCTATTATTTCTATCATGAATAGAAAAATTCTTTATCTTATTCTTCTTTAAGTTAAATAATTCTATTCTTAAAATCAATCAAAGTTAGTAAAATTTTGGTTAATTTCACTAAATTGTTTATAATTTCAAAAATAAAAGTGATCTCAAATAAATTCTTCATTCCTCAAGTTATATTAAAAATTTATTATTATTACTTTTAAGAAAATATTAGCTCTTTAAGGACAAATAAAATTTAAATTTGAATGGATTTTCCCGTCCCCCTAACTTAAGTTTTGGTATACTAGGATAATTTGCAAGTATGAGAGAAAGAAAATCATAAGAATTTTTATAAGTATGTAAAAACAATCTTAAAAAGAAAAATTACTTCTACTCATGCTTTTATGAATAATTAAAATAAAATTTAAGCATGTATAAAAAGTAAGCAAAGCTAATTTTATGATGATAATAAATTAAAATTAAAGCAGAGCAAAATTACTAAGTACTAAACAGTAGACTAAAACAAACATATAAATTTACTCTAACTTCAGTCTTAACACAATCAATCCACACAAGTACAAAAATAAATCAACATACATCAGACACAAAACTAAACAAACAATCCAAACGAAACAAACTAACAGAGTAACACAACATAAAGATCTATAACTACTAGTCACTAGCTGTAGCCTCATCATCATCATCGTCATCACCAAAGGAAAATTCTACGTCCTTAGGATCAACAAATGGTGTGAAAATAGGAAAAGTAGGAAAACTAACATCTTGTTCACCCTTCAGAAATTTGACTAGGGCTTCATCATACTCAGCATCATAACTACTCTTCCTCTGGGTATAATCAGATAGATGATCAAGCTTCCCGTCAATAGTATCAATCCCGCAGTGAGTTTGAAATAACTCCTGCTGCTGCTGTAAAAACTGATCATGCATTGATTCCCAGAAACTCGATGGTGGTTCAGTAGAAGTAGAGGGTCTAGAAGTAGAAGGTCTACCTGAAGTATGTGCAGAAGTAGAAGGAGCGGTCGATCTCTTCCCTCGAAGACGATCATAGATACTAATACTCCCCTGCCCAATTGGCTTGGTAGACTTTAACTTCTCCTCAGAAATATCGGCAGTGACTCCATTACTAACACACAGTGAATAAATTAGAGATGGAAATCCCAATCCAACAAAAGTACTGGATCTCGCAGTAGAATCCACAGAATCATAAATAATACTCCCGACATCAATATGCTTCCTCTCCTGAATGCAGTAGTTTAAGATCGCTCAATCTCTAGTCACTTCACTCAGGTGGTTGGAAGGTAACAATCTTGCAGAAATAAAGTAGTGCCATGCTTTAGAAATACCATTTAATTTGGAGGATTTGAAGTTTACCCTTTTTCCGTTCCTGATCTTCCAAGATCCAGTATCATCAGTCAAATAAGCAATAATCATATCCAAATCTCCCTCAGATGGTGATAATCCAAAATAATAGCACTCTATAGTCGGTGGTAGGCCATAAAATATATTGATTCTTTCAAGACTAACTCCAACTCCGATTCCTCTGACAAAGACTTCATAATCTTCAGCATCCAGAAAATTTGCATAAAACTCTCGAACAATCGGGATAACAGCAACAACAGTGAAATAACAGAATCGTTGCCTATTGTGTGCAACGATAGTGTTTTCGATCATTTCTCCAAGATGATAGAAACTTCGTTCTGAAATGAATTTTTTGGACGTCGCAAATTCATGGAAGCGAAAATGCACAGCCGCAGTAGAAAATTTGCTGTTATCAAAGTTTTCTCGTGCCTTCCCGCGTTTAGATTTCGGAGCCATCTAAACGTGAAGAAAACAAGAACAAATTTAGGAATCAAAGATTTAAACTCTTTTTAAGTTTATAAAACTTAAAATAAGTTTAAATATCCAAAGAAATCACTAAGAATCAAAAAATTTCTTTCAAAATTTTGGTTCTTAGCAAAACTAGGAAAATCTATGGTGAAAATCGAAAATAAATGGTTTAAAGTGTAGATCTGACCTTGAGTCGAAGAAATCGAGAGGTTCGTGCTCAAATCCTTGATGTTTTAACCTCAAAATGGATCTAAAAGGTGTATTTTCACGAAAATGGGGAAGAAGATGAAGCTTAGGCATCAAAAATGGCTTTTGGGGGTTATTTAAGTAAATTTTCGGTCCAGCCGAACCGGCGCTTAGGCGCCGAATCTCGGCGCCTAGGCGCCGTACTCGCCTTTCACAAAAAAATTATTTTTAAATTTAATTTTCCACCAAAATTCATAAATTCAACTTCCAATTACTCATATTAGAGTAGGGCTTTAATTTCTAACTTCCACATCATTTTTCAAAAATTTATAAAAATTAAATAATTAATCCACCAATCAAATAAAAGGTTTCAATCAAACTCACTAAATTCCATTCATAATCTTCAATATGACTCAATACATTCCAGATAAGTATTATACTTGATTCAAGTTCCTAATACACACTTAAACACAACAATTTCTAAGCAAAAACAACACACATTGAACATGAAAGCAAATACACAAACAAACACAATCAATTCTCTAAATCGATACAATGACTCAACAAACCATACAATGACTATCTCATTACCTGAATACTCTAATCTTCACAAGGGAAATTTTGTATTCCACTTGGAAAGAACACTAACGCTCTCAGGAAATCCGTAGCCATCTTTTCGTTAATCCACTTGTTCTTAGCATACATTTCAACTTGAGTATCTTGATAAGCCGCTAAATGATCAAATTAAAGTTTCATTTGTCATTCTAGATGTTCAACTTGATGAAACATCTCATGAAGGCGATCTCCAATGCTTATAAAATCAGTTTCAAACTTATCCAAATGACTAGAAATCTTCTCCAAACTTACAACGATGAAACCATTGAAGTAGGGTTGAGGATCCATTGAGACCTTGTCCCTAGCCTCTTCTCCATGATTTCTTCTTTCCATTTCTTCAAAATTTCTGAAATCTCTCAAGAATGAAGTGCAAGGGACGTAATTCTGATTGTTTGATGGTTAGGGAAGAAGATTGGTTAATTTAAAGGAGAAAATTGTGTGACAAACTGAAAATTTTCGGTTTTTGCACGACCCAAGAATCGCGGCGCCAGCGCCAAATCTGGTGCCTAGGCGCCGGACCTATTGATACATAGCATGATTCTGGCGCTTAGGCGCCGAATTCTGGCGCCTAGGCGCCGGAACTATGTTCAACTATGTTTCGCCTAATCGTCAAATTTCAAAATTTCGTTCTCCAAGATAGGTATATTATACTGGTAAGAGTAATTTAGACTCAAATACAATCAAAATGAAGGTAAACTTGATCTCCTTTTTACTCATATTCAGAATAGAGTGATCCAATTCTTGAATCTTACACACTTCAAAATAATTTTCAACCTAAGTCAACAAAGACTTACGAGCATCAAGTTTTTCTAAAGTAATATAAAATTAATCAAGATCGAGGCATAACCTTACATTAAAACATAAAAACATTAAAACAAAAGATAATTATGGGTTGCCTCCCACAAAGCGCTTGGTTTAACGTCGTCGCCCGACTTAAGTAAATCTTTAATCGAGTCGACTCAATTCATAGGCCTCTTTATAAATCTTTTTAATATCTCCCAAATAAGGCTTCAATCTTACTCAATTTACTTTAAAAATTTTTCTTGTTTTGGGATCTTTAATATCTACAGCTCCATAATGGTATACTTTCTCAACTATATAGGGTCCAATCCATTTAGATCTTAATTTTCCAGGAAACAGTTTTAAATGAGAGTTAAACAAGTAATACTTCTTGTCTGTGTTAAAAAAATTTTCCCGAAATTTTCTTATCATGCAACATCTTCATTTTCTCTTTATAAATCCTCGCATTTTAATATGCTTCATTTCTTATTTCTTCCATCTCATTTAATTGCAATAATCGCTTTTCTCCTGCTTTATTCAAATTAAAATTAAACTCCTTTATGCCCAATAAGCTTTATGTTCAAGTTCTACAGTGTAAGTGACAATGTTTACCATAAATTAACCGGTAAGGTGACATTCCGATCGGTGTCTTATAAGCCGTTCTATAAGCCTATAATGCAGTAATCAAGTCTTTCAAGCCAATCAGCTTCTTTTAGGATTAACGGCCTTCTCTAAAATTCTTTTAATTTCTCTATTTGATACTTCACCATTCCACTAGTTTGTGGGTGATAAGCGATTACAATTCTATGTTTGATTCCAAATTTTTGCAATAATGATTGAATTCTTATATTCCCGAAATGACTTCCACCATCCGTGATAATTACCTTAGGCATTCCAAATCTTGAAAATATCATTTTCTTTAAAAATTTAGAAACACTTTCGGAATCACAACTTGGTAAAGCAACAGCCTTCAATCCACTTTGAAACATAATCAACTCGCTAATAAAATATAAGTTTTTCCAAATGATGGAACAAATGGTCCCATAAAGTCTAAACCCCATATATCAAAAATTTCAACTTCCAATATATAGTTTAAAGGCATTTCATTTTTCCTAGATATATTTCCCATCCTTTCGACATCGATCACATGTTTTCACATATCGTCTCACACCTTTAAATAAGGTAGGCCAATAAAATCCGAATTTAAAATTTTAAATGCAGTTTTATCTATGCCAAAGTGTCCTCCAAAATCGGAATCATGACATTTTTGAATAATAACAAAAGTTTCCTCATACGGTATACATCTTTGAATCATAGAATCTCTTCCAATTTTAAATAAATGAGGTTCTTCCCAAATATATGATTTAGCATCATATTTAAATTTCTTAATAAATTTGTTATCCAAGTCATAAGGCAAAATATTGCTAACTAAATAATTAACAATATCAGCATACCAAGATGTTTTATATTTTTGAATAACATATAAAGATTCATCAGGAAATTTCTCATTTATATTTTCTTCCGAAATAATATCATTTTTAATTCTAGACAAATGATCAGCAATTTGGTTTTCAGTTCCTTTTCTATCTACTATTTCAAAATCAAATTCTTGTAGAAGTAAAACCCATCTTATAAGTCTAAGTTTAGAATCCTTCTTAGATAATAGATATTTAATAGCAGAATGATCAGTATGAACTATGCATTTAGTACCAAGAAGATAAGGTCTAAATTTATCAAAGGCATATACTATAGCTAGAAGCTATTTCTCTGTGGTAGTGTAATTTCTTTATGTTTCAGTGAGAGTTTTACTAGCATAATATACAACTTTGAAAATTTTCTCATATTTTTGTCCTAATACAACTCCAATTGTAAAATCACTTGCATCACACATTAATTCAAAAGATTTATTCCAATTAGGTGCAACAATGATAGGTGCAGTTATTAATTTATCTTTCAGAATATTAAAAGCATTAATACATTCTTTATTAAATTCAAATTCCGCATCTTTTTCCAATAAATGACAAAGAGGTTTAGCAATTTTAGAAAAATCCTTTATGTATCTTCTATAAAATCCAGCATGACCTAGAAAACTTCTCACATCAGTGAGAGTAGTAGGTGGTTGCAATTCAGCAATAATTTTTACTTTTGCTTCGATCTACTTCCATCCCTTTTGTGACACTTTGTGACCAAGTACAATGCCTTCTGTGACCATGAATTGACATTTTTCCCAGTTAAGAACTAAATTTGTTTCTTCACATCTTTTCATAACTTTGGAAATGTTTTCCAAACAAGATTCAAAAGAAGTTCCAAAGACTGAAAAATCGTCCATGAATATTTCAATTCCTTTGTCAATCAAATCACAAAATATTGACATCATACATCTTTGAAAAGTTGCAGGTGCATTACATAAACTAAAAGGCATTTTTCTAAAAGCAAATGTTCCATAAGGACTTGAAAATGTTGTCTTTTCTTGGTCCTCAAGAGCAATAAGTAATTGATGATAACCAGAATATCCATCCGTAAAATAGAAATATGAGTGTCCAAATTAATTTATCAAGCATTTGATCCAAGAAAGGTAAAGGAAAATGATCCTTTCTAGTGGCTTTATTTAATTTCCTATAGTCAATACAAATTCGCCATTCAGTAACTTGTCTTGTAGGAATTAGTTCATTTTTATCGTTAACAATGACAGTTACACCTCTTTTCTTCGGAATACAATGAATAGGACTTACCCATTGACTATCTGAAATAGGATAAATAATACCAGCATCTAACCACTTAATAATTTCTTTTTTAACAACCTCTTTCATGATAGGATTTAATCGTCTTTGCAGTTCAATAGTAGGTTTAAAATTTTCTTCCATTAAAATTCTATGCATGCAAATGGAAGGGCTTATTCCTCTTATATCAGCAATCGTCCAACCAAAAGCTTTCTTATAATTCTTTAACACACCTACTAGTTTTTCTTCTTGATCTTTACTCAGTTCAGAAGAAATAATAACAGGTAAAGTTAATGAATTTTCAAGAAACGTATATTTTAAATGTGAAGGTAACATTTTTAATTCCAGTTCAGGGGCTCTTTTAATTGATGGTAAAAGTATATCATTTTGAGTTATGTCTAAAGTTTCCCAATTATCTTTAATAAAATGAGTCTCTTCTTCTTCTACTTCTTCATTTTCATCAATTAGAAATTCAATTTTTCTTCGTAAATGACTTTACATTTTTCTTGATAATGTTTTTCAATTAAATAATCAATTATATCCATTCGATAACATTTCTCTTTATCGTGGTACTTCATTGATTTAAGAACATTGAATTTAATTTCTTGATCATTAACTCTCATGGTTAGTTCTCCTTTTGCACATCAATCATAGCTCGTCCGGTAGTTAGAAAAGGTCTCCCTAAAATAATAGGTATCTCTTTATCTTCTTCCATATCAAGTACTATGAAATCTACAGGAAAGATAAATTTATCCACTTTAACAAGGACATCCTCTATAACTCCTTTAGGATAAGTGATAGATCTATCACCTAATCGAAGGGTTACAGTGGTGGGAGTAATATCTCCTAAATCTAATCTTTGAAAGATATAAAATGGCATGAGATTAATACTTGCTCCTAAATCACATAAATCTTTTCCACAAAATTTTTTCTCCAATAGCACAGGGTAAAGTGAAACTTCCAGGATCCTTAAGCTTTTCAGGTAATTTCTTTTGAATTATTGCACTGCATTCTTCACTTAATACAACAATTTCAAAAGCTTTGAATTTTCATTTTTTGCTTAAAATATCCTTCATAAATTTTGCGTAAGTTGGCATTTGTTCCAAAGCTTCAGCAAAAGGTATGTTAATAATAAGTTTCTTAAAAATTTCAAAGAATTTAGAAAATTGATGATCGAGTTTCTCATCGTTTCAGTCTTTGAGGAAAAGGTGGTGGTGGTTTTTCGACTTTCACATTAACAGTATAACAGCTTGATCTCGACTAGAGAGAGAGTTTCTTTAGGTTTTTCAATCTCTTCAACCTCAATCTCTTTTTCAATTTCATTCTGCATTCTTTCTTTTAATTCCTTTCCACCTCTAAGTTGCACAGCTTTAGCTTGTTCATGTTCTTTTCGAGTTTCCTTTGGATTAATTTCAACATTACTAGGAAGTGTTCCTACAGGTCTGTTATTAATTAAAGTAACAATTTGCCCCATTTGATTTTCAATATTACGAATAGCAGTATTTTGATTTTGTAATTGATTATTCATTTGTAAAATTAATTCTTCTATTGATAACTTTTTCTGTTGATTATTAAATCCACGATGTTTATAATTTGAATTAACTTGATTATTCTAATTTCCAGTGGGATGAGATTGATTATTACCCCATTGTTGTTGCGAATTATTCCAGTTAAAATTAGGATGATTTTTCCACCCAGGATTATAATAATTTGAATAAGGATTATTTTTACTTGCAATAGCTTGTAAAGTTTCAATAGTTTGTGAATCTTCAATATTAGCAGAGTTATTATGTGAAATATTAATTGCAAAGTTATCTAATTTCTTAGACATTGCTGCAACTTGTGAAGCTAAAATAGAAAAGGCTTCATTATCATGAATACTTGTCATCTTTTTAGGATTAATCCTTTCAGAAGGCCATTGAAAATTATAATTAGCCATTTCTTCAATTAAAGTGTAAGCTTCATCAAATGATTTTGACATTAAAGAACCTCTAGTAGCAGCATCAATAATTGATTTTAAAGATCCAATTAATCCATTATAAAATGTTTGAATAATCAACCAATCAGGTAAAGCATGATGAGGACATTTTCTTAATAGTTTTTTAAATCTTTCCCAAGTTTCATATATTTTCTCCCCGTCAATTTGACTAAACGAAGTAATATCATTTCTTAATTTAGCAGTTTTAGAAGGAGGAAAATATTTAGCAAGGAATTTTTGTGCTATTTCAGCCCATGTTTTAATATAACCAGTTGCTAATGAGTTTAACCACATCTTTGCTTTATCTCTTAAAGAAAAAGGAATGAGTCTAAGTCTAATAGCATCATCATAAACATTGTTATATTTAAAGGTAGCACAAAGTTCTAAAAAACTAACAAGATGTAAATTTGGATCCTCATTTGGTGATCCACCAAATTGATTGTTTTGCACCATTTGAATAATAGACGGTTTAAGTTCAAAAGAATTAGCATCTACAATCGGTATTTGAATACAACTATGAAGTTCATCAACTCTAGGATTAGCATAATCCCTTAATGATTTATTAACATTTTGATCATTAAGTTCAATTGGATTTTGTGTAGCCATTTCTTGAAATATTTGAATTTGTTTTCCCTTTTTAATTTTTCTAATTGTTCTTTCTAATTCAGAATCTAAAGGTATTAATCCTTCAGAACCAAATCTTCGCATAAAACAAGAAAGAAAAATATATGTCTTTCTTTTTTTTTTTTAATATATTTGTATTTTTAGAAATATAATATTTTTTTTACAAAAATTTATAACTATTTTATTTCTTTCCCCGGCAATGGCGCCAAAAACTTGACCTGACCCGCAATAATGCAGTAATATTCACTTCCAAAAGTTGGCCAAAAGCTTGACCCAATTTATAAATAACGGCTAGTGTATAAAATCAAAATGATGTAAATTTTTAGAAAATATTTTTTACACACTAGGGGTACTACGCAAGTATACGTATCGTTTCAAGTAATATAGGGTTTTCTTTAATAACCCCAGTATTGATCCCACGGGGAAAAATTATAGTAATAAATTTTCTAAATATTATATTTCGAAAATATCTTTTTATCCTCTAAATTAACTATAAATTACTATTAATTTACTAGATGCAAATAAAGAAAACAATAATAAGAAAATGATTTATGAAAACTATAAAATAAATAACTTTCTTTCCTTCAATTAATCTAAGATTTTTAAGATAATTTAATATTCGTTGGAGAATTTGATTTATGGTATTGTGCCAAATAGAAGCATTCTTATTCTTTACCCTTTGATCCGAGCGCAAAGAACATTAGGCTAATTTACGCATCAAGTCCGGATGTATTGTTAGTAGAGTGGGTTAATCTAGACTCACACTACTAGATGTCCAAGGGTGGCTATGGTCGGCCCTACTAGTGACCCTTTCCTAATCTATAATTCAAATTATAAGAATTTAGTCCGTCACTCTAAAAACTTATCAATTCTACGCCCTTTAAATCTTATCTTCCTATTTATTCGCACTTCACCTCGAATAGCCCGCACATGGCCTTCGACTACCCAAAGATTCATGTGACACTTACAAGTTAAGAGTTCTTCTCCTTCAAGGTCTCAAAACTCTTCAACAGGTTTTAACAATTTAAATGGCCAATTTAAAAAGTAAAGTAAGATCAGGTATTAATGTCATCACAATGTTTTGAAAATATTTTGAATTTCAATTCTCCATCGAATCTTTATATTATCTTATCTATCTCTTCATAATTGAAGGAAGAAAGTAAACTAACTACTTAGAACACATTGAAAATAAACAGAAAAACATAATAAATAAACTTTGAATCAAATGTAAAATACTTATCTCAAATATTCCTTCTACAGATCTACTGATTCCTACTGACTCCACAGTGTAATGAACTCCAGATGCAACAACTTGAAAATAAACTCACTAAACTAAACAAAAGTTAGCCCTAAATTTCTCTCTCTATTTCTCTCTCTAAGGATGAGAGGTCCTAAAGTGGATAAGAGAAAGGGTTACAATGGCAGGGGCACGTTTTCTGAAGAAATGGACCCCTATTTATAGGCTTCAAGGGTTGCCTTGAGGCACCTCTTCAAAACATGTCCACATTCAATGAATCTTCTAGAAGGTCGGTCTGGCGCCTAGGCGCCGGAATCTGGCGCCTAGGTGCCAGACACCGCGTCCAGTTTTTCACACCTCTTCACTTTCGCTCGCACCTCTTCACGATTAAAACCATTTTGGAGATTCCAAATGCAATGTATCACATGTCCTATTATCCAGGAATAACTGCCAGTCTTCTAGAATGTCCAATAACCGCTCACTCCGTTAAAATAACAGATCAAACGTTGTCAAAAACTAGACAGTTTTTGTATCGAGTCTGGCGCTTAGGCGCCAGCTTCTGGCGCCTAGGCGCCAGGCCATATTTTTTTATACTTTTTGTATTTTGCTCCATTTTTGCTCCTTTTTGCTTCTTTTTCCTTTTTGGACCTTTTTACATCACCTACATCTAAAAACACAGAAAAAATACCTTTCATTAAAGCATAATATCCTTAATTGATAAGAATTAAGACATAAAGAAATAGGTATTTTTTTATAGATCACTCGATCACAAAGCTTGGAGGCTGGAACAACTGGGTGGTCTGGAGAGGGGGCTTTCACTGGGGAACTCCTTCTCTACCTCTGGTGAAGGTGTGGGAAGAGTTAATTTGGATTTGGTGAAGTTTCAGAGAGTGTCCTGTTTCTGACCTGATTTTCGGCTGAGAAATTGGGCTCGGCTGAAGGGATTCAGGGCAGGAGAACAGTGGGGTTCTTCTTCTCTATGCTGGGAGAAGTTCTGGGAGTGATTTGGTGAGGTTTGGTTGAGAAAAATTTCAACACCCTTCAGCACCTTTCTCATGGCCGAGAAGAGGTATTTAAATGGCCAGAGCCATTGGGCTGAGCTAGGGCTCAATTGGTGGGTGGATTCCACTGCTAGGTGGAGGGCAGAGAAGCTCCAAAGTTTGATTTGGCT
Source organism: Papilionanthe hookeriana x Papilionanthe teres (assembly GCA_022702705.1). NCBI lineage: Eukaryota > Viridiplantae > Streptophyta > Magnoliopsida > Asparagales > Orchidaceae > Papilionanthe > Papilionanthe hookeriana x Papilionanthe teres. The sequence continues at coordinate 86,726,894 of CM040427.1, read as the reverse complement.
GAGGTGGCCAATTGGGTGAGTTTGGGTTTGTTTCACTTGGTGGTAGCTCTCGGTTTTGACGCCCTTCAAAGGCTAGGCCGGCAGGCAAGGACAAGGAAGCTGGCCATGGGTCAGGTCAACCAAGGAGTAGGGTTTAATGGTGATAAACCAGGAAAGGGGGGATTTGGGGTGAGGTAAAAGGTGGATCTATCCACTTAAGGGAAGAGATCCCTTAAAATGGGGACCCCTTGGTCCATGGCTCACTTAGCTTGGGCTAGGTGGATCTAGGGTGGTTCCTAGGCTCACTTAGTGGCTGTGGATAGGTTGGTTTAGCCACCTTTGGTTCAATTTGGTTTGGTTTGATCATGGGTTCAAATTGGCTCATTTGGGTTTGGGTTGGGCTAACTTGAGTTAGGTCTTGATTTGGGTCCAATTCTAGTCCTCTAGGATAGTCAAGGAGAAAACTTATGGCTAGATCCTAAGAAGCACTAAGGAGAAAAAAGACCTCACCAAGAATGAGGTCAACAAGGAGTATTTATATTCTTTACCCCCTTCAGAGTACCCCCTCTTCAGAGTTATTTAAAGAATATTGGCAAATCAAAGGCTTAGTCCCTAAATCCATGGTTAGGCTGGAAGGACACTGGCTCTCACTTCAATACTCCACTTCCCTTCACCTGAAGGCTAACCCTAGCTTTAGTTACCAAACACTAGGACCAAATTGGGGATTTCAGTCTGTCACCCTAAAATCTTTAATTCGATGCTCATCAAAACACATTTCCCTTTTTATTTGTACTCAACCCCGATGAACTATGTAACTCATTCATGGACATTGAATGAATTCTTCACTTTTGTTGTAGAACACTCAATCTATTCGGATTGAATGTTCAAAACAAGTTTTCACAAAAATCATCATAATTTCTTAACTTTTAAATGGCACATCAGATCTACATCAACACTGCACCACATCACATTGCAAGGAGAAAGACAAATAATACTACTCAGAATTCATGAAGAAGATACAATAAAACATGAAATTTATATATAAAAGTAAAGTCATACAAACTACAAGAAATAAATACAACTTATCTAAATTTCTTACCCAAGCAAGTCCCTTGAAGTTCCCTTGAATCCTTTTCTCTCTTCACAAAAACACTCAATTCCCTCTTTAGAATAGTAAGGAAGAAGCAAACCTCACTTTCCTCCTCCTCCTACACTCTTTAGAGAAGAATCCCTCACAAAACAAGACTTCTACACACTATACTCACTTCTACACTAACTCTCCAAAACCCTAACACACTTTACTCTCTCCCCAAAAGACACTTCTTCCCCTCTCTCCTCTTCAAAAGGGCGTCTATAACTGTCTAAAATAAGTTAGAAATGAATTTCCAAGAATTTTCCTCAAGCAACTCTTCAAAAATCGTTCAAATACATTGAATATGATCTCCACTGACTTTGGCTGCCATCGGCGCTGGATAGGGAACCGTCGGTGCCGTATTGCCAAATTAATTATAATACTCTCTGGATTTGGGCATCGGCGACACCCATTCTGGTGTCATCGGTGCCAGTAGGCTGAATTCTTCATTTTGCCTCTTTTTGCTCTAAATTCTTTCTTTTTTGCTTTCATTCACTCCAAATACCTAAAATCATCATATTTGCAGCAAAATATGAAAAATACCTTCCGTTAAAGTGTAATATCACCAAAAATGTGTACAATTTATATATATAAAAACTAACATATTTTTGGTGCATCAGAATCCCCCAAACGTAACCATTACTTGTCCTCAAGTAATCCTTTTACTACATACAAATATAACTTATAGTAGTGAATGTTTACTTTAAGAATGCTAAAATTTTTAATTTAAATGAATATAATAGTAAGATTCTAAAAAAATTATTCAGTAACTAAGGTTAAAATTATAGGTATAAGAACATTTAATAGTCAAGTCTAAGAGTTCTAGTTTCCTGTTTATTTTAAGAATAACCATAATTTATCACATTAAGGGTGCTCTGAACAATATATGAAAAAGAAGTTCATGCAAACTTTATTAGTATGTAGGCTAATACTTTAAATACAAGTTTAGAAATGTAACAAAGCTCTTCCTTTAATTTGATTCAACTAAAGCCAATTTTTTTATTAGGCATCTCCTCAAGCTTCTCCTCACATATATTTTCTCCTTTTTTTCTTTTTTGGATTGTTTTTCAATTCTTTCTCTTTTTATTTTACTCATTTTTTTCCTTTCTTGTGAGGATTACTATATCTCGATAGCCTTTAATAGTTTTGAACTTCACTCTTCTCTTTTTAAAGTTGAAACTTGACACTCCTCTTTCTTTATAAATATATATTAGCTTTATAATTCATCATAGAGTCACAATCTTTTCTTCTCACATAAATCTCTAAGTCCCATAACATTTCAAAAATATAGTTTCTTTTACTTTAAATAGTCAACTTAGTCCAATCCTCTTATACTAAATATCTTAACCCCACAAGGTTAACCTTCATCACTAAAAACTTTTATTCAAATACACTATGATATCTAAATGAAGTAAAAAATTTACTTATCTAAAGGTAGGTTCAACTACTAAAAGTTATGCTAATAATTTTTGAAACTATATTAAATGAGAACAAATAAGAGTTAATATTCTACTCCCCCTCAAACTTAAGTTATTCATTACATACAAATTTACAAAGGTAAGGAGTAAAACAGAAAGAAAACTAACATTTTTGCGTTGGGACTCTGAAATCTTCTGAAGCTATGCTGGCATTAATAAAAAATTTAAGCTAGCAAGCATGAAATAGTTAAAAGCAGTGCTATATATAATATTTGAAAATTTGCAGGGTGAAGAAATATTAAAGACTTAAACTTTAAACATTCAACATAAGTATCATATCTCAATCCAAATCACTAAACAATCTAACACAGAGTTCATTACATTTTCATTTTTAACACCATTACATTTGCAAGTTGCACACATCACAGAGAAACAAATAACTAACACTTAAAAGTACTGCATAACACAAATGAAAATAGAAATCTCACAACTACTTGTCATCATCAGCAGCTTCATCAACCTCATCTGCATAGTTGGGTCAGTAAGGAACTTAGCAGTGGCAGATAGGCAATGTCATATTCAACTCTTCTCATCATATAATCATCATTAACATCGCTCCGAGCCTCTAATCTATCCATCCTACTATGGAGTCTATCTAGACTAGCACTCTGAATCCTCAACTACTCCATAACATCAGACAAAGTAGGTGCCTTTGAGGTAGAAGGTATGTCCTGGCTAGCTGAAGAAATATCAGTACTCCTGCTTCCTCCTCTCCATCCTACATGAGCTTCACAAGTACAAATATTAGCCTTGGTAGTAGGCTTCAATGGATGGACAAGCTCCTTAGTGCTATAAAACTCCACTCCAGACTGTACACATAATGCATGAATCAGGGCAGGATGTCCTAATCCACTAGTGTTTTCCCCTCTAGCAAAAGTCTGGATACTCTTATAAATAATAGCACTAGTATCAATCTCTATCATGTTCTTAATGCAGTAATTAAGGAAAACTCTATATCTAGTAACTTCGCTGTGATGATAAGAATGTAGTAATCTTCCTGAGATGAAATAATGTCAGGCTTTAGATACTACATTCAATGTGGAAGCAGGAAAGTTAATTCTTTGTCTTTGCTTTATATTCCACTGCATTTTTCCCTCTGTAAGAAAATAAATCACTTCATTTAGTCTAGTATCCAAAATACCATAATTTTTTATATTCACAAAATCTCGTTCTTCTAATTGGTAAAAATCATTAATATGATCAGGAGAAAATTCTACCATTTTGCCTCTCACAAACACATATTCACTTTCAGTCTATGGAAAATTTGCATAAAATTCTCAGACCATCCCCATGATCGCATCAGCAGTAAAATAGCTAAATATCTCCCATTTTTCATCAGGAATTAATAGTTCTATCATTCCGCCTAGATTTTCAAAAGCTCGATCTTGAATACTCTTCCTATTATAAAGGGTTGAATTAAAACAAAATTGTGCTTTAGCATTAACAAATCTACCCTCATCAAAATCCATTTTCCTCTTCCCTTCTTGTCTTTTGAGCCATAACAATGTTTTCTAAAAATGTGCAAAATAAATTTAATAAATTTTAAAATCACAATGTAGAAGACTCCAAAAGCAAATCATAGAAAGTAAGAACTTTTATCACCATGGTTAATCTCAAAACTTCATCAAAATATTCAAATTTCGGATCTATATAATGTGGGAAATTTCCATGGTGAAAATAAAAAATATTAAGTTTAGAGTAGTGTTCTTGCAAAGAGAAGATAAGATCTAAACTTTGTAAGCTTTGAAATCGCTTGAAATCGATGATCTAGCAAGTCCTGGATCTTAATTTAGCATTAGTTGCAAGTTGAAGATGATGGAAATGGCAAAAATGGCGGGTTCCAGGGCAAAAATTGCGAATTTAATAGGTTTCGGGCATTACCTGTACTTGGGCGCCGTCGGCGCTCGATAGGGCATTGTCGGTGCTCTATTTAATTAAAATAGCCCAACTCTTTATATTTGGGCGCCGGCAGCGCCCATTCTGGCATCGTCGGTGATACACCTAAAATATATAGTATTTTTATGGACATTTTTATACCTATTTTTGATGATATTGCACTTTAATGGAAGGTATTTTGTGTTTTTCTTGCAGGTATGATGAAAATGAGTGATTATGATGAAAGGAGAAAAATTGGATCAAATTTGGAGAAAAAAATGAAAAAATGAAAAATTAGACTTTGGCGCCTAAGCGCCACCTGTTCGGTGCTTAGGTGCCACAGTTAAAAATCAAATTTTCTTCATTTTTGGCACTAATTTCAAGGGGTGTTTGAAGAAACTTTTGGTGGTGACTTCTTTAACTTCCCATGGGCGGCAAATTGAAATGAAGGGATGCATCTTTTGCTGGATACGTTGAATCTGGTTAAGATTTGAAGAGACACCAAGGCAACTTTTAGAAAATTATATCATGAAGACTTTGAATTAGTTTGTGTTTCTCTTTTTGAGAAAGTCTTTTCATTTTTAGTGTGTCATCTTTTAGTTGAAGTCTTCTTCTAATTTCAAGTGTTCTTTTCTATTTTTACTTTTAGTCTTTTAGAGTTAGTTAGTTTAAGGAGAAATGGTTGGTGTGAAACTTTCTTTCCACCAATTTTCTTCCATCAATTTATCTAGTTTTTATTTAAGTCTAAAGTCAGTTTCCAAGTCAACAGAGTTGGGCTCCAACCTCTGTAGTGTTGTCCTGTGGAAAGTCAAGTTTCAAAGGAACTTCCGGAGTCTTGTGGAGAGGATTTTCACATAAGTGTTTACTTCTGTTTTTATATTTAGTTTTTTAATTAAAGCTTGTTGTGTTTTCTTTATGATTCTATTTACAAATCAATGTGTACTTGTGCTTTCTCAATGAAATATGAGTAGTTTTCTTTATCTTTTTCTTTCTTAAATGAAGAAGTAATTAAAATTATGTAGGATTGTTGTGGAATGTATAACTATTTAAAGTTGGAATACATTGTGAAGATTTAATTCCATGAACTTAATTTACTTCTTAATTTGGCCAGTTAAGATGTTAAAATTTATTGTGAGATTATGTAAGATCCAATGTAGTATTGTCTCAAACAACAATTGGTAAAAATCACATGCAATTATATGGGTGAGAATTGTAGTTCATATAATTGAATGCAAATATATTAGGAGATATTTTTTAAATGGGGAGTAAAATTAGAGAATTTTAGAGTGATAGGCTAAAATTCCCTAATTTAGTTTGATATTTTAAATTTTGTTATGTGTAGTTAGCCCCCAGGTGAAGGGAATCGAGGGAACTCTAGAGTGAGAGCTGGTATCTTCCTTGCCTAACCATTTTCAAAATTTTAAAATTTCAAATTAATCAATGTTCTTTGTAGAACCAATTAAGGGTAAAGAATAAATCTACTCCTATTTATCACAACACATTTAAATACTTCCACAACAATACTTTCATAATTATTACTGTTTTATAAGAGAAAGAAAAAGATATTTTATTTCCTAGTGTTTTATATCGTTATTTAGTTCTGATAATTTTCATTTCCTGCTTAGCTTTTTATTAAAAATACCAAAATCAACTTTATAAATTTACAAATCAAAACATACTTTCGAAAGTCATTTAAAAAGTAAAAATATAATTTTCTTATTTCTTTAAAGAGTTTTTACATTTCCCTGTGGGTTCGATATCTTAGGGCTTAATCAGAAAGTCATATATTACTTGATAAATGATACGTATACTTGTGTAGTATTCCATATTATAAAATCATAATTTTCATATCTAAAACATAAGCATAAATATTCAGGGGATCAAGTTTTTGGCGTCGTTGCCGGGGAAATTAATTAAAATTGTATTTTTAAAGAAAATTAAGAAAAATTTAAATTTTTACTTTTCTTTGTTTTTCTTAGTGTGTTGAGTTTTGTTTTATTTTATTGTTGTATGTGTAGTTCAGGTTCTGAGGGACTTGTGTCTTATGATTTTGAATTAGAAAGCTATTAGAAAAAAAAATTTAAAAATTCTGAAAAAGATAAAAATATTCAAGAAATGGAAAATCATCAAAATCAAAATGTTGGCATCCATAAAAAATTCAGACATTTAAGAGATTATGCTAACCCTATAGTGGATGAACATCATGCTAGTATTCAACACCCTACTGTAGCTACTAATTCTTCTGAACTTAAACCTGCTATTATCCAAATGGTGTCTATTAATCAGTTTGAGGGAGCAACAACTGAAGATCCTAATTTTCATCTTGCTAATTTTATAGAGTTGTGTACTACTTTTAAATATGATGGTGTTTTGGATGATGCTATTAGACTCAGACTTTTTCCTTTCTCACTAAGGGATAAAGCTAAGATATGGTTAAATTCGTTAGCCCATGGATCTATAAGAACATGGGGAGATTTAGCACAAGAATTCCTTGCTAAATATTTTCCACCATCGAAGACTGCGAAGTTGAGAAATGATATTACATCTTTTTGTCAGTTTGAAGGTGAATCAATATATGAAGCATGGGAAAGATTTAAAGATCTCCTCGAGAAATGTCCACATCATTTGATACCAGATTGGTTAATAATTCAAACCTTTTACAATGGATTAGTTGGATCTCTTAGATCAATTATTGATGCTGCTGCTAGTGGGTCATAAATGTCTAAAAAGTTTTCCGATGCTTATGCTTTAATTAAATAAATGACTACTAATAATTTTCAATGGCCTTCTGAAAGGTTAAATCCTAAAAAGGTAGCCAGTGTTCATGAAAATGATGCTTTTGCAATGTTAGCAAATCAAGTTGCTGCAATTCTAAGGAAGATAGACCAATTTGGGATGAATTTTTCTCAGCCAAATTCCATGATTGAAGAAAATTCATTAGGCCAAATGGTTGATTCTTATTCTTCACCAGAAACTTTGAATGCTATAAGCAAGCCTAATAACCCATATTCAATTTATTTTAACCCAGGTTAGAAGAATCATCCAAACTTTAATTGGAATACCAATAATCAGGGTGGTATTAACCAACAATGAGGGAACCACCAAGTAAACCCATTGGGGAACTAGAACAACCAAGGAAATAATAATTATAGACTAACCTACCCTCCAGGTTTTAACAATGCTTTACAATTAAAGGAGAAGAAGTTGTCTATTGAAGAAGTGGTGTCGAATATGGGAAATCAATTGCAAATTCAAGAAGCAACCATCATAAATATTGAAAATCAATTGGGGCAAATTGCAAATTCATTAAGTAATAGATCCCAAGGAGTGCTTCCAAGTAATACTGAAGTTAATCCAAGAGATAAGAATAAAGAGCATGTAAAAGCAATTCAACTGAGAAGTGGAAGAGAATTGGAAGGTAGAGTTCAGAAAGAAACTGAAGTATAGAAAGAAGAGATTGAAGAACCAAAAGAAGATGCTCCGAAAGGTTTGGAAAGACCAATTTCTCCACCTAAGGTTAATTTGGAAAAGCCACTGCCTCCATTTCCTCAGAGACTTCGTTAACAAAAGTTGGATAAGCAATTTTCAAAATTCTTGGAGATATTTAAGAAGCCTACCATTAATATTCCATTTGCTAAAGCCTTAGAACAAATGTCGAGCTATGTGAAATTTATGAAGGATATTCTCAACAAAAAGAGGAAGTTTGAAGATAATGAGACAGATGCACTTAGTGAGGAGTGTAGTGCAATAATTCAGAAGAAGCTTCCTGAAAAGCTTAAAGATCCTGGTAGTTTCACAATTCCATGTGCAATCGGAGACAGATTCTATGGAAAAGCTTTGTGTGATTTGGGTGCAAGCATTAACCTTATGCCTCTATCAATATTCAAAAGACTGGGATTAGGATAAATAACCCTAACTACTGTAACTCTGCAATTAGCAGATCGTTTGATCACATATCCAAAAAGAGTTATAGAAGATGTTTTGGTTAAAGTGGATTAATTTATCTTTCCTGATGATTTCATTGTGCTTGATATGGAGGAAGATAAAGAGATACCCATCATTTTGGGAAGACCTTTCCTAGCTACAAGGAAAGCAATGATAGATGTGCAAAAAGGGAAATTAACGATGAGGGTTAATGATCAAACTGTTACATTCAATATTTTGAAATCAATGAAATATTCTGCAAGAAGTAAAGATGATGAATGTTATAGGATGGATTTTATCTGATATTTGTGTGAATGTCGTTTCAGGTCAACTTATGAAGAAAAACTTGAAAGAGAAGAATTGGAACGTAAGCAAGAAGAGGAGTTACATCATTCTGAAGATTTTCAAGAGGAAGAATTAAATTATGTTCATGAAAATTTTGAATTGTTAGATATGACTGAAAAAGATGAATCTTATGGTCCATCAATTGAAAAACCTCCTGAACTTGAGTTAAAAATGCTTCCTGATCATTTGAAGTATGTTTTTCTGGGTGAATCCTCAACCTTCCCTGTTATAATTTCCTCTCAATTGACTGAAAAAGAAGAAGAGAGTTTTCTTGAAATTTTGAAGAAGTATAAGAAAGCCTTTGGATGGACAATTTCTGATATTAAAGGAATCAGTCCTTCAATTTGTATGCATAGAATTCTTATGGAAGATAATTGCAAACCTCAGGCTGATCCCAAACGAGATTAAATCCTATCATGAAAGATGTTGTTAAAAAAGAAATTTTGAAGTGGTTGGATGCTGGAATTATCTACCCTATTTCAGATAGTGCATGGGTTAGTCCTATTCACTGTGTTCCTAAGAAAGGAGGAGTAACTGTGACTGTTAATGAAAAGAATGAAATGATTCCAACAAGACAAGTTACAGGGTGGCGAATATGCATTGATTATAGAAAATTAAATCTTGCCACAAGGAAAGATCATTTTCCACTCCCATTTCTGGATCAGATGCTGGATAGACTGGCTGGGCATAAATACTTTTGTTTTCTGGATGGATATACTGGATACCACCAAATTCAAATTGCTCCTGAGGATCAAGAGAAAACTACGTTTACCAGTCCTTATGGTATGTTTGCTTTTAGAAGAATGCCCTTTGGTTTATGTAATGCCCCTGCTACATTTCAGAGATGTATGATGGCTATTTTCTGTGATTTAATTGAAAAAGGGATTGAAGTTTTTATGGATGAATTTTCAGTTTTTGGAATTTCTTTTCAATCATGTTTAGAACATTTGTCTAAAGTTCTAAAACGCTGTGAAGATATTAATTTGGTCCTTAGCTGGGAAAAATGCCCATTTATGGTAGCAGGAGGAATTGTATTGGGACATCGGATTTCAGAAAAAGGTTTAGAAGTTTTTTGAGAAATGCTGGATTCTACAGGCGTTACATCAAAGACTTTTCAAAGATTACAAAACCTTTATGCCGTTTACTGGAAAAGGATGCAATTTTTTATTTTGATGATGATTGCCTAAAAGCTTTTGAAACATTAAAAGAAAAATTAATCACTACACCTGTTATAATTTCACCAAATTGGGAAAAACCTTTTGAACTAATGTGTGATGCTAGTGATTATGCTATTGGTACTGTTTTGGGTCAAAAATATGATAAAATTTTCAAAGTTATTTATTTTGCTAGTAAAACTCTTAATGGTGCTCAAATTAATTATACCACTATTGAGAAATAGTTATTAGCTATAGTATTTTCCTTTGATAAATTTCGATCATATTTAATTGGAACAAAATATGTGGTGCATACTGATCATTCTGCTATCAATTATTTAATGAAGAAGAAGGATGTGAAGCCGAGATTGATTAGATGGATTCTTCTTTTGGAAGAATTTGATTTTGAGCTAGTAGATAGGAAGGGTTCTGATAATCAAATTGCTGATCATTTGTCCAGGCTTGAAAATGAAAAATCTCTCAGTGATTCTGAAGATATTAATGAACATTTTCCTGATGAAAAATTATTCACTGTTAATGAGTGGCGTGTTTCGTGGTATGCCGACATAGTAAACTTTATTGTTAGTAATATTATACCCTATAGTTTGACATTCTAGGAAAAGAAGAAATTTTTTTCTTATGCTAAGACTTATTTTTGGGATGACCCATTTTGATATAAACAAAAAAAGGATCTTATAATTCGAAGATGTATACCTTTGGAAGAGACTTATGAAATTATTCAAAAATGGCATGATTCTGATTATGGGGGATATTTTGGAGTTGATAAAACTGCATATAAAATCTTACAATTTGGATTTTATTGGCCTATAATTTTAAGGATGTGAATGCTTATATTAAAAATTGTGATAGATGTCAGCGTGTAGGCAATATTTCTAGAAGAAATGATATGCCCCTCAATTATATGTTGGACTTTGAAATATTTGATGTTTGGGGATTAGATTTCATGGGTCCATTTACACAATCTTTCGGAAATGTTTATATTTTAATAGCAGTAGACTATGTTTCCCAATTGGATTGAAGCTATTGCTTTACCTCGATGTGATGCTCAAAGTGTTTCAAAGTTTTTAAGAAATTATATATTTTGCAGATTTGGAATACCAAGAGTAATCATAACTGATGGGTGAAGTCATTTTAAAAATGCGATTATTGAGAAGTTATCAAAGAAATATCATATAAATCATCGCATTGCTACTGCTTATCATCCGCAGACAAGTGGTTTGCTTGAATTATCCAATCGTGAAATTAAAAGAATATTGGAAAATACTGTCAATCCAAACAGAAAGGATTGGTCAATCAAACTGGATTATGCTTTGTGGGCCTATAGGACTGCCTACAGAACCCCTATAGGAATGTCCCCACATAGGCTGATTTTTGGAAAAGCTTGTCATTTGCCTATTGAACTTGAGCATAAAGCATATTGGGCTATTAAAGAGTTCAATTATAATTTGAAATATGCTGCTGAGAAGAGATTATTGCAATTAAATGAGTTTGAAGAGATAAGGAATGAATCTTACGAAAATGCTAAGATTTATAAGGAAAAGATGAAGTTATGGCATGATCGGAAGATTCATACTAAAAATCTTGTGCCAGAATAGAAAGTTTTGTTGTATAATGCAAGATTGAGAAGTTTTTCTGGAAAACTTGAGTCCAGGTGGATTTTTCTATTTATTGTGATAAAAGTTTATTCCTATGGAGCTATGGACATTCAAGATCCTAAGAGTGGAAAAATATTTAAAGTTAACGGTCATAGACTTAAACCTTATTTTTCAGTCGATCAACTTAAATCTGATGAGAATCTGATGTTGGATCACTTAGAATGAGTTCTAGGTTTGTCAGGCTGAAGACGTTAAACCAAGAGCTTTGTGGGAGGCAACCCATAGTTATCAGTGTGTTTTACTTTATCTTTGCTTTGTGTGATTTGTTTGGTTTGTTTTTATGTTTTGGTTGTAGTATTTTGGAGTTTTTATGTTATAGTAGTGTTTATTTGACCTTATTTTTTGACTTAGAGGAGTTGGAATGAAATTTTGGACATTTGGCAGACCTATTGCTAAATTGAGCACTGGCGACAAAGCACCGTCTAGTTGGCGCTTAGGTGTCGGAGTTACAAAACATGTGATAAATGAGGTTCTAGAAGCCTAGTTTGTGGGGAAGTAGTTTTAGAAGTTATTTTGGAGTTTTAAAACGTTATGCACATTTAAAGTCTATTAAAAGGCCCTAGATTAAGAGAAACTCTTGCCCCAAGTCCAATTTTCATTCATGAGTCCTAAGAAGAGTGTTTTGAGTGCATCATGTCTTCCTGGGAGAATTAGATCAAGAAGAAAGAGGATTCTGACAAGATTAAGTTTATTAGTGATTGTGCTAAAGAGTTATTTAATGGATTTCTCACAGTTAGTATTCAAGTAATTACAGAAATGATTGCAAAGATCGAAGCTCGAGTGACTTCGATCGAAGCAAAGGTTACTGAAACTAACGTACATTTGGAGCATATGGGATGGTAACTCAAGATGCAATTCAGTCATACAAGTCACGTGGAAGAAGCGAATAAGGCGATGTTCCTGAAGAATAAGTGGTTAGAAGAAGAAGATGTAAGAGTGTTCAATCATCGCCCGTTCTATCAGATTTATATTCCATAAGGGTCAAATGGAAGTAATAGTGGTTCTGGATATATTCTGCCTACTGAAGAGTGGAATTAAATGTTAGTTTGATCTTGTGTTTTGTTTTAAGTTTCTTATGTTTCATGTGTCTGATGTTTTAAGTGTTTAATGTTTTATGTTTGTGTTCTGTTGCACTTTAATGTGTGACTTTTACATCTTAGTGATGTAAACCTATCTTAATGATTAATGAGTCATTTTATATCTAGGGAATTTCATCCAAAGTATTTGGATATAAATTTTAAATTGAATTAAATGTGGTGTGTTTTTAATGAACATAAGTTTGTGTTTGTGTTAAATTTGATTAGAATCAATGGAGATTAAAATTTGAAATTGGAGTATTTGGATATTTATGGGAAGAGACAATTATTTTAAGAAGATTAAGAGTGATTAACTAAGTAGTTTAGTGCATTTTCTTAATTGTGAAAATTTGGGCACTGGCGGCTAAGCGCCAGATTTCACGTTTAAGCGTCGAAGGCCTCGCGCTTAGGCGCCGTTTCGCAAAAATTGATTTTTAGTAGTTTAAACCTGAAGATGGCCATTTTAACTCCCCCTATCATCTTCAACCTCAGTTTTTCATGAAAAAAGAGCCTTGGGAAACAAAAAATTGGAGCATTTGAAAGCCGATTTCAACAAAAATTGTTAGATTTAGATTCTTTGAGGTAAGAGCACTACTCCTAAGTAAAAAATTTTTATTTTTACCATGTATTCTGAGTACATTTTGGAAGATCCTAAAATCACTATTCATGGTAAAAATTTGAGGAAAAGTATGAAAAATTACTTGGATTTAGTGGAAATTACTTTTGGAAGTTAATTTTGTAAGTTTAGTTTGATATTGGAATTTATGGTGATTTTTTCGTGGAATTTTTAGAGATGGCTCCAAAGTCAATACGTCCAAGAGAAAAGACAAGATTTGCTTCTAACAAGTTTGTTAGTACTATTGACCTCATTTTTGATGAGGTCTTCTCTTCCCTCTTTAGTGTTTAGGATCTAGCCTTAGGCTTTTCCTTTAACTATCTTAGAGGACTAGAATTGGGACCCATCCCTTAGAAATTTGAATCACTTCTTGCTTCCCTGCAAACCCACAAGCTTGATTGTAGACCCCTAATCACCTAGAGGGTTGAGATCAAAAGTGAAGGTTTAAAGGATGAGTTCCCTATAGGACTCTTCGGGCCTTAGACCACCCTAGGTGGCTCGGTCCAGTGAGGGTTGACTTACACACTCACTACACTCATACTCTACACTCTCACACACACAATCCAAATCCTAAAACCACACCCATACCTAACTTGACTCCTTGACTCATGTAGGTAATTCATATGGATGGACCTTAACCCCTAAGCCCCTAGCTAAGAGGGTTAGGAACAACATAGTGAATGCCTCAAATGAGTCCTCTCATGGCTCATATAGGCTTAATATGACTTCTTGGCTCAACCAAAGTGATTCTATTTCACTCATATTTGATCAATCTTCATTCTTCCAAAATTTCAATTTTTGACCCCAGAGACCCTACACCTATCAAACCTACCAAAAGCCCTTAAAATCGCCCAAATCCTCCAAAATTTCCAAATCACCCAAAATTCCCCAAAATTAACCTCGAACATTTCCTCACCAATCAAATTGATCATCCATAGCCAAAAATACCAAAAATTCCAAAAGTATCCCCCAATACCCTCCAAATTACCAAAATGCCCCTCTTGACCCAAAAATACAAAAATTCAGAAAATTCCCAGAAAATCCCAAAAAATCCCAAATATTCCCAATTTCATTTTGTCTAACTACACCATGGGCCAATTTTGTTAATTTACCCCACTTTTACCAAAACCCCCAATTTAGCCCATTCTTAATCCAACTGAACCCAATGTCAAACCAAATTTACCCAATTGACCCCAATTTTGGTCCAATTCAATTCTAAAATTTAAATTAATATCCACAATATCAATCTAGATAAAATCCAAGTCCAATTTGATTAACATTTGAATCCAATTTCACTTTTGACCTTAAAGACCAATTTGGACCCATGACCCAAACTTAGCCCAAACTAAACCAATTCAACTCCAATTGACCCCAAACCTTTTCTAAACCTTCCCTAACATCCCCACAAACAAAACACTAACATAATTTGCCCAAAATTTGGACCCAAACCCCACTCAAATTCAACCCAAAACCAAAAAGCCCAATTTTGACCTAAACCCAAACCTAACCCAAATAAGCCCAAGTCCCAAAACCAAAACCCAACCAAAGTTGAAACCTCTTTGAAACACTCCCATAAACATTTCCCAACATTAATTTTACATCAATTTCAACCCTACCCCAACATTGGCCCAAATTAGCCCAGTTTGACCTACATTGGCCCATTTACCAAATGAACCCAAATTCAACCCAATTCAATTCCAAACTACCTCAAATTTGCTTCAAATCATTCAAGACACATCCTTAAACTAAAATCAACATCTATTTGGCATGGCCCTTTGCAAAATTCTTCATCTAAAAGCCCATTGCTAAACATAAAGGCCCACTCCCTTAAACCTTCCTAAAAGCCCACTTCCACCAAATTCAAAAGCCCAAATCAATCTAAAGCCCACATGACACTTTCCCTCATCACACATTCAATTTAAAATCATTCCTAAAGTCATAATTTATCAATTAAACAATTCCAAATCAAGCCTCATAACAATTCCCATCAAAATGCCAAAATTCACAAAATCCTTTTTTATGAAATTGACCAAGTCTTTTCCCAAGCCATATGTGAGCCAAAGACAAGCCATGTACAAGCCATATGAAGCCATGGGATGTTTGACATGTGACCATACCCAAAGTAGCAAAAGGAGGGCCCCCTTTCTTAATCCTTCATTAAGAATTTTTAACCCCTTCCATGCTACACACTAAAACATGTTTAACCACATCACCTAGGATGGGGACTTCACCACCCCTTCCTAGCTGACCGAACTAATTTTTCGACCCAAAACCGGGTCATGGGGAGGTGAACCTAACCCAAAACCATGGCTTGGACAAAATCAAGCCAAAATGGCCTCTCCCCCATGCCATTTTAATCCAAGCTCTTTACACATGGCATTAGCCAATTGCTTGCACAAACCTCCAGCCCTGACTCACCTGAACCCGAGGGTGACCCATGCTCGCGGCCACCGCCCGGATCGCCGAAAAACACCATGGCCGAGACCTCGGGAGGAGCCAAATTTTGGAATTCCACCTTGCTGAGCCGCCTCACTCCAAATGGCCATTGCAGACTGTTCTTCTCCTTACCGTAGCAGACTCGATCCCAACCCTTAAACCCCCGGGAGGCCCTCCAGCCTCTCCTATTTAAACACCCCTCCTCTCGGCCAAGAGAGGTACCGAACCAAACCTTACCGAAACCCCGCCAAAATCATCCCGTACCACTCTCTACACATAGAGAACTTGATCCCCACCGAAATCCCCCGCCATTTCCTCTCTGTGAGCTCAATTTCAGAGTTGAAATCCAAGCCCAAAACCAGGACACTTCACCACAGTGAGTCAATCCTCAAATTGATTGACTCTACACCTTCACCAGACCAAGAGGAGAAGTTTCCCAACAAAATCCCCCTCACCAGGCCAGCCATTGCTTCCAGCCTCCAAGCTTTGTGATCGGCTGTGGTCACTTTTGTACCTAGGCAATTCACCAGGCCAAGGGACTTCATCTGGAGCTTGCTTGGACCCAATCGAACGTGACACAACTCTCAGAACGAAACTTCACTTCTCTGAGCAAAGGTATGAGCTCACTCTTCCTCCCGAGCTTCCAGAGATTCTCCATTTAGTTTGAGTCAATTTCAATGCATGTTTACCGTATGGATGTGTTCGTCTCTTCAAGACAATCCATAAAGCATAAGAACACAAAAATCCATTGAGAATCGAGTGAGAAATTAGGGTTAGAAGGTCGACGGTCACGGGTTCACACCAGTCGTAGACGATGACTGGGAGCCGTTAGATCGCACGTGTATCAGATGGATGGCTCGGATCGCGTCGGACCAGAAGATGTTACGTGAAAGGCGGGTCCTGGGATGGCTGACTCAGATGGCGGCGCCCAATCACAGCGCGACACGCACCCCTTCGGAGCTGCCGAGGTTGACGCGGCGCCACATGGATAAGTAGGAAAATAGGCTATTTTTCTATTTATTTAATTACCAGAACTTCAAAAATCCATAACTTTGTGTAGAATAATCCTAAAAATAAAATAAAAATACCCTCTTGCTCAATGAACAGAGGAGAATAATGTGGAAAAGAAATCAAGTAATTTCATTAAGTATTTTATTTTTAATGATTTATTTACTCTCTGCATTGTTTTAATTCTCCATTTGCATAGGCAATTCATCATGGCATGAGACCATAGGGCTTTTGAAGCCTCTGAACTTGGGAACATTCCCCGAATTTTCCAAGGTCAGAGGCCATCTCTATGAGAAGTTATTGATTTTTCAATTGCATGTTACTGTTTTGAGTATTTTAATTCCAATAATTAGCATGTTGAGAAATAAATTCTAGGAAAATTTGGTGATGTTTCTTGTAACTAGAGAAACCTAGGAAAAATAAGTTTTGAGTTAATTCACTTGGAACAACCCTAATTGGCCTAAATACCCAAAATTGAACTCTAATTAATTAGGGTTAACCACACATCAAATTAACTTAAAAATAATTCTCCACTGTCCTCTAGGGATAGGGGAACACCACATAAAAATTTGAAACCAATTGGACTTGATTAACCCCACCAAATGGGTTGATTAAGCCTCTTAAACAAAAATAGGTAAAATTAAACTTTAAAAATTCTTAACTCACAAAATACTTTTCAAAAATTCACAAAAATGGTTTTGGAGTTTCTCTGATATCAGAGGAACTTAGGAAAATTAAAATTGTAATTTTCTAAAAAAGTTGATTTTTATCATTATTTTAATATTTTTAATAATTAAAAAATAATAAAAATCATAAAAATATTAAAAATCACCAAAATGTCACATTTTGGATTCTAATCATTTAGGAACAAACCAAATATTTTTCTTAAGTCCCTAGGATAAGATATTGAATTTTAAAGGCTTAATGTAATTTTTAATATTAAAAAATGTATTTTCCAACCTTTTCACTAAAATAATTCTAATAAATCAAAGAAAAATTAGAAAAATATAAAATTTATTTCTCTGAATTCCTTGAGGTTAGAGAGATTTATGAAAAATATAAAATCCATTTTTCAACTTTAATTTCATTTTAAAATTAATTAATACTCCAAAACTCAAAATAATTCTAATAAATAAAATTTAATTCAAAAAATCACCAAAATTGGTCCAAATGGTCCTCTGGTCATTAGGAACATTCCATAATTTTCTTAAGGATAGAAACAATTTCTTGGTCATGTTATTGAATTTTCCTTGAAAACCCCTATTGTCCATTAAAAATAATTACATAAATAAATTAAATACAGAAAAATCACATTTTCTCCTCTAATGTCTTAATTGACGTGTGAGTGAGGTTACATAGAAATTTCAAGTTCATTTGAGCTTAATTTAGTGAGTTATAGAATTATTAAGCTTGAAGGGCAAAATGGTAATTAAAATTTTCAACCTTTAATTAAAATTTTAGGATTAATCTAAAAAGGGAGGGTAAAATATTTTATATTAAACTGATCTTTGGATGATTGAAACTTAAATGATTAAGGGTAGAAACCTATTAACCATTTCAAATATAATTAAAATAAAACTTTAATTAATTAATTAATTGAAATTTTGGAAGAATAATAGAAATTGGAATTATTAAAGTAGGCATATTATTTAAGAGGATATTTATTCTTTAATTTAAAAATCCCTAAATAAATCAATTCAATAATACTTAAGTCTTAATTAAAAAAAAAATTTAAAAGAATAATCTCAACTAAATTAAAATTGAAATTAAATTAAAATCAAATTCAATTAAATTAAAAGAAAAATAACTTGAGATCAAATTAAGTTAAATTAAGTTAAATTAAACTAAATTAAATTAAGTTAAAATTAAACTAAATTAAAATTAAATTTAAATTGAAATTAAAATAAATTAAAATTAAATTGAAATTAAATTAAATTAAAATTAAATTAAATTAAATTAAATTAAATGAAAATTAAATTAAATTGAATTAAATTAAATTAAAATCATTTAATAACAAACCTAAAGGAAATCATTAAGAATTAAATCTAAAATAAGTTGAACACTATTCCAAACTTAAACTAACTTTTTATAATTAAGTCAAAATTAAAATTAAATCATTAAGTTTAAATCATCAAAATATTTAATAATTTGATTTGCCCTTTTATAGCTCTTATTATTATAACTCTTAAATGAGGCATCAAGTGAAGTGTTACTTCACTTATAGGATATTTAAATGTCCTAGTTCACTGAGCAAGATAACAAAACTTAAACTCGTGGATGATTAATTCACTTGTATAATTAAATTCTCTTGGACTTAAAACAATCTTAGAGGTATTGAAAAGATGTTTAAGACTCGTCTTAAGCACTTCCCCAATATGATAGGATGTTTATAAGAACAATTGAACTTAATTATTCTTTGATGAAGAAAATCATCCTTAAACCAAAACACAAGAACCTAGACGTCATAGGAGATGACTAGCTATAGGATTAGGACTTTGGTAGACAACCAAGACCTTTCCCTTAGCTTTACCTAGGTACGTGTTGGAATATTTAAATGCCTTAACATGTGTTTTAAGTGCAGCTTGGGATGACGGGAAGACCCTCCAGGTACGCTTTTATTTTATTGCAATTTACTTTATTGCAAATGCACTTTACTTTTCTCGCATGATAAACAACTGTTGCATGAAAACCAAAACCTTTAGGATAGTCCCTAAACTGAAACTAAAACTAAATTAAAAGTCATTACAAGATAAAAATTACCGCCACAACATTTCAAAATAAAAAACAACTCAAAATTTAATCACAAACAGAACAACAAAATTACAATTGCAACTAAATTAAAACGTCTCGTTGAATGATCGGGAATACCTCGGATGATGTAACCCACGTGTTGCTAACGGGATTTCCCAAGGTCTAAATGACGGTGTAGAACTCATTCAGTTGAGTTTAGCAAATTCATCTGGACTAAGTGAATTCAATGAAAATAACGGTGCCGGGATGACGGAACCGTGGGATCTTAATCGGTTCTGTTTAAACAACTTTAAGATTTGTTTTAATTAAAATATTAAAAAACACTTGGATTTTAAGATTCTCTCTAAACCAAAACACTTCTCTCATCTCCTAATTTATGACTTCTAAAACTAAACCTCTGCAACAACAAGGAGCTCGGAGCATGGTGGGCAGCACGGCCATCGTCATCAGCAAAACCTGAGTCTACTTCAGCAAAACTTTCTTAGAATTAAATAACCAAGCCATAGGACTTCGAGGTGGTTTGCCTAGTGCAACATAAATCCTCAACTCTTCGTTAGGCATTTGCATGATCATGTCATGTAAATTAAGCCCTAACCGGTCTTAGGACTCTGAGGTAGTCGTTCGGTACGACATAAACCCTCACATCTTCGAGGCCGATCGTATGATTATGTCATACGAATATAAGTCCTAATTAACTAAAATCGGCAAGATTGAAATATCGTATAATATTAGGATTTTCTCAAATCTAAGCCAAACAATAGTGATAGTTTGGGAAGTTGCCAAGATTCTTCTTGGATCCTCGACCTTCTCCTACTTCTCTTCCTTTGGATTCTCAAAAATAAATTGTTCCAAATTTTGAGCCATTCCCTATCGAAATCTCCAAAACTCAAATCCTTTCAAAATCTTAAACTTTGAAATTCTCGAGAGCAAAACCACCGATCATTATCGAGAGTTTTCTTAAATGATTCCCGTCATTTAAGATGTAATTAATTATAGGGGCTTGCCCTTATAGGGAACTTTAAGAACCTGAGTAATATAAACCCTGCTTAATTCATTTATATTAAGCAGGGGAACTTGTCGGCTTATAAAATTGGTTCGCAGACCAAACGGATGTCACAAATCTCCTAGTTTATTTAATCAAGCCCCATCATCAAGTAGTGTGTCTATTCTTCGGGATAGATACACGGTTTGTGGTGCGGTGCTCGTTTATATAAACTATTTGGGATGTGAGATCGGTTTGATTTCATATCTTAAAACATTTAAACTTAAAATTACTTTCAAAATCAAATGTTATCTTTTAAACTATATATATATTTAAATTAAATTTAAAATATGAAAATTCGTCGACAATTTCTGTAGGCGACCCCCTTTTCAAAACACATAACCTAAAAATATGCCGACAACTTCTGGCGACTTCGCTGGGGATTAGTTCCTCTCTCCATTTTGATCAGATGGCTTTGCTTTCATAAATCGGTAGTGAGCCAATGCCCCTAGTGGACCAAACTACCATTCTTCCGTTGGAATACCCCGTTCATTTCTCGTCTTCGAACGAGTATAGCCAACTCCTCTCGGATTTAGGAGCCACTGTTTAGACACCCCTAAACGGAGAGGTTCCGATATCCTTTTACCTCTTTTCTGGGGTGGGGTGGACCCCCAATAGGTGTTAGTTTAGGAGCAGTCCTTTGAGTCGAGAAGTCTTGCATAAGACTTTCTCTTCCTTTCCAATTTTGAATCGGATTCCTTACCTTCTCTACACCTTTGAACATTTCGTTCTTAATAAACAAACCCTCTAATGAATGACTCTTTTAACAAATAACTCCTTTTTATAAATACATGAACAAAAATGTGTTCGGACTCTTTTTGATTCCTTTCTTTTCGTCCTGATGAGAAGAAGCATAACTTGGGACTGACAATCAGAATCTACATTGTAGAAAATGTCTGCCCCAAAGCTGATTTTCTCTTTCACCAATGGACTGGACTTCGCTGTTTACAAGGATGAGCTGCCCGACAATGGGATCATCCGTTTTGGACAAGGATTTGGCAACACAAATATCAAGATCACTGACGTCACCCTTTTCACACTTACAGACAAAGTTCCCTTTGATCGAGTTCAACCTCAAGTCAACTCAAGAGTTCCCTCCCCTGCAAAGGGTTCCAGCTGAGAGGAATACTACTGTCCATAGGAGGACTGTTGTCTCTACCCCCACCGGTCTAGTCGTCTCTGCACCTACCCCGGCTTCCGCCAAACTGAAGGGGAAGGAAATTCAAATTTGCAACGAGCATGTTACCGTGGAGGGTACAGATCTCCGTGCGAGACCTTCTGTTTTCGAAATTGGGTCCAGCTCAAGGGCTTCACCCCTAACACGAACTCAGAGGAGAAACAGGAGTAGAAAGATTGCAAGGAAAGCCAGAGCTGCTGAAGTTGCTTTCTTGGAAGAGATCCCTGAGTACACACCACTACCTGAGTACATACCATTGCCTGAGTATACACCGCTTTTGGAAGGAAGTAGATTCCATCCCCTCTCCCCCGTAGCTGACGAGGAACATGTCCGCAAAATTGCTTCTACATTACCTCGACCCGCATACTATAGCGACAGCCGAAAGAAGAGGGCTAGGATTACACCATTTTCCCGACTACAGACTGTGATAGAGAAGTTAGCAAAGAAAGAGAAATGTCCTGTATCAGAAAATTTAAGAGGAATAGGGTGGGTGCCAGCCAAGTCCCATCTTGGACCGCGAGTAGAACCCGTTAGCACCACAGAAAAGCCGAGTAAGAAGATGAAAGCTAGTCCACCTATTGTTGTTTTAGGTTTACAGATCAGGGAGGATACCACCTTCCAGCATTCGACCGACGGACCATCCGGTCCTAGGCCTTCTGCTGCTAGAAGGATGGTATGGCATCCTACTACTGGCCAATTAAGACTGAAACAACGACCAGAAAAGGAAAGTCTCGTCAGGAGACTCGAGTTCGAAGAGAGCGCCACTGCAATGAAGGGGACTCCCAAGAAGGAAATTCAACGGTCATCGCATGATAACTGCGAAACCGTACGAAAAAGACCATTTGAGGACGCTATGGAAAAGCTAAGAACCGACATTCAATGATTAGCAAGAGAAAGAGAAGAAAAGTTTGGAGATGAAGTTGACTCGTCGGAGTTCATGGATGACGAATATGTGGAGATCAACATGGTTGAGACACGAGCATCGTCAGCTTCGCAAGGTGCTCCGGCAGCTGCAGAGAGAGATGAATCGGAAGCATTAAGAGCACAAATTCGAGAAAAAGATGATACAATCTCTCAAATGGAAAAAAGGATGGAAGAGATGGCTGCAGCCCTAGCCACTCTTCAGAGTCAGGTTCAACCCCCAAGAGAAACGCCTCCAGAAGTTATTCATATTACAGACGGAGGAAAAGAGATTACATCCGTTAACGGAGATGATCAGCCGAAGAAAGACTCTACTCAGAATATGATTCCAGAGAAGGACATCAAGAACATGGTAGAACAGCAGGTGCGAGAAGCCTTAGCATAGTCTAAGAGCGGAGCATCTATTCAGACGGGTAGACCTTACCCCGAAGAATTTGATGCAGTACAATACCCAAAAGGCTTCGTACCACCTCTCGTTCAAGACTTTTGATGGTACCGGAAACCCTCGACAAGCATGTTGCACATTTTCGCGCTAGTTGTTGCAACGCCGGTGGAAGTGACGCCTTACTCTTCCGACAATTCGTCGCCGACTCGTCGTGGATCGCCTTCGATTGGTACGCAGAGTTACCGAACGGTTCAGTAAAGACATTTTCAGAATTAGAAAACCTCTTCGTGAAACGGTTTGCCGGAGCTCAGCACCATATCACCATCGGTGATTTAGTGGTGGAGAAAAAAAAAATGAATGAAACTTTAGTGGACTACATACTTCGATGAATAAATCTAAGCATGAAGTGTGAGCCACAACTACAAGAGCAGCATGCAGTCGGTATCTTGCTTAAAGGCATTCACGGCCCGATAGCACTTCTCCTTAAGGGATTTACGATTAAGACTTTCGAGAAGTTGTTAAGCAAGACCGGAAGCTTGCAAGAGGAAGCGAAGCAACTAAGTTTTGTTGACAAAACAGACAAACAGAAGCCTGTGAAGACACTTGAAAAGAAATACGGGATCGTTGCGGCAGTCGATAAGGGCAAGCAACCAATGCAAATACAGATGGAGCGACACAGGAACCACCTATCAACAACCTCAGCAGAACTACCAACAACCTCAACCCGATTATCACCCAACTCAACAATATGAGCAACCGCCTAGCCCACAGCGCACGTTAAAGGAGCTTCTAAATAGAGAATATCCATTCAAGAATGAGGCAGTGCCAAAAATGTTCTGCAGTTTGATGAAGACTTCAGATTTTTGACTGCCAGATCCCAAGAAGCCGGAGGAAGTTAATAAGAAAGACCATCCCAACTACTGCCCTTACCACGGGATGCTTGGACATAAGATAGAGGATTGCATCACCTTCAAGAGTTAGCTTGACAACAATCTCTGAAAGGGGAACATAACGATCCCAAAGGAATACATGAAAGAACCCCAGAAAGGAGGTTCTGTCAATGTTATTTCAATGGATCCCATTGTTCCGATAGACCCTTACATGACTGATGATGGATGGAGTACTGTCTGGACAAAATCATCGAAGAAAATTTTGGACCACATCCAGAGCCGCTTCGAGCATGCTTCAACTCGCAGTTTGAAACCCGTCAAGCCGCGCTATCGCTCGCAATTGAAGAACCGCCCCAGGAAAAAAAGATCATAGAAAAGAAAGAGATCGTAGAAGAAGAAAGGACCGAGGCTCCTAAGGCTAGACTAGGGGCTGCTTATCCTAGGATGGTTGTTTCCGATTCGAGGGAAAAATTCCTCGAACCTCTGACTCTGTATGATTATTTACTCGCTCCGGTGGGATCTTATAATGATAAGAGTTATGGCGTTGGCTACGTTTTGACTGTTTCTAACGATTACGTAACTAACGACAACCAATCTAATCCGGATCTCGATTTCGATACCAATAACAATTCCCAAATCATACACAACCTCGACAATCACGATGATAAAGAAGACATTCACCAAGAAGGCTACGAAAGTTCAACAAGCAATGAATCTATTTGTGAATTCCAAGGAACTCCAATCACAATAGAGTTAGAGCTTTCAGATTCCGAAGCGACTCCAGAAGAACCTGTCATGTCGATTCAAAAGGAGATACCAGTAAACTCAGTACCAGATTCGGAAGAAATCACAGAAGTCAACTTAAGGAGCGGAAGGGTTCTACCTCCGAGAATGGGTCCAAAAGACAATGGAAAGCAGGTGGTTGTTCAGGAAGAATCAATCCCAGCAGAAGAATTGCCCATTCGGGAAGAAACTGAGACACATGGTAATAAAGTGGACTATAACGTGCTAGCCCATCTTAGGAAACTACCAGCCAAATTGAGCATCTACGACGCTCTCATCTTATCAAAAGAGATGAGGGAATCTCTGATCAAGGCCTTACTTGATCCAGAGATTTGTTTAGCTCAGATGGCCGGAGATTCCTTAGAAGAGGTTTGCTCGTTAAAGGAACAGCGAGGTGTTACCTTCACGGACAGTGATCTACTACTTAGGACAGCCGATCATAACCGACCGTTGTACATTTCAGTCACAATCGGAAAGTTTACGCTCTCTAGAGTATTGGTGGATCCAGGAGTGTCAATCAACATAATGAATCTTCGTACGCTAGCATACTTGGAAATTGACGCTCGCGAGCTTGAAGCGGACAAGATGTTACTAAGAGGATTCAACCAGAAAGGAGAAAGAGCCCTTGGATCAATAACACTGTTGATGAAGACCGGTGACTTAGCAAAGACAACCGCAAAATTCCACATAATCGACTCGAGACATCGTTCAACGCTCTACTGGGCCGGCCGTGGATCCATGAAAATCGGATGGTACCATCGTCTCTGCATCAGTGCATAAAATACTACGAAGGAGGAGAACAGTGAATTAAAGGTGATTTGCAACCTTTCTCCGTACATGAGATTGGAATCCATGAAGATGTAGCTTATTACGCACCTCCGAAGAAAACAATCTTCTCCGTAAACACCGTGCCAAATGAAGCAAAAGAAATTCGAGACAATGAAGAACCCGAAGTTCTAGGCCAACGATCACTCACCACTCCCTTACGGCGAGATGGTGAAGGTTTCTCCGTAACTCGCATCCGAGGTCGAGGCCGGGGACGAGGTCGTGGAAGAGACACTGGGACCGTTGGACGAAAAAGCCGTGATCAACGTTGATCGGGAGAACGGACTTCGAGGAAGAAGAGGAAATCAAGAAAGAAGCAACTACGATAAACCAGAAGAAACCACAATTCAAGATTTCTCTCGAAGATGAGAAGAACGAAGAATACAAATCGATGTATGAAAAGATTAACCACTATGTACACACTATAACCCTGACCCCGATCCAGTCTAACAAGATCGAGGGTATGGTGGTCAAAGATGTACATAGCAGCGGTGCAAAGCCAATCAAATTTTATCGTGGCACTTCTTCTTCCAATACCGAAAATGATGTACAATTTGAAGATATCACTTCTTCCGAATTAATGGAATTACCTTTTAAGTGGTACTCTCCCCGTGTTCAAAATTTAATTCAGCGTGGTGTCTTACCTCGACAATGGACAAAAAGCCGATCACAACACTTCGAAAAATTATGGAATAATGCCGGTCGGCCTCTCAATTCAAAACATGGTCACGGATTCCGCACGATAGGTTCAATCGACGATACGGAATTTTGTTTGGTTGTCACTTGCGAACCTAATGAGGACTCGCTTGGAAACTACGGAAGAGCTTCGAAGATCCGCAAATTGGAGATGCTCCACCGTAGTTAGAAGAAGAAATCAAATCTACAATAGATGAGTTAATGGAAGTTAACTTAGGTACTAGCGAAAAGCCTAGACCAACCTTTGTTAGCTCCTTACTCAATAAAGAAGATTCTAAGGAAATGATCAAGCTATTAATGGAATTTAAAGACTGTTTTGCTTGGAGTTACGACGAAATGCCAGGATTAGCTCCAGAAGTCGCAGTTCACAGACTAGGAGTGGATCCTACTTCCGTTCCATTCAGATAAGCTTCCAGAAGAATGTGTTTAGAAATTGAACAACAAGTAATAGCTGAAGTTAAGAAGCTAATCGACGCTAAATTTGTCCGTGAAGAACAATACCCTACCTGGCTAGCCAATGTGGTACCAGTCAGGAAGAAGAATGGTCAGATCAGAATCTGCGTGGATTTCAGAGATTTGAACAAAGCATGTCCGAAGGATGAATTTCCACTACCAATTCCAGAGTTAATGATCGACATCTCTTCGACACATGAAATATTCTCTTTCATAGATGGATCTTCAGGATACAATCAGATAAAGATGGCACCAGAAGACGAAAAGCTCACGGCATTCAGAACACCAATCGGAGTGTATTGCTACACAGTAATGCCATTCGAACTAAAAAACGCAGGAGCAACATATCAAAGAGCAATGACAAAGATTTTTGATGATCTCATTCACAACCAAGTCGAGTGCTACGTGGACGATGTGGTCGTCAAAAGCAAACTGAAGGAAGATCACCTCTATGATTTGAGAATTGTCTTCGAGCGACTAAGGCAATACAACCTTAAGATGAATCCCTTAAAATGCGCCTTCGGCATTACCTCCGGGAAATTCTTAGGATTTGTTGTCCGACATCGCAGGATTGAAATTGATCTGGAAAAGATTAAAGATATCTTAGAAATGCCGCCTCCCAAAACTTTGAAACAACTACGATCCTTTCAAGGGAAGTTGGCATATCTTCGACGCTTTATCTCGAACTTGTCAGGTAGGTGTCAGCCCTTCTCGACATTAGTTAAAAAGGATGCCAAATTTGTTTGGGAAGAGAAACGCCAATGGGCCTTCGAGGACACTAAACAATACTTAATGACACCTCCTGTCTTAGCAGCCCCAGTCTCAGGTAGACCGTTGATACTTTATACCGTGGCTCTAGACGACTCCCTTGGAGCCCCGCTAGCCTGAGTCAATGATGAGGGAAAAGAAAATGCTCTCTACTACTTAAGCCGTCGTTTGATTCCGATGGAAGTAAAGTATCCTCCAATCGAGAAGCATTGTTTGGCCCCGATCTTCGCCGCACGAAACTTAGGCATTACATGCTCTCTCATAAGGTCAACCTTATCTCGAAAGTTAATCGATTGCAATATTTGATGACCCGTCCAACACTTTCTGGCAGACTTGCCAGGTGGTCGATGATACTATTGCAATTCGACATAACTTTCGTTCCTCTTCGTGTCGTGAAGGGACAAGTACTAGCTGACTTCCTTACAGCACACCCTTTACCGACAGATTCGCCTCTCGACGACGATTTGCCTGACGAACAGATAATGAGCCTAGAAAACACTGATGATCGACGTTGGGAACTATACTTCGACGGAACGTCCTCAGCACAGAAAGACAAAGAATTGCAAACGATAGTGCCCGGTAAGGCAGGAATCGGACTAATCTTTATAACACCGGAGCCGGGGGATGTTAAGATACTCCTACCACTTAACAGAGTCGTGCACAAACAATGAGGCAGAATACGAGGCCCTCATAATAGGACTAGAACTGACTATTCAAATGGGAATAACAGATATCAATATCTACGGAGATTCTCAGTTGATCATTCAACAGGTCGCCGGACAATACAGAATTTTGAAGCCAAGACTCGAGCAATACTTTCAGTATGCCATGAAACTGTTGGAACAAATTCTGAATGTAACAATCTACAAGATTCCCAGAAGAGAAAATGCTCTCGCCGATGCGTTAGC
Organism: Papilionanthe hookeriana x Papilionanthe teres; assembly: GCA_022702705.1. Lineage (NCBI taxonomy): Eukaryota > Viridiplantae > Streptophyta > Magnoliopsida > Asparagales > Orchidaceae > Papilionanthe > Papilionanthe hookeriana x Papilionanthe teres. Next base: position 86,698,596 of record CM040427.1, on the reverse strand, counting down.
TCGCCTTGCAAAAGAATTTGCTCGCTTACAAGATGAGTCGATTGAAGTGTTAGTTCAAGGACAACAGGTCCTATCACGGCTCGACATGGATATGATACGGAAATCGAAAAAGCGAGAGGAATCGATTGCAGCGGTGATGAAAAACACGGAAGATCGGCGTCAACCGCTAATAGCACTACCCGCAAACAGGGAAATTACCGGACGATAAGTCATTAGCACATCAAATCAAGAAAAGAGCTCTGTCTTACGCATTAATAAACAGTACATTATACAGAAGGTCTTTTGATCAAATGTGATTAAGATGCCTGAGCGGCCGAGGCTCGTGAAATTGTCAAAGAAGTGCATTCAGGACTGTGGCGCTCATCAGTCGGGTCTGAAAATGAAAATGAAAATTAAGAGACTAGGGTACTACTGGCCCTCAATGATGACCGATTGCATGAAGATTGCCAAGAGTTCTCACCAGTGCCAAGTGCACGGAGTGGTTCTACACCAACCTCCAAATGTGCTACATCCGACAATTGCATCGTGGCCATTTGAGTGTTGGGGCACAGATATAGTGGGTTCGATAAAACCACCTTCTTCAAGAGGACATCGCTTCATCCTTGCAGCCTACGTACTACTTTTCTAAATGGGCGAAGCGGTTCCACTCGGAGAAGTAAAGGCACACCACGTGCTACGGCTTTTTAAAAATCAAGTCGTTTACCGTTTCAGAGTACCGCGCAGAATCATTTCAAATAATGGGTCCGCATTCAGAAGCACAAAAATCAACAATTTTGTCAGAAGACATGGAATCAATTGGCGATACTCAACAATCTACTACCAAAGGGCAAACGGCTTGGCCGAGGCTTTTAATAAAACTCTCGTTCAAATTTTAAAGAAAACTTTGGATGACAATAAGAGAAATTGGCATGAGAAGTTGTTAGAAGCCTTATGGGCCTACAGGACGACTTTCAGGACTCCTACTCAGTCTACGCCTTACACTTTAGTGTACGGGTCCGAGGCAGTGTTACCATTGGAAGTCCAGCTTCCATCACTCAGGATTGCAGTTGCAAATAAAATTACTACAGAAGAAAATGCCAGATTACGACTAGAAGAACTGAAAAACTTGGAAGAAAAAAGACTTGCAGCACAACAAAATTTGGAACTGTACCAAGCTAAGATGATCCGAGCCCATGATAAACCTGGTCCGCCCAAGGACTTTCAAAGTTGGTGATCTAGTTCTTGTTCTCAGAAGACCTATTCTTGCACATCGCAGGATAGGAGGCAAATTTGAACTGACTTGGGAAGGGCCGTCTGTGGTCGAGGCAGTCTACTCAGGAGGCTCCTACAAACTTATGAATTGCCAAGGAGAACGACAAATGCTTCCAATCAATGGACGATATTTGAAGAAGTATTACGCAACTTAATGTTTCGAAGGGTGGCCTCTAAAATAGAGTCTTATCCCTAGAAACACGGGTGAAGTAATCACTTTGTGACTGGGTCCGAACCCAAAAACATAAAAATGGATAAAAAAATATATGTGCTAAAAATAAAATATGTGAAATCATAATAATAAAGTTTTACCCTTCCTTTCAAATCAAATCTTTTTCCTGAGCTTTCTTTATCTTTTCCTACTTTCCTTAAAAATTAAAATTAAAATAAGTGAATAAGAATCTTCAGTAATAAATACTTTCTTAATGTTCTTGTTTTTAGTGCAGCCCCTGATCCTTTCCTTGTCTTCTTCGCAGGGAAATGTCGAACGGGCGGTTGGTCCTAAACTTTAAAAATGGCGTGAGTCTCGCACTCGATGAAAAGAGGGTTAAGGATGGAGCAAGTGATAGAAATTGATTCCGACTTCACACCGACCAACTTACGAGTATGAAGAAAAGATTGGGTCCCAGTGGACCGAGAAGAGCTTCATAGCCGGACAATGATGAAGATGGGTGGCCCAAGCCACCAATCCAAAGCAACAAGAAAAGAAAGATAAACACCGAGGAAAGCAAGAAAATCAAGTCGGTAGTTGCCACGGCGAGGGCGAGCTCGTCGGCGCCGCGCCCGCGAAATTCAAGAAGTGAGGAGAGCTACGCTCACTGCTACTCAAAGAAGGAATAAGAATCGCCGTATCCACAAGATGTTGACTAAACTAGCAGCAGATCAACACAAGGAAACAGCTACATTCGCCAACACACACATTTCAACTATACCGGTTCATCAAGAACCTGAAAAGAGAGAACAAGCTCTAAGAACAACAGAAAGGATAAGGGAAACTCTAAGAAGATCAGAGGTAGAGAGATCGCCTCGACGTCAGATAGAGATACCATATATGAAGAACCTTGTTGCTGAAGCAACCCCGGAGGATGTCCCGACAGAGACAATCCCCTAAGAGCCAAGGTATGCAGGAGAACGTGACGGGATTGAGCCATACATCCCGCAATACGTTACTAGGCCTCGTCACTTGCAGATCATCCCAGAATATGAACTTGAAAGAATGCAAAATGTCGAGAAGAAGACTTTCGAATACTTTGAAAGGATTAGAGGCAAAAGAATCAACATTTTGGAAGGCCTCGAGTTACACACGGTGTATTCTCGGAGTACGAGCAACGGCAGATTGTTGATTGCATTTTAGAACTTCGGAAGATGGGTCAAGCGAGCCGTCCGAGAAAAGGACTTATTCGGAACCCCGAAAATGGATGCCGAGGAAAGGAAGAGTCACAATACAATGCGGATGTTGCTATAACTTCGCGAGAGGACGTAAAAGGAAATCCACCGGGGATACTCCGTCACGGTGAGGCGGATCCAATGCCAAGAATAATTCAAAGAATGGTGAAAAGAATGATAACGTGGAGGGTACGCAGCAGACCGCATACCCAACGGTTGCATCATCAACATTTATCGAAGGGCGACCGCATACCTCCACACATAGACCACCATGACTTTGTCGGACCTTTACGCACGCTTTGTTCGTCAACCAATGCAATATCATGTTCGGATCCGACCTCCGGATAGCAGACCCGGTAAGTTCCGAGGGCCGGTGGAGATACCACTTCCGGTAGGTTCCGTCATGATATTACAAGGAAATGGAGCAGTACATCGCAAACATTGTATACCGGGAGTACCAAGTGGAGCGGATCTCCGTTACTTTTAGAAGGATGGACGACGGAAAGGCACCTTACCACTTCCGACCGGATCCGTAATTGGAGAGTCTCCCGCCTCTACGAGCCGTGAGTTACACGGGAAATAAGCACACCTCCAATGCACATCCATGCGGCATTCCCGCCAAGGATGGCTTGGAAGGTGATATTATCGACCGTGTATCTCATTATTCGGACATGGATTTAACGGATACTTTTTGGATAGATCAACAAGAATCATACATAGTCTGTTTTGAGTCATGGATTGTATGAGAAATATTTCAGATCGAGTTGTATGATGTATCTTCAACAAGATTGGGATGAAAGTGACTATGTCACATTTTGCCTTCACCCCTTTTTGTGCAAATTGACTGGGAAACGCCATTAAAGTTAAATGAACTTCGAACAAAGAATAGAAAAGAAAAGAAAATAAATAAGAACTCTCTTCCATAAAAATCCAAACATTAAAAAGAACTTCAAATCCACATGAACACCAAATAAACAAAAAATGGGATAGTTAAAGGACAAATAAAACAAATCTAAAGCTCAAATTGAATTCCAGTTTAAGTCCATCTTTTCAAATCCTCCAATCCTTCTTCAAATCAAGATCTATTCCAGACCTCCTTTGAAACCCTCTCTCGGGATAATTTCAGAATCACGAAGAATTTTCAATTTGATTCGGATGGCATGGGTTAGTACCCTTCGCCAAGTAATCAGACTTTGATTGATTCTCATGGGATATGGAACACTTTCATATCTCATTTCGATCTCCCGCTAAATCCAAATCTCAGTAAAATTCTCCACAGTCAACAAAATCTTTCACAACCACTGCATAAACTGAATCTCAACAAAAATTCCCCATGGACCTCAGCAAAATTTCCCTCAATCTCTGCATAAATAAATTTCAACAAAATTCTTCAATCTCAGCATTCGGGATAGGCTTCCGTCCTACTCCCATCTCAGCAATCTCAGCATTCGGGATAGGCTTCCGCCGTACTCCCATCTCAGCATTCGGGATAGGCTTCCGCCCTACTCCCATCTCAGCAATCTCAGCATTCGAGATAGGCTTCTGCCCTACTCCCATCTTAGCAAATCTCGGCATTCGGGATAGGCTTCCGCCCTACTCCCATCTCGACGAATCTCGGCATTCGGGATAGGCTTCCGCCCTACTCCCATCTCGAGCAATCTCGGCATTCGGGATAGGCTTCCGCCCTACTCCCATCTCAACGAAATCTCGGCATTCGGGATAGGCTTCCGCCCTACTCCCATCTCAGCAATCTCAGCATTCGGGATAGGCTTCCGCCCTACTCCCATCTCAGCAATCTCAGCACTCGGGATAGGCACAGTCCTACTCCCTCCTCAGCATTCGGGATAGGCTTCCGCCCTATTCCCATCTCAGCAAATCTCAACATTCGGAATAGGCTTCCGCCCTACTCCCATCTCAGCAATATCAGCACTCGGGATAGGCACAGTCCTACTCCCTCCTCAGCATTCGGGATAGGCTTCCGCCCTACTCCCATCTCAGCAAATCTCAACATTTGGGATAGGCTTCCGCCCTACTGCCATCTCAGCAATCTCAGCATTCGGGATAGGCTTCCGTCGTACTCCCATCTCAGCATTCGGGATAGGCTTCCGCCCTACTCCCATCTCAGCAATCTCAGCACTCGGGATAGGCACAGTCCTACTCCCTCGTCAACATTCGGGATAGGCTTCCGCCGTACTCCCATCTCAGAAATCTCAGTATTCGGGATAGGCTTCCGCCCTACTCCATTCTCAGCAATTCTCAGTACTCGGGATAGGCCCAGTCCTACTCCTTTCTCAGCAATCTCAAAATTTGATCCTCTCAGCAAGAAATTGAAATTAAAGCACTCTGCATTTCGGATAGGCTTTGTCCTATTCTTCCTCAGCATATGGAATAGGTTCAGTCCTGCTTCCTTCTCAGCATACAAATGCATTCGGGTGGGCCTTAGCCCTACTCTTTTCTCCGCATAAAACTAAAATTGAAACTCAAATCGAAATTCAAACTCAAAATTAAAACTTGAAATAAAAAAATGAAACGAATCTAAGATCCAATCTCTTGAAATCTTGTGATCTGAAATTCACCTCCTTCTTTTCCCCAGCGAGAGTTCAGGAATCTCCAGTCTTGGAAACATAACTGATACTCCCCAACAGAAATTTTCTACGCTTTGTTCTAAGTGTGTCACTTAGACGTCTGTGTTGGTTTTGTTGATCTCTTCGGTCAACGCCAATACGCGCGGTGTGCTTGGTCAGGACACCACACCTATTGGGGGTCCATTTGTTGACCTCATTTTTGATGAGGTCTTCTCTTCCCTCTTTAGTGTTTAGGATCTAGCCTTAGGCTTTTCCTTTGACTATCTTAGAGGACTAGAATTGGGACCCATCCCTTAGAAATTTGAACCACTTCTTGCCTCCCCGCAAACCCCACAAGCTTGATTGTAGACCCCTAATCACCTAGAGGGTTGAGATCAAAAGTGAAGGTTTAAAGGATGAGTTCCCTATGGGACTCTTTGGCCTTAGGACCACCCTAGGTGGCTCGGTCCAGTGAGGGTCGACTTACACACTCACTACACTCATACTCTACACTCTCACACACACAATCCAAATCCTAAAAACACACCCATACCTAACTTGACTCCTTGACTCATGTAGGTAATTCATATGGATGGACCTTAACCCCTAAGCCCCTGGTTAAGAGGGTTAGGAACAACATAGTGAAAGCCTCAAATGAGTCCTCTCATGGCTCATATAGGCTTAATATGACTTCATGGCTCAACCAAAGTGATTCTATTTCACTCATATTTGATCAATCTTCATTCTTCCAAAATTTCAATTTTTGACCCAGGGGACCCTACACCTATCAAACTTACCAAAAGCCATTAAAATTGCCCAAATCCTCCAAACTTTCCAAATCACCCAAAATTCCCCAAAATTAACCTTGAACATTTCCTCACCAATCAAATTGATCATCCATAGCCAAAAATACCAAAAATTCCAAAAGTATCCCCCAATACCCTCCAAATTACCAAAATGCCCCTCTTGACCCAAAAATACAAAAATTCAGAAAATTCTCAGAAAATCCCAAAAAATCCGAAATATTCCCAATTTCATTTTGTCCAACTACACCATGGGCCAATTTTGTCAATTTACCTCACTTTTACCAAAACCCCCAATTTAGCCCATTCTTAACCCAAGTGAACCCAATGTCAAACCAAATCTACCCAATTGACCCCAATTTTGGTCCAATTCAATTCTAAACTTCAAATTAATATCCAAAATATCAATCTAGATCAAATCCAAGTCCAATTTAATTAACATTTGAATCCAATTTCACTTTTGACCTTAAAGCCCAATTTGGACCCATGACCCAAACTTAGCCCAAACTAAACCAATTCAACTCCAATTGACCCCAAACCTTTTCTAAACCTTCCCTAACATCCCCACAAACAAAACACTAACATAATTTGCCCAAAATTTGGACCCAAACCCCACTCAAATTCAACCCAAAACCAAAAAGCCCAATTTCGACCTAAACCCAAACCTAACCCAAATAAGCCCAAGTCCCAAAACCAAAACCCAACCAAAGTTGAAACCTCTTTGAAACACTCCCATAAACATTTCCCAATATTAATTTTACATCAATTTCAACCCTAGCCCAACATTGGCCCAAATTAGCCCAGTTTGACCTACATTGGCCCATTTACCAAATGAACCAAAATTCAACCCAATTCAATTCCAAACTACCTCAAATTTGCTTCAAATCATTCAAGACACATCCTTAAACTAAACTCAACATCTATTTGGCATGGCCCTTTGCAAAATTCTTCATCTAAAAGCCCAATGCTAAACATAAAGGTCCACTCCCTTAAACCTTCCTAAAAGCCCACTTCCACCAAATTCAAAAGCCCAAATCAATCTAAAGCCCACATGACACTGTCCCTCATCACACATTCAATTTAAAATCATTCCTAAAGTCCTAATTTATCAATTAAACAATTCCAAATCAAACCTCATAACAATTCCCATCAAAATGCCAAAATTCACAAAATCCTTTTTTTATGAAATTGACCAAGTCTTTTCCCAAGCCATATGTGAGCCAAAGACAAGCCATGTACAAGCCATATGAAGCCATGGGATGTTTGACATGTGACCATACCCAAAGTAGCAAAAGGAGGGCCCCCTTTCTTAATCCTTCATTAAGCATTTTTAACCCCGTCCATGCTACACACTAAAACATGGTTAACCACATCACCTTGGATGGGGACTTCACCACCCCTTCCTAGCTGATCCAACTAATTTTTTTAGCCCAAAACCAGGTCATGGGGAGGTGAACCTAAACAAAAACCATGGCTTGGACCAAATCAAGCCAAAATGGCCTCTCCCCCATGCCATTTTAATCCAATCTCTTTACACATGGCATTGGCCAATTGCTTGCACAAACCTCCAGCCCTGACTCACCTGAACCTGAGGGTGACCCATGCCTGCCGGCCAGCCGCCTGGATAGCCGGAAAACACCATGGCCGAGACCTTGGGAGGAGCCAAATTTTGAAATTCCACCTTCGTCGAGCTGCCTCACTCCAAATGGCCATTGCGAGTGTTCTTCTCCTCACCGCAGCAAGGTGATCCCAACCCTTAAACCCCACGGGAGGCCCTCCAGGCCTCTCCTATTTAAACACCCCCTCCTCTCGGCCAAGAGAGGTGCTTGAACCAAACCTTACCGAAACCCTACCAAAATCATCTCGGACCACTCTCTACACATAGAGAACTTGATCCCCACCGAAATCCCCCTGCCATTTCCTCTCCGTAAGCTCGATTTCGCAGTTGAAATCCAAGCCCAAAACCAGGACACTTCACCACGGTGAGTCAATCCTCAAATTGATTGACTCTACACCTTCACCGGACCAAGAGGAGAAGTTTCCCGACAAAACCCCCTCATCGAGCCGGCCATTGCTTCCGACCTCCAAGCTTTGTGATCGGCTATGGTCACTTTTATACCTAGGCAATTCACCAGGCCAAGGGACTTCATCTGGAGCTTGCTTGGACCCAATTGAACGTGACACAACTCTCAGATCGAAGCTTCACTTCTCTGTGCATAGGTATGAGTTCACTCTTCCTCCCGAGCTTCCAGAGATTCTCCATTTAGTTTGAGTCAATTTCAATGCATGTTTACTGTATGGATGTGTTCGTCTCTTCAAGACGAATCCATAGAGCATAAGAACACAAAAATCCGTTGAGAATCGAGTGAGAAATTAGGGTTAGAAGGTCGACAGTCACGGGTTCACACCAGTCGTAGACGATGACTGGGAGCCGTTAGATCGCGCGTGTATCAGATGGACGGCTCGGATCGCGTCGGACCAGAAGATGTTACGTGAAAGGCGGGTCCCGGGACGGCTGACTCAGATGGCGAAGCCCAATCACAGCGTGACACGCACCCCTTCGGAGCTGCCGAGGTTGACGCGGCGCCGCGTGGATAAGTAGGAAAATAGGCTATTTTTTTATTTATTTAATTACCAGAACTTAAAAAATCCATAACTTTGTGTAGAAAAATCCTAAAAATAAAATAAAAATACAATCTTGCTCAGTGAACAGAGGAGAATAATATGGAAAAGAAATCAAGTAATTTCATTAAGTATTTTATTTTTAATGATTTATTTACTCTCTGCATTATTTTAATTCTCCATTTGCATAGGCAATTCATCATGTCATGAGACCATAGGGCTTTTGAAGCCTCTGAACTTGGGAACATTCCCTGAATTTTCCAAGGTCAGAGGCCATCCGTATGAGAAGTTATTGATTTTTCAATTGCATGTTACTGTTTTGAGCATTTTAATTCCAATAATTAGCATGTTGAGAAATAAATTCTAGGAAAATTTGGTGATGTTTCTTGTAACCAGAGGAACCTAGGAAAAATAAGTTTTGAGTTAATTCACTTGGAACAACCCTAATTGGCGTAAATACCCAAAATTGAACTCTAATTAATTAGGGTTAACCACACATCAAATTAACTTTAAAACAATTCTCCATTGTCCTCTAGGGATAGGGGAACACCACATAAAAATTTGAAACCAATTGGACTTGATTAACCCCACCAAATGGGTTGATTAAGCCTCTTAAGCAAAAATGGGTAAAATTAAACTTTAAAAATTCATAACTCACAAAATACTTTTCAAAAATTCACAAAAATAGTTTTGGAGCTTCTCTAATATCAGAGGAACTTAGGAAAATTAAAATTGTAATTTTCTAAAAAAGTTGATTTTTATCATTATTTTAATATTTTTAATAATTAAAAAATAATAAAAATCATAAAAATATTAAAAATAACCAAAATGTCACATTTTGGATTCTAATCATTTAGGAACAAACCAAATATTTTTCTTAAGTCCCTAGGATAAGATATTGAATTTTAAAGGCTTAATGTAATTTTTAATATTAAAAAATGTATTTTCCAACCTTTTTACTAAAATAATTCTAATAAATCAAAGAAAAATTAGAAAATATAAAATTTGTTTCTCTGAATTCCCTGAGGTTAGAGAGATTTAAAAAAAATATAAAATCCATTTTTCAACTTTAATTTCATTTTAAAATTAATTAATACTCCAAAACTCAAAATAATTCTAATAAATAAAATATAATTCAAAAAATCACCAAAATTAGTCCAAATGGTCCTCTTGTCATTAGGAACATCCCATAATTTTCTTAAGGACAGAAATATTTCCTTGGTCATGTTATTGAATTTTCCTTGAAAACCCCTATTTTCCATTAAAAATAATTACATAAATAAATTAAATACAGAAAAATCACATTTTCTCCTCTAATGTCTTAACTGACATGTGAGTGAGGTTACATAGAAATTTCAAGTTCATTTGAGCTTAATTTAGTGAGTTATAGAATTATTAAGCTTGAAGGGCAAAATGGTAATTAAAATTTTCAACCTTTAATTAAAATTTTAGGATTAATCTAAAAAGGGAGGGTAAAATATTTGATTTTAAACTGATCTTTGGATGATTGAAACTTAAATAATTAAGGGTAGAAACCTATTAACCATTTCAAATATAATTAAAATACAACTTTAATTAATTAATTAATTAAAATTTTGGAAGAATAATAGAAATTGGAATTATTAAAGTAGGGATATTATTTAAGAGGATATTTATTCTTTAATTTAAAAATCCCTAAATAAATCACTTCAATAATACTTAAGTCTTAATTAAAAAAAAATTAAAAGAATAATCTCAACTAAATTAAAATTGAAATTAAATTAAAATCAAATTCAATTAAATTAAAAGAAAAATAACTTGAGATCAAATTAAGTTAAATTAAGTTAAATTAAACTAAATTAAATTAAATTAAATTAAAATTAAAATAAATTAAAATTAAATTTAAATTGAAATTAAATTAAATTAAATTAAGATTAAATTAAATTAAATTAAATTAAATTAAATTAAATCAAAATTAAATTAAATTGAATTAAATTAAATTAAATTGAATTAAATTAAATTAAAATCATTTAATAACAAACCTAAAGGAAATCATTAAGAATTAAATCTAAAATAACTTGAACACTATTCCAAACTTAAACTAACTTTTTATAATTAAGTCAAAATTAAAATTAAATCATTAAGTTTAAATCATCAAAATATTTAATAATTTGATTTGCCCTTTTAAAGCTCTTATTATTATAACTCTTAAATGAGGCATCAAGTGAAGTGTTACTTCACTTATAGGATATTCAAATGTCCTAGTTCACTGAGCAAGATAACAAAACTTAAACTCCTGGATGATTAATTCACTTATATAATTAAATTCTCTTGGACTTAAAACAATCCTAGATGTATTGAAAAGATGTTTAAGACTCGTCTTAAGCACTTCCCCAATATGATAGGATGTTTATAGGAACAATTGAACTTAATTATTCTTTGATGAAGAAAATCATCCTTAAACCAAAACACAAGAACCTAGACGTCATAGGAGATGACTAGCTATAGGATTATGACTTTGGTAGACAACCAAGACCTTTCCCTTAGCTTTACCTAGGTACTTGTTGGAATATTTAAATGCCTTAACATGTGTTTTAAGTGTAGCTTGGGATGACGGGAAGACCCTCCAGGTACGCTTTTATTTTATTGCAACTTACTTTATTGCAAATGCACTTTACTTTTCTTGCATGATAAACAACTGTTGCATGAAAACCAAAACCTTTAGGATAGTCCCTAAACTGAAACTAAAACTAAATTAAAAGTCATTACAAGATAAAAATTACCGCCATAACATTTCAAAATATAAAACAACTCAAAATTTAATCACAAACAGAACAACAAAATTACAATTGCAACTAAATTAAAACGTCTCGTTGAATGATCGAGAATACCTCGGATGATGTAACCCACGTGTTGCTAACGGGATTTCCCAAGGTCTAAATGAAAGTGTAGAACTCATTCAGTTGAGTTTAGCAAATTCATCTGGACTAAGTAAATTCAATGAAAATAACGGTGCCGGGATGACGGAACCGTGGGATCTTAATCGGTTCTGTTTAAACAACTTTAAGATTTGTTTTAATTAAAATATTAAAAAACACTTGGATTTTAAGATTCTCTCTAAACCAAAACACTTCTCTCATCTCCTGATTTATGACTTCTAAAATTAAACCTTTGCAACAACAAGGAGCTCGGGGCATGGTGGGCAGCACGGCCATCGTCATCAGTAAAACCTGAGTCTACTTCAGCTAAACTTTCTTAGAATTAAATAACCAAGCCATAGGACTTTGAGGTGGTTTGCTTAGTGCAACATAAATCCTCATCTCTTCGTTAGGCATTTGCATGATCATGTCATGTAAATTAAGCCCTAACCGGTCTTAGGACTCCGAGATAGTCGTTCGGTACGACATAAACCCTCACATCTTCGAGGCTGATTGTATGATTATGTCATACGAATATAAGTCCTAATTAACTAAAATTGGCAAGATTGAAATATCAGATAATATTAGGACTTTCTCAAATCTAAGCCAAACAATAGGATTGTTTGGGAAGTTGCCAAGATTCTTCTTGGATCCTCAGCTTCTCCTACTTCTCTTCCTTTGGATTCTCAAAAATAAATTGTTCCAAATTTTGAGCCATTTCCTATTAAAATCTCCAAAACTCAAATCCTTTGAAAATCTTAAACTTTGAAATTCTTGAGAGCAAAACCACTGATCATTATCGAGTGTTTTCTTAAATGATTCCCGTCATTTAAGATGTAATTAACTATAGGGGCTTGCCCTTTATAGGAACTTTAAGAACCTGAGTAATATAAACCCCGCTTAATTCATTTATATTAAGCGAGGGAACTTGTCGGCTTATAAAATTGGTTCGCGTACCAAACGGATGTCACAAATCTCCTAGTTTATTTAATCAAGCCCCATCATCAAGTAGTGTGTCTATTCTTCGGGATAGATACACGGTTTGTGGTGCGGTGCTCGTTTATAAAAACTATTTGGGATATGAGATCGGTTTGATTTCATATCTTAAAACTTTTAAACTTAAAATTACTTTTAAAATCAAATGTTATCTTTTAAACTATATATATATTTGAATTAAATTTAAAATATGAAAATTCGCCAACAATTTCTGTAGGTGACCCCCTTTTCAAAACACATAACCTAAAAATATGCCGACAAGTACAAGGGCTGAGGAACGATACGTTGACGCACTGCAGTCACGTAAATTGATTCTTGAGGGTGTGTTCAGTAAACCAGGAGAAGGTATTGAAGAGATGATTTCTAAAATGAATTGGGAGGATTACTGTTGCTTCTCCACTGTTACTGTTGTTTCTGTGGTCAGAGAGTTTCATGCAAACTTACCTACAACAAAAGAGAACTTGGTGATGGTAGGAAAGAAGTATATTTTACATCTGCGGTAATCAATACTCTTTATCGACTGCCTCCTGATATGTTTTTTTTTTTATTCTAACTATTATCCTAGTAAGGGAGAGTTAGATATGATAATGACATTTCTTACTGATGGAAGAGGATTATGGAAGATAACAAATGATAGAAGAGTCAATTTTCTGGCCTCTAAGTTAAATGTCATTTCAAAAGCATGGCATTATTTTATCTCATCTAAGTTGTTTCCTTCAAGTCATACTAGTGAAGTTACAAGGGAGAGAGCTGTGTTAAACTATTGTATTCAGCAAGAGAAGCCTATAGATATTGGAGCAATCATTTATGATTATATTTTGAATTGTGTCAGATCTACCACTAATGCAGGTATGGGATTTCCATCCTTGATTCATTCATTATGTGTGCGATCTGGTGCGAAATTTGAAACTTGGGAAGAGGTTCTTAGACTATGAAACCAATTACCAGTGTAAATATTGGAACTTACACTGTACATTCAGAGTTTGGTTGGAGAGGAGGATTTGGTAGGGCTTCTACCACTTCTGCTTTTGCTGCTTCTACTTCCCGTGCTTCTACTTCGAGAGATTCATCATCTAGTGATTCACAGACTAGTTTATTAAGAAATATTTTGAAGAAGGTGAGTCTTACTCGTGAGCATGTTAGAGACATGGATGGTAAGATGGATAATATAGAAATATATATTGTAAAACATGATGAATATGAGGAGAACTATCAGCATTATTTGGATAAATTGATTAGAGGTGATCAGAGTGCTGAGATGTCCCCTCATCCATTCTATATACCTTATGTGCCATCCAGAGATGGAACGAGCAAGATGATGATGATGATGAGGATGATTAGTAGATTTGTTTTTTTTATGTGTTGTTGAGTTTCTGTTGATGTACTGTGTATGTTATGTCTTATGTTTTATTTTGATGTTGTGTTTGTAGTGTGAACTCTGATAGTATGCTAATTATAGTTAGACTATTTTTTATGCATATTCAGATGTATCTTTGTTGGATTGATATGTTAAATGTTGTTTTGTGTGATATATGTATAGTAGTAAATGCTTTAATGTGTATGTTGTGTCAGAGGTTTTATAGTGTGTACTTTAATTCCAAAACTGTTAGGAGAATATGGAACATTATTAAAACTATTATTTAAAAAAAATTGCATGTTTAAAACTTTTCAAAATCTACTACTACCATTTGTTATCTAGTATTTGTGTGATTTCAGTTATTTTCAGTTGGTGTGTATTTGCTTTGAAAACCTCCACTATTATAGAATTCCTTTGAAATTTTGAAATTTTATCTAGTGAAAAAATAAAAAAAATCTGAATTTGATTTCTTTTTACTCTTGTTTTTAAATTGTTATACTTGCATATTTTGAATATTAAGATTCCTGCAAGCATGTTATGCTAGTTTTTAATTTTCACCCATGTATCATTTCTTATGCTTAAATGTTTTATCCTAACTAAAAATTAAAGTTTGGGGGGAATTTTAAAAAACAGAAAATTTTTCAAAAACCTAAAATTTTATTTGTTCTCAAGAATACTTAAAATTAGTTTGATTTTTGATTGAAAACAATTATGTATACGAAGTTATATTAGTGGAACAAAAGTTTGAATATAGAAATGAATAAGAGAATTTAGTTAAAATTTATAGTAATAATGAAAATTTTAAAGTTAAAATTTTCTTAGTAAAGAAGTGTTAAATATAGTTCAACTATCTTTAGTAAGAAATGTTGTGATTTTGGATAAATAGAAGATTTGAATTTTATTCTTCAAAGCTTAAATTTCTTTTATTGAGGAGTAATTTTCAAAAATATTATTATAATTTTTAAGTGAAAGATGCATATCAGACCTTTATTTTAAATGGAATGGTGGAATTCAAAATCATTAAAGGCCTATCCAGATACAGTAATTCTTGCCTTATAAAAAAAAAAGAGAAAAGAGAGAAAAGAAAAAGAAAAGAAAAAAAAGGAGAAAAGAAAAAGAAAAAGAAAAGAAAGAAAAAATGAAAAAAGTATGTGAAAAGGAAGGAGAAGCTTGAGGATTTAAGGGCCTAATCAAAAATTGGTTCCATACCTAAAGTATAAGATATAAGTTCTGAGAAAATCTAAAACTTATAGTTATAATAGTAAGCAAAATTGTTTTCAAATAAAGATTTTTAAGTGAGAAAAATAAGTGTGTGAATCCTATATTTTGAAGAATCTACAAGTATTTATGAATAAGATAGAAGCCTATATTTTAAATTATCCTTTACCTAAGAACTTTCTAAACTTTAAGTTGGTCTTAATTACTGGAATTTTTTCTAAATTGGACTATTCTATTTCTAGAACAAAATTTTGTTATCTTACTAAGAAACTCATTACATAATTTGCATGCTAAAATTTTCTATGTGATTAAGATTCACTTGAGGATAAGTAACATTTTAAGTTTGGGGGATTTTGATACACCTAAAATATAGTGTTTTTATGCACATTTTTATACCTATTTTTAATGATATTGCACTTTAATGGAAGGTATTTTGTGTTTTTCTTGCAGGTATGATGAAAATGAGTGATTATGATGAAAGGAGCAAAATTGGATCAAATTGGAGCAAAAAAATGAAAAAATAAAAAATTGGACTTTAGCGACTAAGCGCCACCTGGTCGGCGCTTAGGCGCCACAGTTAAAAATCAAATTTTCTTCATTTTTAGCTCCAATTTCAAGGGGTGTTTGAAGAAAGTTTTGGTGGTGACTTCCTTAACTTCCCATGGGCGGCAAATTTGAATGAAGGGATTCATTTTTTGGTGGATACGTTGAACCTGGACAAAATTTGAAGAGACACCAAGGCACCTTTTGGAGAATTATATCATGAAGACTTTGAATTAGTTTGTGTGTGTCTTTTTTAGAGTTTCCTTTTAGTTTTAGTGTGTCATCTTTTAGTTTAAGTCTTCTTCTAATTTCAAGAGTTCTTTCCTACTTTTACTTTTAGTCTTCTATAGTCTTTTACAGTTAGTTAGTTTAAGGAGAAAGGGTTGGTGTGAAACTTTCTTTCCACCAATTTTCTTCAATCCATTTATCTAGTTTTTATTTAAGTTTGAAGTCAGTTTCCAAGTCAACAGAGTTGGGCACCAACCTCTGTAGTGTTGTCGTGTGGAAAGTCAAGTTTCCAAGGAACTTCCGTAGTCTTGTGGAGAGGATTTCAGATAAGCATTTACTTTTATTTATATATTTAGTTTTTAATTAAAGCTTGTTGTGTTTTCTTTATGATTTCTATTTTCAAATCAATGTGTACTTGTGTTTTATCAATGAAATCTGAGTAGTTTTCCTTATCTTTTTCTTTATTAAATGAAGAAGTAATTAAAATTATGTAGGATTGTTGTGGAATGTATAAGTGTTTAAAGTTGGAATACGTTGTGAAGATTTAATTCCATGAACTTAATTTACGTCTTAATTTGGCCAGTTAAGATGTTGTGAGATTATGTAAGATCCAATGTGGTATTGTCTCAAACAACAATTGGTAAAAATCACATGTAATTATATGGGTGAGAATTGTAGTTCATATGGTCAAACTGTTATTTCATCCTCCAATCTAAGTGATCAAATAAATCAGAAATGTTATTAATAACATTCATCAGATTATGTACCTCTTTCTCTAATTTCTTGATCTTCTTCAGAATCACCTAAGAACTTTCAGGAAACTAAGGTTGAATAGGTCGTGAACTCTGAGATAGTTGATCTGCAATGATGCTCATATCATTCTCATCTCCAATTTCCTAGAAGTCATATAGATTAGTTGGGCCTATGGGCTTTTAGGGAAGAAGCACTTTTTCCCAACTTTCATATGGCACCGGTGACTGGCTGCAAAGAAGGAATATGATGGAAGGATGTCCAAACCCATATTTAGTCCATGAACAATCAATCCCAATACAGATTTCACAATTATAGTACCAATATTGATTGGCCTTCCTGTTTGAATAAAGTAATTCAAAATTGCACTTTCCTTTATCACTTTACTAATTTTCATAGTTGGGAGTAACTTGCATAAATGAAGTAATGTCATTGCCTTGACACCGGATTTAAAAATGTAGTAGGAAAACTTACGAATCCGCTGTCTCTTATCTCCCAATCTTTACTTTCATCCGTCAAGTATCTATAAATCTCATTCATGTTGTCTTTCATCACATCAAAATTAGTATAATGGCAGATCAGCACATTTTTAATCATAAATAAGTCATTAATCTTTGAAGGAGTGAATGGTACAAACCTGCCTCGCACATAGACAAATCCTTGGTTGATTCCATGAAGATTTGCATAAAACTCTTTCACAACAAGAACAACTACAACGGCAGTAGTGTAGCATAACACTTCCCAACGCCTCTGCACAATAATCTCTTCTACTCAAGTACTTGGAGTATCCATACCTTGATTTACAAAGCCTCTTTCTTTGATAATCCTCCTCTTCATCATCAGTTTGTTGAACAATCACTGCGCCTCAAAGCTGCTGAATTTTTGTCGGTTAAAAACTCTAAATCTCGGAGTTTCTACGGAGTTGGAATCCATTGGATGTAAATTGGGAATTAATCCTTTCGTTTTTCTGGAGTTTAGGGGTTCAAAAATGAGTTTGGTAAGTTTTAAAGATGAAATCCCACCTAAAATCGCCAAAAATTGCAATTTAAAACTCCAAAAACCATCTTCTTTTCTTCGGCACCGTCGGCCCCCAAATCCCAAAATTTGGTCATCCTCTCTGGAATTGGACGTCGTCGGCGCCAGAGTTCAAAAATGCACCAAACTTCATTTTGATCCGAAATATTCCAAATCTTCGATATGATCCATTAATTTTCATTCTTTATGATTTCTATGAGTGTGTATGACTCAAATATGATTAACTAAAAGTAAAATTAACACAAACAAACTAATACAATAAAAATAAATATGGGTTGCCTCCCACAAAGCGTTTGGTTTAACATCGTCAGCCTGACAGACATTAAGTTATTCAGGATGACTTAACATTAAAACCTCTTTAAAATTTAGTTGATACCCATCATGATACGGTTTTAATCTATGCCCATTAACTTTATATATTCTTCTAATTTTAGGTTCCTCAACATCAATAGCTCCAAATGAATACAATTTTATAACAGTTAGAGGTCCTATCCACCAAGACTTCAGTTTTCCATGAAATAATTTTAATCTTGCATTATATAATAAAACTTTTTGTCCAGGTTCAAATTTCTTTCTTATAATCTCCAGATCAGGCCATATTTTCATTTTCTCCTTGTAAATCCTAACATTATTATAAGATTCATTTCTGATTTCTTTCAATTCATTCAATTGCACCATTCTCTTCTCACCTGCATTCTTTAAATTGAAATTTAACTCTTTTATCGCCCAATATGCTTTATGCTCCATTTCTATAGGTATGTGACAAGTCTTTCCTAATATTAGTCTAGAAGGAGACATTCTTATAGGGGTCTTGTAGCAGTCCTATATGCCCATAATGTAGTATCTAATCTAACAGACCAATCTAATTTATGAAGATTCACATTTTTCTCTAAAAATTCGTTTAATTTCCCGATTAGACACTTCTGCAAAACCACTAGTTTGGGGATGATAAGAAGTAGAGATTCTATGAATAATATTATATCTTTCCACCAATCTTTAAATCAGATTATTTCTAAAATGAGATCCACCATCAGTAATGATGACTCTCGGCACTCCATACCTTGTAAAAATGTTTCTCATTAAGAATTTTGAAACACTTAGAGCATCACATCTAGGTAAAACAATTGCTTCGATCCATTTTGAGACATAATCAACAGCAACCAATATATATTTATTTTCAAATGAAGGAGTAAATGGTTCCATAAAATCCTATCCTCAAACATCAAAGATCTCAACTTATAATGTAAAATTTAGAGGCATTTTAATTCTTCTAGAAATACTACCTACTCTCTGACATCGATCACATGATTTAATATATCTATAAAAATCTGTAAAAAGAGTAGGCCAATAAAATTCAGATTGCATAATCTTATGTGTAGTTTTATCAGTTCCAAAATGTCCTCCAAATTCGGAATCATGACATCTCTGAATGATCGGTTCAATCTCTTCATATGGCACACATTTTCTAATAATAAGATCCTTACATTGTTTAAATAAGTATGGCTCATCCCAAAAATAAAATTTAGAATCATATGTAAATTTCTTTTGTTGTTGCAGTGTTAAATCAGATGGTAAAATATCACTCACAAGATAATTCACAATATCAGAATATCAAGGTAAATTCCTTTCCTTAATGTTATAAGTTGTTCATCAGGGAAAGTTTCTGTAATTTCCTTTTCAAATTCAAATAGTTTATGATGTTCTAGTCTCGACAAATGATTAGTTATTTAATTATCAGTTCCTTTTCTATCAACTATCACAAAATCAAATTCTTGCAATAAAAGTATCCATATGATTAATCTTGGTTTTCGATCCTTCTTTTGCATTAAATATTTGATAATTGAATGGTCAGTGTGCACTATATATTAGTTTTAATCAAATACGATCTAAATTTTTTAAAGGCATACACAATATTTAATAATTCTTTTTCCGTGGTGGTGTAATTAATTTGAGTTTCGTTAAGAGTTTTACTAGCATAGTAAATAACCTTAAACATTTTATCATACCTTTGCCCTAAAGCACCTCTAATCGCATAATGATTAGCATCACACATATGTTCAAATAGTTTCTCCCGATCAGGTGGAACAATTATTGGGGCAGTGATTTTATTTTATTTTAGTAGTTCAGAGGAATTTAAACATTTTTCGTTAAAATCAAATCTTTTATCTTTTTCTAAAAGTTGGTGTAGATGTTTAATAATTTTTGAAAAAATTTTTAATATAACGCCTGTAAAATCCAGCATGTCCTAAGAACTTTTTACCCCTCTCACTGTAGTAGGAGGTGGTAATTTCTCAAAAATCTAAATTTTTGTAGGGTCAACTTCCATACCATGTTCAGATATTTTATGCCCAAGTACAATTTTTCCCGCAACCATAAATTGACACTTTTCCCAATTTAGAACTAAATTTATTCTTTCGCAAAGCTCCAAAAATTTTTCTAATTTATTTAAACATATATCAAATGAAGTTCCAAATACAAAAAAATCATCCATAAAAACTTCTATTCCATCATTAATCAGATCACTAAAAATAGACATCATACATCTTGGAAATGTTGCAGATGCATTACATAATCTGAAAGGCACTATTTGAAAAGCAAAAGTTCCATATGGGCTAGTAAATTTAGTTTTTTCTTGATCCTCAAGAGCAGTAGGTATTTGGTGATAACTGGTATATCCATCCAAAAAATAATAGTACTTGTGCCCAGCAAGTTGATGCACCAAAAATATATATTATTTTTGCTATATAATTTTATCCATTTTTTGCTGATATTACACTTTAAAGAAAGGTAATTTTCATGATTTGTTGCAGTTATGATGATTTTAAGTGATTAGAGCGAAAAGAAGCAAAAAGGAATGAATTCGAAGCAAAAAGGAGCAAAAAGGAGCAAAAAGGAGGAAAACGGGTTCTGGCGTCTGAATGGGTGCCGCCGGTGCCATTTTCTAAAGAGCTCCAAAATAATTCAGAAGATAGAGCGCCGCCGGCGCCCAATATCGGTGGAATTTAAATTTGAAGAGTTTTGGCGACTTTTTGAAGGGATGCTTATGGAAACTCTTAGGATTTCTTTTCTAACTTATAAGTAACTGTTTTTGGACGAAAATGGTGTGGGTTTTGTGTGGTTTTTTTAGTGTGTCTTATGTATTGTAGAGAGTCTAGTGAGATTTGAGTGTTAGGGCTTAGGAGAAGAGTGTGTAGAAGTGAGAATTTGAGGGGGATTCTTCTCTAGGGAGTGAAGGAGGAGTAAAGTGAGAGATTGCTTCTTCCTTTCCATTCTAAAGAGAGAATCAAGTGTTGCAAAGAAGATAGAAAAGGATTCAAAAGAAATTCAAGGGAATTGCATTGGGGAAGAGAAAGAGATAAGTTGTATTTTCTTTTGTAGTTTGTATGACTTTTCTTTTATATATAAAATCCATGTTTTATTATATTTTCTTCATGAATTCTGAGTAGTCTCCTTTGTCTTTCTTCTTGCATAGAGATGTGATGATGGATTGATGTGGATTTGAAGTGTTTTTAATGTATTGAAGAAATTGTGATGGTTTTTAATTTTGAACTTAATTAACTTTTCCATCTAGCCAATTGAATTGTTAAAATATGTTATTAAACATTAATTCTAAAAGTATTTAGTGTCCTACAACAATAATGAAGAATCCATTCAATTTCCATGGATGAATTGCATAGTTCATGGGAATTGAGTGCAAATAAATAGGGAAATGTGTTTTGATGAACTTTAATTTGGAGGTTTTAGGCTGACAGGCTGAGATCCCCAAATTAGTCCTAAGATTAGTAACTAAACTCGAAGGATAGCCTTCAGGTGAAGGGTGAGTGGGAGCTCCACAGTGAGAGCCGGTATCCTCCCAGCCTAGCCTTAGATTTAGTAACTAAACTTAGGATATGTCAATGTTCGTTTCATGCTTGGAAGAGGGGGTACTTGATGCGACTTTATATATATACTTTCTAATACAAGAATTTGATACCACTGCTAGAAGATTTAATCCCTTGTAATGGTGCCAAAAACTTGATGCAACTAGACTTTTACTTATGTAAGAATTTATGAATTTATGCTTAAATTTTATATTAATTATTGTAAAAGTCACAATTTCAAACACAAGTATACGTATCATTTCAAGTAATAAAGGACTCTAGTGAAGTCCTGGTTATCGATCCCATAGGAAAGATTTTGAGGAAATTAAGAAATATTTTTAAAATTTTCAAATTAAAAGTAATTTTTATTTCTTTTCAAGGTTTTGATTTTAAATAAAGTTTTTACTAAAAACAAGTAAGCAGTAATAAAATAAAGATTAATGCAGGTATAAATAAATAAATCAACTTTCTCCTTTTCAACTAATCCAAGATTATTAGAATATTTATCATTTGTGGAGAATTTAGATTATGGTATTGTGCCAAATAGAAGCATTCCTATTCTTTACCCTTTAGTCAAGGCGTAAAGAACATTGATTAATCTATAGATCGGTTCAGGATGTTTTATTAGTAGAATGGGTTAATCTAGGCTCACACTACTAGATGTCCAAGGGTGGCTATGGTCGGCCCCTACTAGTGACACGTTCCCTTTCTATAGACCAAATTATTAGAATTTAGTCTGTCACTCTAAAAACTAATTAATTTTGCGCCCAATAAATCATATCTTCCTATTTATTTGCACTGCACCTTGAATAACCCGCATAAAGCCTTCGATTACCCAAGGATTCATGTGATATCTACAAGTTAAGAACTCATCTCCGGATAGGTCTCAAAATTCTTCAACGAGTTTTAACAATTTAAATGGCCGATTTAAAAAGTAAACTAAGATCGAGTATTAATATCATTACAATTTTTATAAATATTTTAAGTTAAATTCTCCAAAAAAATTTAATTATCTTATTATCTTTTTATAGTTGAAAAGAGAAAGAAAACTAACTACTCAGAACACGTTGAATTCACACAACAAAACATATTTATAAAACTTTGAACCAAGTTACAAATACTTATCTGTAATGTTCCTTCAAGTGATCTACTGACTCCTACTGACTCCAATGTAATGATGAAAGACTTCAACAACAACAACACTAATAATCTCACACTTAACAATCAAAATAAAGTGAAAATAAACTCACTAAATACTAAAGAAGGTGGCTCCCTAAAACTATTTTCAAGCGTGGAGAGCTTTGGGTGGATTAGGTGCCTGGGGGCTATAGGGTGCGATTTTCTCTGTAGAATGGGCTCCTATTTATAGAGCTCTGAATTTTACCAGGGGTTACTTAAGGCACCTCTTCAAAATTCGTCCAAATACAATGTAACTTCTAGAAGGTAACTGTCGCGCCTAGGCGCCGAGTTCGGCGCCTAGCGCAGGACTCCGTGACCGTGTCTTCGCACCTCTTCACTTTGGATCGCACCTCTTTGCGATTAAAACCATTTACCTGTGTCTAAATGTATTGTATCACATGTCCTATATCTTAGGAGTAACTTCCAGTCATCTAGAAGCTCTGATAGCCGCTTAACACCGTCAAAATAACTACCCAAAGTCATCAAAAATGTTATCTGCATCTGTATCGAACTGGCGCTTAGGCGTCAGGCATATAATTTCAACAACTTTGCTCTTTAAGCTCCATTTTTTCTCCTTTTTACTCATTTTTCCTTCTTGAACTCTTTTTTTATCACCTACATCCAAAAACATAAAAATAACTTTCATTAAAGCATAATATCCTTAAGAATTGAATCATAAATAAGGCATAAAAATAGGTATCTTTAAAGTTGATCAAATTCCCCCAAACTTAAAAGTTACTTGTCCTCAAGTAACCCTTTTAATTACATAAAATATATAACATTTGGAATGAAGTTTAAATATTTAAGATTCCTTGTAATTTTTGGTTTTATAAATGCTTTAGCAAATCATTAACCAAATTTCACTAATTAAGGTTAATTTTAAGAATTTAAAGAATACTTAACTACCAAATCATAAGACTTCCAATTTTTCATTTATTTCAAGAATAATTGTAATTTATTATATTAAGGTCACATAGAGTATTTACAAGAAAAAGATTTTCATGAAACATTTTTCTAATAAAAATAATTGTACATAAAAATTAAGTTAAAAATGTAATCAGTTTTCTTCCTATAAGATAATTCAAGTGAAGCCAATTTTTATTAGGCATTTCCTCAAGCTTTTCCTCACACATTTTTTTCTTTTGGATTATTTTTCAATCCTATATTTTTCTTTTTCTTTTTAGGGACTGTTTTTCAATCCTTTTTCTTTCTTTTTTTTTCAAGTTAGGATTACTATTTTTGGATAGCCTGTTAATGATTTTGAACTTCACTATCCTTAACTTATATTTAAAAACTTTATACATTTTCACCTAATAAATATGACATTCTAATAAATATTTTTCAAAAATTATTTCAATCTTTTCCTTTTCAAGTAATAATCTTGATTCCTTAGTATTTCTAAAATACAATTCTCTTTACTATAAATAGAAAAATTTCTTAATCTTATTATTTTTTAAGTTAAATAATTCTATTCTTAAAATCAATTAGAATTATTGAAATTTTAGTTAAGTTTACTAAATTATTTATAAATTCAAAAATTTAAGTAATCTTAAATAGATTTTTCATTCCTTATATTATGTTAATATTTTTAAGGAAAATATTAGTTCATTAAGGAAAAAAAATATTTAAATTTGAAAAATGTTTTCCCTTCCCCCAAGCTTCAGCTTTAGTATATAAATGAATCATAAAATTTTCTAAAGCATGAGAGAAAGAAATAAACAGGAATTTATTTAGGTACAATAATGATGTAGAAAGGAAAAATTAATTTCTAATCCTACACATGCTTTAATAGGTATAGAACAGAAATAATTAAGCATATATAGAAAAGTTTGCAGAGCAGTAGTTAATTTCTAAATAATTTTTTTTATATTTATATTTAGAACATGCAAAATTACTAACTAAACAGTAGGCTGAAATGGAAATAAACATTTATCGTATAAAATAAAAATTCATCCATATTTCAGTCTTAAACACATAACACATCAGATGCTCTAAAACAGTCTCAATATCAAAAGCCAAATTAACAAACAACAATACAATCATACTAATCAGTACTAACAAATAAGAAATAAACTAAAAATAGAATCACACATCTCAAGAGGTATATCGAGCTACTAATCACTGTCTGTAGCCTCATCATCGTCATCACCAATAGATAATTCCATATCTTTCGGATCAACATACGGTGAAAATCTAGGACAGGTAGGGAACTGAACTTCATGCTCACCCTTTAGGAATCTAACTAAAGACTTAGAATACTCAGCATCATAATCACTCTTCCTTTGGGTGTACTCAAAAAGATGATCAATCTTCTTATCAATAGTATCTACTCTACAATGAGTTAGAAATAACTCATTCTACTGCTCCATAAACTGATCATGCATGGATTCCCAAAAACTAGATGGTGGCTCAGCAGTAGAAGTAGAAGGTCTAGAAGCAGAAGCTCTACCAGAAGCATGTAATGAACTAGAAGGTGCAGTAGAACTCTTACCTCGAAGTCGATCATAAATACTGACGCTTTCTCTTCCTGTCGGCTTTGTAGATTTGAGCTTTTCCTCAGATAGCTCAGCAACTACTCTAGCACTTTCACACTGAGAATATATCAAAGATGGAAATCCAAGTCCAACAGAAGTGTTAGAACGAGCAGTGGCCTCTACAGAATCATAAATAATACTCCCTACATCAATTGGCTTCCTCTCCTGTATGCAAAAATTGAGGATAGCTCTGTCTTTGGTAACCTCGCTCAAATGATTGGATGGAAGGAGATGAGCAGAAATAAACTAGTGCCATGCCTTTAAAACACCATTAAGCTTAAAAGATGATTACCCTTTTTCCATTCCGGATCTTCTAAGCTCCAGTACCATAAGTTAGGTAAGCAATAATCATATCTAAATCTCCCTCAGATGGAGATAATCTGGAATAATAACATTTGATGTTCGGCAGCAGGCTGTAGAAAATGTTGATACGCTCTGGAGTGAATCCTACTCCAACTCCTCTAACGAAAATCTCGTACTCTTCAGCATCCACAAAATTGGCAAAAAATTCCCTAACGACTGGGATAACAACAATAGCAGTGAAATAACTGAATCGTTGCCAGTTGAGTGCAACAATCGTATCCTCAATCCTTCCTCCAGGATTGTAAAAACTGCATTCTGAAATAAACTTCCGAGTCGTAGCAAAATCATTGTACCGAAAATGTGCAACAGCAGTGACAAACTTGCTACGATCAAAATTTTCTCGTTCCTTTCCTCGCTTAGATTTGGGTGCCATCTAAACGTGAAATAAAAGCGCAAAATAAATTTATAGGATCAAATAAAATAAACTAATTTAAGCTTTTCAAACTTGAAAGAGCTTAAAAATTCATGGATTTAACTCTGAAAATAATTTTTTTCTCAAAATTTTGGTTTTCCTCAAAGAGAGCAAAATCCATAGTGAAAATAAAAAATAATTGGTTTAGAATGTAGATCTGACCTTGTGATGAAGAAATTGAGTGATTTCAAGCTCAAAAACTTGAAAATCCAGCCTCAAATGGGATCTCTAGGGTCTATTTTCAGGAAAGGGAAGCTTAGGCATCAAAATGGTGTGGGGAGTGTTTAAGAAGATGAAGTTTGGGTGCATGCCGAACCGACGCCTAGGTGCCGAATTCTGGCGCCTAGGCGCCAGACTCGCCTTACCAAAAATTTGATTTAAATTTAATATTTTCCACCATAACTTATCAAATTTGACTCCTAATTACTCTTATGAGATTATTAATCCAATTTATATCCTCCAAATATTTCCAAAAAATGATTTAAAATGATACTTAAGATCCACATTTCAAACACAAAATATAACTAAACTCTTCAACTCCAATTCATAATTTTCATTCCAAACTTAATAAATTCTAGAACAAGATTATAACAAGGTTCATCATTCTATAAATAACACAAACAACATAAATTCAAAGCAAATTTTTAATCCAACAACACACATTAAACAATTAAGCAACACACACAAACTAGATAATCGACACACTAGAACTAGACTCAATCACACTGAAAACACATAAGAGATCTATTCAACACCAATCTTCAATTTCCATCTCTTTCGCAATGAAGTTCGCTAGGACCAAATGGATAGAAAACCAATGCCCTTGGAAATTCCAAAGCCGTCTTTTCATCGATCCATTTGTTCTTCTAGTACATTACTATTTGAGCGTCTTGATAGGTCGCCATATGATCAAATTGAAGTTTTGATTGTCATTCCACATGCTCAATTTGATGATGCATCTCATGCAAATGATTCCCAATGCTTTGAAGTTCCGCTTCAATCTTTTCCAAATGACAAAACAATTTCTCCATACTAACTGCAATAAAACCATTAAAATAAGATTGAGGATCCTTGGGAGATTTGTCTCTTACCTCATTTCCATGATTTCCTCTATCCATTGCTTCTAAACTCCTCTTAACTCCTCCAAAATGGATTGCTCTGGTCGAAATTATGGTTTCTATGTGATTGGGGACGAAGATAAGCAATATATAAGGAGATTTCGTATGAAAAACTGATGATTTTTGGTTTTTACACGATCTGCAACCATGGCGCTTAGGCACCGGAATCTGGCGCCTAGGCGTCAGATCATCGATACGCAAAGGTTATTCTAGTGCTTAGGCGCCAGCTTGTGGCGCCTAGGCGCCAGCTTGTGGCGCCTAGGCGCCGAAATCTCGATCGACTCCGATTCCCTTATCGTCAAATTTTACAAAGTTTCGGTCTTAAAAATAGGTCTAATAAAAGGGTATAATCCATAAAAACAATTAATAAGATAAATTCAAATCACAAACAATCATAATGATGACAAAATGGGTTGCCTCCCACAAAGCGCTTAGTTTAACATCGTCAGCCCGACCTAATCAGTTGAATTAATCAGGTAGAATTAGTTCGTAAGACTCTTTGTAATTTGGTTTCATATCTCCCATATAAGGCTTCATTCTTAATCTGCTAATTTTAAATACTTTTCTAGTTTTGGGATCTTTAATATCCACAGCTCTATAAGGGTATACTTTTTCAATTATAAATGGTCCCATCCATTTAGATCTTAATTTTCCAGAAAAAAATCTTAAACGAGCATTAAATAATAACACTCTTGTCCAGGCTCAAATATTTTCCTTGAAATCTTTTTGTCATGTAATTTCTTCATTCTTTCTTTATAAATCTTTGCATTTTCATAAGATTCATTTCTTATCTCTTCCATTTCATTCAATTGTAATAATTGTTTCTCTCCTGCAGCATTCAAATCATAATTGAACTCCTTTATCGCCCAATAAGCTTTATGTTCCAGTTCAACAGGTAGATGACAATGTTTACCATAAATTAACCGATAAGGTGACATTCTGATAGGAGTCTTACAAGCTGTTCTATAAGCCCATAATGCAGAATCAAGTCTATTAACCCAGTCAGTTCATTCATGATTAACAGTCTTCTCTAATATTCTTTTAATTTCTGTGTTTGATACTTCAGCCATTCCACATGTTTGAGGGTGATAAGAAGTTGCAATTCTATGTTTAATTCTGAATTTTTCCAGTAATGATTGAATTCTTATATTTCTGAAATGACATCCTAATGCGATGCGACTTTATATATGCTTTAAAATACAAGAACTTGATACCACTTTTTAGAATATTTAATTTTCGGCAAATGGCTTCAAAAACTTGATGTGCGAGGTTTACTTTTATTAATTTATATTTAGATTTTATAATAATTATTGTAAAAGTCACAATTTTAAATGCAAGCACACGTATCATTCAAGTAATACAGAGCTCTAATGTAGTCCTAGTTAACGATCCCACAGGGATAGTGAATTTATAAAAAGTAAGAAATATTAGTAATATTTTGGAATTTTCAAATGCAATTTATATATACTCTTTTTATTTATATGTATATTCAAATTTAATTTACTAACAATTTTTTTTAAAGCAAGTAAGCAGTAAAATTCAATGCAAGTATAAAAATGACTTTCTCCTTTTTCAACTAATCCAAGAATTATAGAGTAATTATCTTTTGTAGGGAATTAAGATTATGGTATTGTGCCAAATAGAAGCATTCCTATTCTTTAACCTTTGGTCCACGTGCAAAGAACATTGACTAATCTATAGATAGGCTCAGGATGTTTTATTAGTAGAATGGGTTAATCTAAGCTCATACTACTGATGTCCAAGGGTGGCTATGGTCGGCCCTACCAGTGACCCATTACCTTTCTATAAACCAAATTATTAGAATTTAGTCTATCACTCTAAATACTAATTAATTTTACCCCCAATAAATATTATCTTTCTATTTATTTTCACTTCATCTTAAACAATCCGCGTATAGCCTACGATTACCTAAGGATTCATGTGATATCTACTAGTTAAGAATTTATCTCTAGATAGGTCTCAAAATTCTTCAACAGGTTTTAACAAATTAAATGACCAATTTAAAAAGTAAACGAAGATCAGGTTTTAATATCATCACAATGTTTTAAAAAATTTTATATTTAATTCTCCTACAGAATTTAATTAATTTTTAATCTTTTCAAAGTTGAAAGGAGAAAGATAACTAACTACTCAGAACACATTGAAATAACACAACAAAACATATTTATAAAACTTTGAACCAAAGTACAAATACTTATCTAAAGTGTTCCTTCAAGTGATCCGCTGACTTCTACTGACTCCAAAGCAATGATGAAAGACTCCAACAACAAAAACACACAATAAACACTCAAAATAAACTCACTAGATACAAAATAAAGTGGCACCCTAAGTATAGAAGAGACTAAATAAAACTAGAGAGGAGAGAGAAGATGCTAAAATGGGTTTGTGTACTAAGAGTGGGGGGGGGTTGGTGCGATTTTCTCTGTAAAATGGGCTCCTATTTATAAAGCTCTGAATTTAACTAAGGGTTACTTAAGGCACCTCTTCAAAATTCGTCCAAATTCAATGTATCTTCTAGAAGGTAACTGTCGCGCCTAAGCGCCGGGATCTGGCGCCTAGGCGCCGTACTCTGTGACCAGGTCTTTCGCACCTCTGCACTTTGGGTCGCCCTCTTCGCGATCCAGACCGTTTCCTTGTGTCCAAATACATTGTATCACATGTCCTATATATTAGGAGTAACTTCTAGTCTTCTAGAAGCTCCAATAACTACTTAACACCGTCAAAATAACTGCCCAAAGTTATCAAAAAAACTTGACAGCGTCTGTATCAAACTGGCGCTTAGGCGCCGGATTCTGGAGCCTATGCGCTAGGCCAATAATTCCAAAATTTTGCTCAATAAGCTCCATTTTTTCTCCTTTTTGCTCCTTTTTCCTTCTTTTTCTTTCTTGGACTCTTTTTAAATCATCTACATCCAAAAACATAAAAATATCATTCATTAAAGCATAATATCCTTAAGAATTGAGTCATAAATAAGGCATAAAAACGGGTATTTTTTAGGTAGATCAAATTCCCCCAAACTTAAACATTACTTGTCCTTAAGTAACCCTTTTAATTAAATAAAATAGATAACATTTGGAATGAAGTAAAAATATTTAAGATCCCTTGCAATTTTTGGTTTTATAAATGCTTTAGCAAATCATTAACCAAATTTCACTAATTAAGTTTAATTTTAAGAATTAAAGAACATTTAACTACCAAATCACAAGACTTCCAATTTTTCATTTATTTCAAGAATAATTGTAGTTCATCATATTAAGGTCACATTGAATATTTATAAGAAAAAGATTTTCATGAAATATTTTTCTAGTAAAAATATATGTACATAGAAATTAAGTTAAAAATGTAATCAGTCTTCTTCTTATAAGATAATTCAAGTGAAGCCGATTTTTTATTAGGCATTTCCTCAAGCTTCTCCTTGCTTTTTTTTCTTCTCTTTTTCTTTTTTTTTTAATTTTTTTTTAAGTGAGGATTACTATTTTTGGATGGCCTGTTAATGATTTTGAACTTCACTATCCTTAACTTATTTTCAAAAACTTATACATTTTTACTTAATGAATGTGACATTAATAATTTATTATTTTTCAAATCTTATTTCAATATTTTCTTTTTCATACAATAATCCTGATTCCTTAGTATTTCAAAAGTACAATTCTCTTTACTATAAATAGAAAAATTTTGATCTTATTATTCTTTAAGCTAAATAATTCTATTCTTAAAATCAATCAAAATTTTTGAAGTTTTAGTTAAGTTTACTAAATTATTTATAAATTCAAAATTTTAGGTAATCTTAACCAGATTCTTCATTCCTTATGTTATGTTAATATATTTTTAAAGAAAATATTAGTTCTTTAAGGACAAATAATATTTAAATTTGATAAATGTTTTCCCTTCCCCCAAACTTCAGCTTTAGTATAAATATGAATCATGAAATTTTCTAAAGCATGAGAGAAATAAATAAACAGGAAATAATCTAAGTACAGTAATGATGTAGTAAGGAAAAATTAACTTCTACTTCTACATATGCTTCAACATGAATATAAAAAAATGATTAAGCATATATAGAAAAGTTTTGCAGAGCAGGATTTAATTTTTAAATATAAATCTTTTTTTATATTTTATTATTTTTTTTATTTTTGAACATGCAAATTTACTAACTATTCATGAACACTAAACAATAGGCTGAAACATAAATAAACTTTTATAGAAATTCATTCACATTTCATTCATAAACACACATCAGATAATCTAAAAATAGTTTTAACATAAAACACTAACAAATAACATCACACTAAACAGCACAAGAAACAAGAAAATACACTAAAATTAGAATCAACAATCTCTAGAGATAAGTCAAGTTACTAATCACTATTTGTAGCTTCATCATCGTCATCACCAAAAGAAAACTCCATATCATTTAGATCAACATATGGTGAAAATCTGGGACAAGTAGGGAACTGAACATCATGCTCACCTTCAGAAATCTCACTAAAGACTATGAATACTCAGCATCGTAATCACTCTTTCTTTGTGTATACTTAGAAAGATGATCATTCTTCTTGTCTATCTTATCTACTCTATAGTGAGTTAAGAATAACTCATGCTGCTGCTCTATAAACTGATCATGCATGGTTTCCCAAAAACTAGATGATGGCTCAGCAGAAGTAGATGGTCTAGAAGTAGAAGCTCTACCTGAAGTAGGTAATGAACTAGCAGGTGCAGTAGAACTCTTACCTCGCAATCGATCATAAATGCTGACGCTTTCTCTTCTTATAGGCTTTGTCGACTTGAGCTTTTCCTCGGAAAGCTCAGCAACTACTCCAACACTTTGACATAGAGAATAGATCAGAGATGGAAAACAAAGTCTAATAGAAGTGCTAGAACGAGCAGTAGCCTCTACAGAATCATAAATAATGCTCCCTATATCAATATTAGCTCTATCTTTAGTAACTTCACTCAGATGTTTAGATGGAAGGAGACGAGCAGAAATAAAGTAGTGCCATGCCTTTGAAATACCATTAAGCTTAGAAGGTGAAAAATTTACCCTTTTTCCATTCCGAATCTTCCAGGCTCCAGTACTATCAGTAAGGTAGGCAATGATCATATCCAAATCTCCCTCAGATGAAGATAATCCTAAGTAATAACACTCTATGTTTGGCGGAAGGCCATAGAAAATATTGATGCGTTCAGGAGTGAATCCTACTCCAACTCCTCGAACGAAATTCTCAAATTCTTCCGCATCCACGAAATTAGCATAAAACTCTCTAACAACCGGGATAACAGCAACAGCAGTGAAATAGCAGAATCGTTGCTAGTTAAGCGCAACGATTGTCTCCTCAATTCTTTCTCCAAGATTATAAAAACTTTGCTCCTAGATAAATTTTTGAGTCGTAGCAAAATCATTGTATCAGAAGTGTGCAACAGTAGTGATGAACTTGCTATGATCAAAATTTTCTTGTTCCTTTTCTCGCTTAGATTTCGGTGCCATCTAAACGTGAAAATAAAAACGCGAAATAAATTCAATGGATCTTAGGAAAATAAACTAATTTAAGCTTTTCAAACTTGAAAAAGCTTAAAAAATCATGGATTTAACCATAAAAAATAAAAATTTTTCTCAAAATTTTGGTTTTTCTTAATGAGAGCAAAATCTATGGTGAAAATAAAAAAAAATGAGTTTAGAATGTAGATCTGACCTCAAGATGAAGAAATCGGGTGATTTCAAGTTCAAAAGCTTGAAAATATGGCTTTAAATGGGATCTCTAGGTGGTATTTTCGTGAAAAACAGTGGAGAAGGAAGCTTAGGAATCAAAAAGGCGTGGGGGTTTAAGAAGATGAGTTTTCGTGTTCAGGCCAAACCGGGGACGAATTCTGGCGCCTAGGCACCAGACTCGCCTTTCCAAAAATTTGATTTAAATTAAATATTTTCCACCAAATCTTATCAAATTTGACTCGTAATTACTCTTATGAGAGTATTAATCTATTTTATATCCTCCAAACATTTTCACAAGCAAAGTAAAATGATAGTATATATCCACAAAAAAAAGTATCCAAATTCTTCAAATCTAAATCCTAATATCCATTCTAAATTCAATAACTTTCAGTACAAGACTGTATCATGGTTCATCATTTTATAAATAACACAAAAAACAACATATTCAAAGCAAACATCGAAATCCAACAAGACACAATGAACAATTAAGCAAACACACAAATTAGATATTCAACACACTAACACAAGACTCGATCACACCTAAAACACATATAGGATCTCTTTAACACCGATCTTCAATTACCATCTCTTTCGTAATGAAGTTCGATAGGACCAAAGGGATAGAACACCAACGCCCTTAAAAATTCCAAAGCCGTCTTTTCATCTATCCACTTGTTCTTCGCGTACATTTCTACTTGAGAGTCATGATAGCAGCCATATGATCAGATTGAAGTTTGGTTTGCCATTCCAAGTATTCGTATTGGTGGTACATCTCATGAAGACGATTACCAATACTTTGAAGTTCTACTTCAATCATATCCAATCGACTAAACATTTTATCCATACTAACAGCAATAAAACCATTAAAATAAGGCTGAGGATCTTTAAGAGATTTGTCTCGTACCTCATTTCCATGATTTCCTCTATCCATTGCCTCCAAATCCTTCTTAATTCCTCCAAAATGGATTGCTCTGGACGAAATTAGTGTTTCTATGGGATTGGGGATGAAAAATAGGCTATATATAAAGAGATTTCGTATGAAAAACTGAAAAATTTTGGTTTTTCCACGATCTGTAATCGCGGCGGTCAGGCACCGGAATCTGGCGCTTAGGCGCCAGATCATCGATACTCAGGCCACTATGGTGCTTAGGCGCCAACTTTTGGTGCCTAGGCACCGAAACCTCGATCGACTCCGATTCACCTATCGTCAAATTTTGCAAAGTTTCGGTCGTAAAAATAGGTCTAATAAACGATTGTGATCCACACACAAACATTATTACAAAAAATTCAAATCACAAACAATCACAAACGAAGGTTAACTTGATCTCCTTTTTACTCACATTTAACATACAGTGTCCAAGTCCAAATTCTATATACTTCAAGAAAATATTTAGCTTAAGCCAATTCAGACTTGTTAGCCTTCTATTTCCCGAAGTTATATATAAATTTAGTCAAGACCAAGGCATAACCTTACAACAATAATTAAACTCAAACTAATAAATATGGGTTGCCTCCGATAAAGCGCTTAGTTTAATTTCGTCAGCCCGACCTAATTAAATTAATAGGGTAGACTCAGCTCATAATCCTCTTTGTAATTTAATTTCATTTCTCCCATATAAGACTTCAGTCTTAATCCGTTAACTTTAAATACTTTTCCAGTTTTGGGATCTTTAATATCCACAGCTCCATAAGGGCATACTTTCTCAATTATAAATGGTCCCATCCATTTAAATTTTACTTTTCCAAGGAAAAGTTTCAAACAAGCATTAAATAATAATACTTCTTATCCAGGCACAAATATTTTTCTTGAAATCATTTTGTCATGCAATTTCTTCATTCTTTCCTTAAAAATTCTTGCATTTTCATAAGTTTCATTTCTTGTCTCTTCCATTTCATTCAGTTGTAATAATCATTTTTCTCCTGCAGTATTCAAATTATAATTGAATTCTTTTGTTGCCCAATAAGCTTTATGCTCCAGTTCAACAGTTAAGTGACAATGTTTACCATAAATTAATCGATAAGGTGACATTCCGATAGGTGTCTTATAAGCTGTTCTATAAGCCCATAATGCAGAATCAAGTCTATCAACCCGATCGGTTCTTTTAGGATTAACGAGTCTTTTCTAAAATTCTTTTAATTTCTCTGTTTGACACTTCAGCCATTCCACTTGTTTGAGGATGATAAGCAGTTGCAATTCTATGTTTAATTCTAAATTTTTCCAGCAATGATTGAATTCTTATATTTCTGAAATGACTTCCCTCGTATGTGATAATTATCCTGGGCATCCTAAATCTTGTAAAAATTATTTTCTTTAAAAATTTCAAAACACTTTTAGAATCACAGTTAGGTAAAGCTACAGCTTCGATCCACTTTGAAACATAATCAACTGCTAATAAAATATAAATCTTTCCAGATGATGGTACGAAAAGTCCCATAAAGTCTAAACATACATAAAAAATTTGGACTTCTAATATAAAGTTTAGAGGCATTTCATCTTCTCTGGATATATTTCTCATTCTTTGACATCGATCACAAGTTTTCACATAATGTCCAACATCTTTAAATAAAGTTGGCCAATAAAATCCAAAATTTAAAATTTTAAATGCAGTTTTATCCACTCCAAAGTGTCCTCCAAATTCAGAATTGTGACATTTTTGAATAATTGCAAAAGTTTCTTCATAAGGTACACATCTTCAAATCACAGAATCTCTTCCTAATTTAAATAAATGAGGATCTTCCCAAATATATGATTTACAATAATTCTTAAATTTCTTAATGTATTTACTATTTATCCTATATGGTAAAATATTGCTAACAAAGTGGTTAACTATATCTGCATACCAAAGCATTTTTAATCCCTGAATGACATATAATTGCTCATCCGGAAATTTCTCATTTATCTTTTCTTCATAAATCTTCTCATTATTATTTTTTATTCTTGATAAATGATCAGTAATTTGGTTTTCAGTTCCTCTTCTGTTCACAATTTCAAGATCAAATTCTTGTAAAAGTAAAACTCATCTGATCAATCTAGGTTTAGCATCCTTTTTAGATATTAAATACTTAATGGCAGAATGATCAGTGTGTACGATACATTTTGTTCCAAGAAGATATGGTCTAAATTTATCAAAGGCATATACTATTGCTAAAAGCTCTTTTACAGGTAGTTGTGTAATTTATTTAAGTTTCATTAATAGTTTTGCTAGCATAGTGTATAACTTTGAAAATCTTCTCATATTTTTGTCCTAATACAGCTCCGATTGCATAATCACTTGCATCACACATTAATTCAAAAGGTTTATTCCAATCAGGTGCAACAATGACAGGTGCAGTGATTAATTTTTCTTTCAAAATATTGAACGCATTCAGACAATTTTCATTAAATTAAAATTTAACTTCTTTTTCTAATAAATGGCAAAGAGGTTTAGCAATTTTAGAAAAATCCTTTATATATCTCCTATAAAATCCAGCATGACCCAAAAAACTTCTCACATCAGTAACGATAGTAGGTGGTTGCAGTTCAGCGAATAATTTTCACTTTTGCTTGATCCACTTCCATCCCTATTTGTGAAACTTTATGTCCAAGTACAATGTCTTCTGTGACCATAAATTGACATTTTTCCAAGTTTAGAACTAAATTTGTTTCTTCACATCTCTTCAAAATTTTCGTTATATTTTCCAAGCAAGATTCAAAAGAAGTTCAAAAAACTGAAAAATCGTCCATAAATACTTCAATTCCTTTATCAATCAAATCACAGAATATTGACATAATACATCTTTGAAAAGTTGCAGGTGCATTGCACAAACCAAAAGGCATTCTTCTAAAGGCAAATCTTCCATTAGGAGTTGTAAATGTAGTCTTTTCTTGATCCTCAGGAGCAACGGGTAATTGATGATAACCAGAATATCCATCCAGAAAACAGAAATATGAGTGTACAACAAGTTTATCTAGCATTTGATCCAAGAAAGGTAAAGTAAAATGATCATTTCTAGTGGCGTTGTTTAATTTTCGATAATCAATGCAAATTTGTCATCCAGTAACTTGTCTTGTTGGGATTAATTCATTTTTTCATTAACAATGACGGTTACTCCTTCTTTCTTCGGAACACAATGAATAGGACTTACCCATTGGCTATCCAAAATAGGATAAATAATTCCAGCATCTAACCATTTCAAAATCTCTTTCTTGACAACCTCTTTCATTATTGGATTTAATCTTCTTCGAGGTTCAATAGTGGGTTTACAATTTTCTTCCATTAAAATTCTATGCATACAGATTGAAGGGCTTATTCCTTTTATATCTGCAATCGTCCAACAAAAAGCTTTCTTATAATTCTTTAGAACTCCTATTAATTTTTCTTCTTGATCTTTTCTTAATTCTGAAGATATTGTTACAAGTAAAGTTAATGAATCTCCAAGAAATGCATACTTTAAATGTGTAGGTAATATTTTTAATTCCAGTTTAGGGGCTTTTTTAATTGAGGGTAAAAGTATATCATTTTTAGTTGTGTCTAAAATTTCCAAATTTTCATGAATGTAATGAGTTTCTTCAGATAAATTTTCTTCATTTAATGACTCATTATATAATATAGATTCTTTATCTTTATCATCAAAAATGACCTTACATTTTTCTTGGTAATGCTTTTCAATTATATAATCAAAAATATCCATTCGATAACATTTTTCTTTATCAGGATACCTCATTGATTTCAGAACATTGAATGTTATCTCTTGATCATTAACTCTCATCGTTAATTCTCCTTTTTGCACATCAATCATAGCTCGACCGGTAGCTAGAAAAGGTCTCCCTAAAATGATATGTATTTCTTTATCTTCTTCCATATCTAGAATAATGAAATCCACAGGGAAGATAAATTTATCTACCTTTACAAGAACATCCTCTATAACTCCTTTAGGATATGTGATCGATCAGCTAACTGAAGAGTTACAGTGGTCGGAGAAATATCTCCTAAATCTAACCTTCGAAAGATTGAAAATGGCATGAGATTAATACTAGCTCTTAAATCACATAAGGCTTTTCCACATAAGTTTTCTCCAATAGCACATGGTATAGTAAAACTTCCAGGATCTTTAAGTTTCTGAGGTAATTTCTTCTGAATTATTTCACTACATTCTTCACTTAATGCAACAGTTTCATAAGCTTCAAATTTTCTCTTCTTTCTTAAAATATCCTTCATAAATTTTGCATAGCTTGGCATTTACTCCAAAGCTTCAACAAAAGGAATATTAATGCTAAGTTTCTTAAAATTTTCAAAGAATTTAGAAAATTGATGGTCAAGCTTCTGTTGTTTAAGTCTTTGAGGAAAAGGTGGTGGTGGTCTTTCAACTTCCACATTAATAGGTACAACAGTTTGATCTTTACTTGGAGAAAGGGTATCTTTAGGTTTTTCAATTTCTTCAACTTCTTTCTCTTTTTCAATCTCATTCTGTGTTTTCTCTTTTAATTCCTTTCCACTTCTGAGTTGTACAGCTTTTGCTTGTTCATGTTCTTTTCCAGATCCTTTAAGATTAATTTCGACATTGCTAGCAAAGTGTTCCTCGAGGTCCGTAATTATTGAAATTAGCGATTCGACCCATCCGATTCTCAATATTATGAATAGCAAGTGTTTTGACTTTGTAGTTGATTGCTTAGTTGCAAGATCAATTCTTCTATAGACAACTTTTTCTCGCCGATTGTTATAACCGGGAGGATAAGTTGGTCTATAGTTCGAATTTCCTTGATTGTTCCAATTTGGATTAACTTGATGTCCATTACTCCAATTAAAATTAGGATGATTTTTCCAACCAGGATTATAATAATTAGAATAAGGGTTATTAGTTTTACTAGCAATAGCTTGCAAAGTTTTCATTGTTTCGTAATCATCGAATTTGCGTAATTATCATTACTTATATGTGATATATTAATAGCAAAATTATCTAATTTCTTAAATATCGCAGCCACTTGTGAAGCTAAAATAGAAAAGGCTTCATTATTATGAATACTGGCCATTCTTTTAGGATTAACCCTTTCAGAAGGCCATTGAAAATTGTTATTAGCCATTTCTTCAATTAAGGTGTAGGCTTCTTCAAATGCCTTAGCCATTAAAGAACCACTAGCAGCAGCATCAATAATAGATATAAGTGATCCAAATAGTCCATTATAAAATGTTTGAATAATTAACCAATCTGGTAAAGCATGATGAGGACATTTTTTTAATAGTTCTTTAAATCTTTCCCAAGCTTCATAAATTGTTTCTCCATCAAATTGCTTAAATGAAGTAATATCATTTCTTAATTTAGCAGTTTTAGAAGGAGCAAAATATTTAGCAAGGAACTTTTGTGCCATATCTGCCCATGTTTTAATAGAACAAGTTGCTAATGAATTAGGCCACATATTTGCTTTATCTTTTATGGAAAAAGGAAACAGTCTAAGCCTAATAGCATCATCAGAAACATTAGTATATTTAAAGGAAGCACAAAGTTCTAAAAAACTAGCAAGATGTAAATTTAGATCCTCATTAGGTGTTCCTCCAAATTGATTGTTTTGAAACATTTGAATAATAGAAGGTTTAAGCTCAAAAGAATTAGCATCTACAGCTGGAATTTGAATACTGACAAGAAGTTCATCAGCTGTAGGGTTTGCATATTCCCTTAATGGTTTATAAGTATTTTGTTCATTAATTTCGATTGGATTTTGATTATTGTTATGTAAGTTAGCCATTTTTTAATGTTTTGAAATTTGTTATCTTTTTTTAATTCTTTTAATTGTTCTTTCTAATTCAGAATTAAAAGGTAGTAATCCTTCAGATCCAGAACTACGCATAAAAATTTAAAATATTTGTCTTTTGTTTTTGCTTTTGTTTTTTTTTTTGTTTATATTTTATATTATTTTCTTTTTACTTTTTATTATATTATATCCTATCCTATCCTATCCTATCCTATCACCGGCAACGGCGCCAAAAACTTGATGCGATGCTACTTATATATGCTTTAAAATATAAGAATTTGTTACTACTTTTTAGAATATTTAATTTCTGGCAAATAGCTTCAAAAACTTGATTTGGAGGTTTACTTTTATTAATTTATATTTAGATTTTATAATAATTATTGTAAAAGTCACAATTTTAAACACAAGTATACGTATCGTTCAAGTAATACAAGTCTCTAGTGGAGTCCTGGTTATTGATCCCACAGGGATAGTGAATTTATAAAGAGTAAGAAATATTAGTAATATTTTAGAATTTTCAAATGAAATTTATATATACTCTTTTTTTAAAATGTATATTCAAATTTAATTTACTTACAAATTTTACTAAAAGCAAATAAGCAGTAAGCAATAAAATTCAATGCAAGTATAAAAATGACTTTCTCTTTTTTCAATTAATCCAAGAATTATAGAGTAATTATCTTTTGTAGGGAATTAAGATTATGGTATTGTGTCAAATAGAAGCATTCCTATTCTTTACCCTTTGGTCTAGGTGCAAAGAACATTAACTAATCTATAGATAGGCTTAGGATGTTTTATTAGTAGAATGGGTTAATCAAGGCTCACACTACTAGATGTCCAAGGGTGGCTATGGTCGGCCCTACCAGTGACCCATTACCTTTCTATAAACCAAATTATTAGAATTTAGTCTGTCACTCTAAATACTAATTAATTTTACACCCAATAAATATTATCTTCCTATTAATTTGCACTTCACCTTAAACAATCCGCATATAGCCTGCGATCACCTTAGGATTCATGTGATATCTATTAGTTAAGAATTTATCTCCGGATAGGTCTCAAAATTCTTCAACAGGTTTTAACAAATTAAATGGACAATTTAAAAAGTAAACTAAGATCAGGTATTAATATCATCACAATATTTTAAAATATTTTAGATTTAATTCTCCTGCAAAATTTAATTAATTTATAATCTTTTCATAGTTGAAAAGAGAAAGATAACTAACTACTCAGAACACATTGAAATAACACAACAAAACATATTTATAAAACTTTGAACTAAAGTACAAATACTTATCTGAAGTGTTCCTTCAAGTGATCCGCTGACTTCTACTGACTCCACAGCAATGATGAAAGACTCCAACAACAATAACACACATTAAAAACTCAAAATAAACTCACTAGATACAAAATAAAGTGGCACCCTAAGTATGGAAGAGACAAAATAAAACTAGAGAGGAGAGAGAAGATGCTAAAATGGGTATGAGTACTAAGAGAGGGGGGTTTGGTGTGATTTTCTCTGTAGAATGGGCTCCTATTTATAGAGCTCTGAATTTGACTAGGGGTTGCATAAGGCACCTCTTCAAAATTCGTCCAAATTCAATGTATCTTCTAGAAGGTAACTGTCGCGCCTAGGCGTTAGGATCTGGCGCCTAGGCACCGGACTCCGTGACAAGGTCTTTTGCACCTCTTCACTTTGGGTAGCACCTCTTCGCGATCCAGACCGTTTCCTTGTGTCCAAATACATTGTATCACATGTCTTATATATTAAGAGTAACTTCCAGTCTTCTTGAAGCTCCAATAACCACTTAACACCATCAAAATAACTGCCTAAAGTCTTCAAAAAATCTTGACAGCGTCTGTATCGGACTGGTGCTTAGGCGCCAGATTCTGGCACCTAGGCCCCATGCCAATAATTCCAAAATTTTGCTCCATAAGCTCCATTTTTTTCCCCTTTTTGCTCCTTTTTCTTTCTTTTTCTTTCTTGGACTCTTTTTAAATCATCTACATCCAAAAACATAAAAATAACTTTCATTAAAGCATAATATCCTTAAGAATTGAATCAAAAATAAGGCATAAAAATGGGTATTTTTTAGGTAGATAACTTCCCCCATCTGTGATAATTACCCTGGGCATTTCAAATCTTGTAAAAATCATTTTCTTTAAAAATTTTGAAACACTTTTGGAATCACAGTTAGGTAAAGCTACAACTTCGATCCACTTTGAAACATAATCAATTGCTAATAAAATATAAATCTTTCCAGATGAAGGCACGAAAGGTCCCATAAAATCTAAACCCCATACATCAAAAATTTCAATTTCTAATATATAGTTTAAAGGCATTTCATCTTTTCTAGATACATTTCCCATTCTTTGACATAGATCACAAGTTTTCACATAATGTACAACATCTTTAAATAATGTAGGCCAATAGAATCCAGAATTTAAAATTTTAAATGCAGTTTTATCCACTCCAAAGTGTCCTCCAAATTCAGAATCGTGACATTTTTGAATAATTGCAAAAGCTTCTTCATAAGGTACACATCTTCGAATCATAGAATCTCTTCCTATTTTAAATAAATGAGGATCTTCCCAATTATATGATTTACAATCGTTCTTGAATTTCTTAATATATTTGTTATTCAACCCATATGGTTAAATATTGCTAACAAAATAGTTAACTATATCTGCATACCAAGGCATTTGTAATCCTTGAATAACATATAATTTTTCATCAGGGAATTTCTCATTTATATTTTCTTCATAAATTTTCTCTTTATTATTTTTAATTCTTGATAAATGATCAGCAATTTGGTTGTCAGCTCGTTTTCTGTTTACAATTTAAAAATCAAATTCTTGTAAAAGTAAAACCCATCTGATCAATCTAGGTTTAGCATCCTTTTTAGACATTAAATACTTAATAGCTGAATGATCAGTATGTACGATACATTTCATCCCAAGAAGATATGGTCTAAATTTATCAAAGGCATACACTATTGCTAAAAGCTCTTTTTCATTAGTAGTGTAATTTATTTGAGTTTCATTTAGAGTTTTACTAGCATAATATATAACTTTGAAAATTTTATCATACTTTTGTCCTAACACAGCTCCAATTGCATAATCACTTGCATCACACATAAATTCAAAAGGTTTACTCCAATCAGGCGCAACAATAACAGGTGCAGTGATTAATTTTTCTTTTAAAATATTAAACGCATTCAGACAATCTTCATTAAATTCAAATTTGGCTTCTTTTTCTAATAAATGACAAAGAGGTTTAGCAATTTTAGAAAAATCATTTATATATCTTCTATAAAATCCAGCATGACCCAGAAAACTTTTCACATCAGTAACGGTAGTAGGTGGTTGAAGTTCAGTAATAATTTTCACTTTTGCCTGATCAACTTCCATACATATTTGTGAAATTTTATGTCCAAGTACAATTCCTTCTGTGACCATAAATTGACATTTTTCTCAGTTTAGAACCAAATTTGTTTCTTCACATCTCTTCAAAACTTTCGTTATGTTTTCCAAACAAGATTCAAAATAAATTCCAAAAACTGAAAAATTGTCCATAAATACTTCAATTACTTTATCAATTAAATCACAGAATATTGACAGCATACATCTTTGAAAAGTTGCAGGTGCGTTACATAAACCGAAAAGCATTCTTCTAAAGGCAAATGTTCCATAAGGACTTGTAAATGTTATTTTCTCTTGGTCCTCAGGAGCAATATGTAATTGATGATAACCAGAATATCCATCCAGAAAACAGAAATATGAGTGTCCAGTTAATTTATCCAATATCTGATCCAAGAAAGGTAAAGGAAAATGATCCTTTTTGGTGGCGTTGTTTAATTTTTTATAATCAATGTAAATTCGCCATCCAGTAACTTGTCTTGTTGGGATTAATTCATTTGTTTCATTAACAATGACAGTTACACCTCCTTTCTTCGGAACACAATGAATAGGACTCACCCATTGACTATCTGAAATAGGATAAATAATTCTAGCATCTAACCATTTCAATATCTCTTTTTTTACAACCTCTTTCATAATTTGGTTCAATCTTCTTTGAGGTTCAATAGTTGGTTTACAAT
Source organism: Papilionanthe hookeriana x Papilionanthe teres (assembly GCA_022702705.1). NCBI lineage: Eukaryota > Viridiplantae > Streptophyta > Magnoliopsida > Asparagales > Orchidaceae > Papilionanthe > Papilionanthe hookeriana x Papilionanthe teres. Next base: position 86,654,925 of record CM040427.1, on the reverse strand, counting down.
TTTCACTAAAATCCTATGCATACAGATTGAAGGGCATATTCCTTTTATATCTGTAATAGTCCAACCAAAAGCTTTCTTATAATTCTTTAGAACTCCGATTAATTTTTCTTCTTGATCTTTACTTAGTTCTGAATATATAATTACAAGTAAAGTTAATGAATTTCCAAGAAATGCATACTTTAAATGTGCAGGTAAAATTTTTAATTCATGTTCATGGGCTTCTTCAATTGAGGGTAAAAGTATATCATTTTTAGTTGTGTCTAGAATTTCCCAGTTTTCATGAATATAATGAGTTTCTTCAGATAATTTTTCTTCATTTACTTCTTTAAATTCTTCAGTTAATGACTCATTATATAACACAGATTCATCATTTTTTTCTTCAGAAATGACCTTACATTTTTCTTGATAATGCTTTTCAATTATATAATAAAAAATATTCATCCGATGGCATTTTTTATTATCAGGATACCTCATTGATTTCAGAACATTAAATGTTATCTCTTGATAATTAACTCTCATTGTTAATTCTCCTTTTTGCACGTCAATCATAGATCGTCCGGTACTAATCCATGAAAAAAATACCCATTTTTATGCCTTGATTTTTATCAAATTTTTAAGGATATTATGCTTTAATGAAAGGTATTTTTGTGTTTTTGGATATAGGTGATGGAAAAATGTTCAAGAAGGAAAAAAGAGTGAAAAAGGAGCAAAAAGGAGCAAAAATGGAGCCAAAATGCAAAATTGTCAAAATTATCTATCTAGCGCCCAGAATCCGGCGCCTAAGCGCCAGGTCGATACAGGATCTATTAAGATTTTTGACGAATTTTTGACGGTTATTTTGACGGTGTTAGCGGTTATTGGACCTTCTAGAAGACTGGCAGTTGTTCCTGGTTTATAGGACATGTGATACAATGTATTTGGACGCTTGGAAACGGTTTTAATCGCGAAGAGGTGCGATCCAAAGCGAAGAGGTGCAAAGAACTGGAAGCAAAGTCTGGAGCCTAGGCAATAGATTCCGGCGCCTAGGCGCCAGACACACCTTCTAGAAGATTCATTGAATGTGGACATATTTTGAAGAGGTGCCTTGAGGCAACCCTTGAAGCCTATAAATAGGAGGGTACTCCTTCAGAAAAAATGCCCCCCCCCATCTAGAGCCCCATCTAGAAAGAGAATTAGAGAGTTACCTTAGGGCCACATTTTACTATCCTTCATAAATTAGTTAGTTATTTTATTTAGAGTTTGTATTGAGAGTTTAAAGAGTTGGTGCTTTTGAAATTTATTTTCTTTGGAGTCAGAATAATTCAGAGGTTCAGTAGGAGAAACACTTGAGATAAGTATTTGTAATTTTATTCAAAGTTTCATTATCATGTTTTGTTGTTTAAATTCAATGTGTTCTGAGTAGTTAGTTTAGTTTCTCCTTTCAATTATGAAAAGATAAATAAGATAATATAAAATTCATTGGAGAATTAAAAACTATTTATATTTTAAAATATTGTGATGATATTAATACTGGATCTTAATTTGCTGTTTAAATTGGCCATTTAAATTGTTAAAATCTGTTGAAGAGTTTTGATACCTAGAAGAAGATGAATTCTTAACTAGTAGATATCACGTGAATCCTTGGGTAGTCTAAGGCCTTGTGCGGGTTATTCAAGGTGAAGTGCGAATAAATAGGAAGATATTATATAATAGGCGTAGCATTGATAAGTTTTTAGAGTGACAGACTAAATTCTTGTGATTTGGTTTATAGAGAAGGAAAGGGTCACTAGTAGGGCCGACCATAGCCACCCTTGGACATCTAGTAGTGTGAGCCTAGATTAACCCATTCTACTAACAATACATCCGGACCTGATCTATAAGCTAGCCAATGTTCTTTACACCTGGATCAAAGGGTAAAGAATATGAATGCTTCTATTTGGCACAATACTATAAATTTATATTCCCCATGAATATTATCATTATCTTAGAAAATCTTAGATTAATTGAAAGGAAGAAAGTTGCTTTCTTATTGCTATTTTACATCGATCATTTCATTACTGCTTTATTATTGCATCTAGTAAATTAAAAATATCAAATTTATAACTATAAAAGAAATACTTAAAAATAAAATTAAAATATTTAAAAATCCATAACTCACTCCTCGTGGGATCGATACTGGGGTCTTTGTTTCAAAGCCCTATATTACTTGATACGATACGTATAATTGCGTAGTACCCCTAGTGTGTAAAATATTTTCGATAAAATTATATTTATATACACTAGCCGCTATTATTATCTATTACATATATTTGAAAGCATTAATTATTATATTTGTCACCAGCGGACTGCGGGTCAAGTTTTTGGCACGGTTGCCGGGGATTGAATTTTTAGTACGCATATATTTAGCGTGGGTCAAGTTTTTGGCGTCGTTGCCCGGGGAGGAGCGGAGGCAAATTTTTAGATTTTAAATATTTTTATTTTATTTTATTCATTTTCTTTTATTTTCAAAAATATAAAATACCAAAAATATATATATATATAATAAATATATATATAATAAAATAAAAATTTTTTTTACTAATAAGTATAGATTTTATTTCTTGTTAATTTACTTTTTATGCGTAGTGCTGGATCTGAAGGATTATAACCTTTAGATTCTGAATTAGAAAGAACTGTTAAAAGAATTAAAAAAAGTAAAACAAACTCAAAAAATCCAAGAGATGGCTAATTTACATAATAATTTACAAAATCCAATTGAAATTAATGGACAAAATGTTTACAAACCATTAAGGGATTATGCTAACCCTACAGTTGATGAACTTCATAGTAGTATTCAAATACCTACTGTAGATGCTAATTCTTTTGAGCTTAAACCATATATCATTCAAATAGTTCAAAATAATCAATTTGGAGGAACACCAAATGAGGATCCAAATTTACACCTTGCTAGTTTTTTAGAACTTTGTGCTACCTTTAAATATAATAATGTTTCTGATGATGCTATTAGACTTAGACTCTTTCCTTTTTCTTTAAGAGATAAAGCAAAGATGTGATTGAACTCATTAGCAACATGTTCTATTAAAACATGGGCTGAAATGGCACAAAAATTCCTTGCTAAATATTTTTCTCCTTCTAAAACTGCTAAATTAAGAAATGATATTACTTCATTTAGTCAATTTGACGGGGAGACAATTTATGAAACTTGGGAAAGATTTAAAGAACTATTAAGAAAATGTCCTCATCATGCTTTACCTGATTGGTTAATTATTCAAACATTTTATAATGGTTTAATTGGATCACTTAAATCAATTATTGATGCTGCTATTGGAGGTTCTTTAATGTCTAAATCATTTGAAGAAGCTTATACTTTAATTGAAGAAATGGCTAACAATAATTTTCAATGGCCTTCTGAAAGGATTAATCCTAAAAGAATGTCAAGTATTCAAGATAACGAAGCCTTTTCTAACTTAGCTTCACAAGTAGCTGCAATATCTAAGAAATTAGATAATTTTGTCATCAACATATCACATAACAACTCATCTAGTATTGAAGATTCTCAAACTATTGAAACTTTACAAGCTATTGCTAGTAAAAATAATCCGTATTCAAATTATTATAATCCTGGATGGAAAAATCACCCTAATTTTAACTGGAATAATCAACAACAACAATGGGGTAATAATCAATCCCATCCAACTGGAAATTGGAATAATCAACTAAATTCAAATTATAAACCACTTGGATTTAATAATCAACAGAAAAAGTTATCAATAGAAGAATTAATTTTACAAATGAATAATCAATTACAAAATCAAAATACTGCTATTCGTAATATTGAGAATCAAATGGGACAAATCGCTAATTTAATTAATTACAGACCTCCAAGAACACTTCCTGGTAATGTTGAAATTAATCCAAAAGAAACTGGAAAAGAACAGAAACATGTTAAAGCTGTACAACTTAGAAGTGGAAAGGAATTAAAAGAAAGAATGCATAATGAAATTGAAAAAGAGATTGAGGTCGAAGAGATCGAAAAACCTAAAGAAACTCCTTCTCCTAATCAAGATCAAACTAATATTTCTATTAATGTGGAAGTTGAAAAACCACCACCACCTTTTCCTCAAAGATTAAAACAGCAAAAGCTTGATCATCAATTTTCTAAGTTCTTTGAAATTTTTAAGAAACTTACTATAAACATACCTTTTGCTGAAGCTTTGGAACAGATGCCAACTTATGCAAAATTTATTAAGGATATATTAAGTAAGAAACGAAAATTTGAATCCTTTGAAATTGTTGCATTAAGTGAAGAATGTAGTTCAATAATTCAAAAGAAATTACCTCAAAAACTTGAAGATCCTGGAAGTTTTACTATACCTTATGCTATTGGAGAAAAATTTTGTGGAAAAGCTTTATGTGATTTAGGAGTAAGTATTAATCTCATGCCATTTTCTATTTATCGAAAGTTGAATTTAGGAGAGATTACTCCCACCACTGTAACCCTTCAGTTAGCTGATAGATCTATCAGTTACCCTAAAGGAGTTATAGAGGAAGTACTTGTTAAAGTAGATAAATTTATCTTCCCTGTGGATTTCATTGTACTTTATATGGAAGAAGATAAAGAAATACCAATTATTTTAGGGAGACCTTTTCTAGCTACCGGACGAGCTATGATTGATGTGCAAAAAGGAGAATTAACTATGAGAGTTAATGATCAAGAGATTAAATTCAGTGTTCTTAAATCGATGAAGTACCCTGACAAACAAAAATGCTATCGAATGGATATTTTTGATTTTATAATTGAAAAACACTATCAAGAAAAATGTAAAATCATTCCTGAAGAAGAAATTGAATTTTTAACTAATGAAAATAAAGAACTAAAAGAAGAAGAATTACTTAAAGAAACTCATTATATTAAAGATAACTGGGAAATTTTAGACATAACTCAAATTGATATACTTTTACCCTCAATTAAAAAAGCTCCTGAACTTGAATTAAAAATGTTACCTTCACATTTAAAGTATGCATTTCTTGAAAATTCATTAACTTTACCTGTTATTATTTCTTCTGAGCTAAGTTTAGATCAAGAAGAAAAATTAATAGGAGAGTTAAAGAATTATAAGAAAGCTTTTGGTTGGACTATTGCTGATATAAGAGGAATAAGCCCTTCCATTTGTATGCATAGAATTTTAATGGAAGAAAATTTTAAACTTACTATTGAACCACAAAGAAGATTAAATCCTATCATGAAAGAGGTTGTTAAAAAAGAAATTTTAAAATGGTTAGATGCTGGAATTATTTATCCTATTTCGGATAGCCAATGGGTAAGTCTTATTCATTGTGTTCCTAAGAACGGAGGAGTAACTGTCACTGTCCATGATAAAAATGAACTAATTCCTACAAGACAAGTTACTGGATGGCGAATTTGTATTGATTATCGAAAGTTAAATGACGCCACTAGAAAGGATCATTTTCCTTTACCTTTCTTGGATCAAATGCTTGACAAATTAGCTGGACACTCATATTTCTGTTTTCTGGATGGATATTCTGGTTATCATCAATTACTTATCGCTCCTGAGGACCAAGAGAGAACAACATTTACAAGTCCTTATGGAACATTTGCCTTTAGAAGAATGCCTTTTGATTATGTAATGCACATGCAACTTTTCAAAGATGTATGATGTCAATATTTTGTGATTTGATTGACAAAGGAATTGAAGTATTCATGGATGATTTTTCAGTTTTTGGAACTTCTTTTGAGTCTTGTTTGGAAAATATTTCCAAAGTTCTAAAAAGATGTCAAGAAACAAATTTAGTTCTTAACTGGGAAAAATATTAATTTATGGTCACAGAAGGCATTGTACTTGGTCATAAAGTTTCACAAAAAGGGATGAAAGTTGATCGAGCAAAAGTGAAAATTATTGTTGAACTGCAACCCCCTACTACTGTTACTGATGTGAGAAGTTTTCTGGGCCATGCTGGATTTTATAGAAGATATATAAAGGATTTTTCTAAAACTTCTAAACTTCTTTATCATTTATTGGAAAAAGAAGCTAAATTTGAATTTAATGAAGACTATGTTAATGCTTCCAATATTTTAAAAGAAAAATTAATAACTGCACCTATAATTATTGCACCTAATTGGAATAAACATTTTAAATTAATGTGCGATGCAAGTGATTTTGCATTAGAGCTGTATTGGGACAAAAATATGAGAAAATTTTCAAAGTTATATATTATGCTAGTAATCTTACTGAAACTCAAAGAAATTACACTACTACTGAGAAAGAGCTTTTAGCTATAGTATATGCCTTTGATAAATTTAGACCTTATCTTCTTGGTACCAAATGCATAGTTCATACTCGATCATTCCGCTATTAAATATTTAATGTTAAAAAAAGATGCTAAACCTAGACTGATAAGATGGGTTTTACTTCTACAAGAATTTGATTTTCAAATAGTGGATAGAAAAGGAACGGACAACCAAATTGCTGATCATTTATCTTGAATTAAGAATGATGTTATTACTAAACAAAATATAAATGAGAAATTTCCTGATGAACATTTGTATGTTATTCAAGGATGCCAAACACCTTGGTATGCAGATATAGTTAACTATTTAGTTAGCAATATTTTATCTTATGGATTGGATAACAAATTTATTAAGAAATTTAAAAATGATGCTAAATCTTATATTTGGGATGATCCTCATTTATTTAAATTAGGAAGAGATTTTGTAATTCGTAGATGCGTACCTTATGAAGAAACTTATGCTATTATTCAAAAATGTCATGATTCCGAATTTGGAGGACACTTTGGAGTAGATAAAACTGCATTTAAAATTTTAAATTCAGGATTTTATTGGCCTACCTTATTTAAAGATATGAGACATTATGTGAAAACATGTGATCAATGTCAAAGGATAGGAAATATATCCAAGAAAGATGAAATGCCTTTAAACTATATATTGGAAGTTGAAATTTTCGATATATGGGGTTTAGACTTTATGCGACCATTTGTACCATCATCTGGAAAAATTTATATTTTATTAGCGGTTGATTACGTTTCAAAGTGGATCAAGCCGTAGCTTTACCTAGCCGTGATTCCAAAAGTGTTTCAAAATTTTTAAAGAAGATGATTTTTTCAAGATTTGGAATGCCTAAGGTAATTATTACAGTATGGTGGAAGTCATTTTAGAAATATAAGAATTCAATCATTATTGGAAAATTTTGGAATCAAACACGAATTGCAACTCGCATTTCACCCACAAACAAGTGGAATGGTCGAAGTATCAAACGAGAAATTAAAAGAATTTTAGAGAAGACCGTTAATCCTAAAAGAGCCGACCGAGTTGATAGACTTGATTCCGCATTATGGGCTTATAGAACAGCTTATAAGACACCAATCGGAATGTCACCTTACCGGTTAGTTTATGGTAAACATTGTCACTTACCCGTCGAACTTGAACATAAAGCTTATCGGGCGATAAAGGAGTTCAATTTTGATTTGAATACTGCAGGAGAAAAATGATTATTGCAATTAAATGAGATGGATGAAATAAGAAATGAATCATATGAAAATGCAAGGATTTATAAAAAGAAAATGAAAATATTACATGATAAAAAGAATTCAGGAAAAATATTTGAGCCTGGACAAGAAGTATTAACATTTAATACTCGTTTAAGACTTTTTCCTGGAAAATTAAGATCAAAATGGATAGAACCATATATAATTGAAAAAGTATACAATTATGGAGCTATGGATATTAAAGATCCCAAAACGAGGAAAATTTTTAAAGTTAATGGATTAAGACTGAAGCCTTATTTGGGAGATATTAAAAAGATTTATAAAGAGACTTATGAGTTGAGTCTACCTGATTAAAAACTTAATTAGTTCGGGCTGACGACGTTAAACCAAGCGCTTTGTAGGAGGCAACCCATAGTTATTCGTTGTTTTGTGTGTTTTTACATTTTTAATGTAAGGTTATGCCTCGGTCTTGTTTAATTTTATATTACTTTAGAAAATTTGATGCTAACAAGTCTCTATTGACTTAAGCTAAAAATTATCTCGAAATATATAAAGCTTTGACATTTGATCACTCTATTTCATATATGAGTAAAAAGGAGATCAAGTTAACCTTCATTATGATTGCTTATAATTTGTGTTGCTGAGTCTATATTGATCCTATTTTGGAGAACGAAACTTTGAAATTTGACGTTAGGCGAAACGGACTCAAACATGGTTTCGGCGCCTAGGAGCCAGATTTGGCGCCTAAGCGCCAGAGTAAACTATGTGTCGATGGGTCCGGCGTCTAGGGGCCAGATTTGGCGTCTAGGGGCCACAGTTATTGGATCGTGTCAAAACCAAAAATCTTCAGTTTTTCACACGATTTTCTCTTATAAATTACCCTATCTTCATCCCCAATCCCTAAACAATCATTTTTTCGACCCATACACTCCATTCTTAAGAGATTAGAGAGGATTTTTGAAGAAATTGAGAGGAAAAATCTTGGAGAAGAGGCTAGAGACAAGGTCTCAAAGGATCCTCAACCCTACTTCAATGGTTTCATCACTGTAAGTTTGGAGAAAAATTTTAGTCGCCTAGATAAGTTTGAAGCAGAATTTAAAAGCGTTGAAGATCGCCTCCATGAGATGTATCATCAAATTGAATATCTGGTATGGCAGGCGAAACTTCAATTTGATCATCTAGCGGCTTATCAAGATGCTCAAGTGGAATTGTATGCGAAGAACAATTGGATCGATGAGAAAACGGCTAAGGATTTTTCGAGGGCGTTAGCATTCTTTCCAAGTGGGCTGAATAGTTTTCCATGCCAAGATAATGGGAATTAGATAGTGATATGGTGATATTGTGATTTAGTGTGTCGTTGTATCGATTTAGTGAATCGATTGTGTTTGTTTGTGTGTTTGCTTTCATGTTCAACGTGTGTTGTATTTGCTTTCAAATTTGTGTTGTTTAATCGATGTTAGAACTTGAATCTTGTTATGATACTTATCTGAATTGTATTGAGCCCGAAATTGAAAATGATGAATGAAATTAGAAGAGTTTGATTTAAACTTGTGTTTAATTGGTAGATTTAATTTTTAATTTTTAAAATTTTTGGAAAATATTTTGGAAAATGGAAACTGAAGCAATACTCTTATATGAGTAATTAGAAGTTTAAAGTATGAGTTTTGGTGGAAAAAAAATTTTTTAAAGTGATTTTTTTGAAAGGCGAGTCTGGCGCCTAGGCGCCGGTTCAGCCTGCTTACCCGAAAATCACCATTTAAACCCCAATTAGCCATTTTTGACGCCTAAGCTTCATCCCCTTCCTCTTTTCCGCGAAAACCCACCTTCTAAATCCATTTTGAGGTTAAAACATCAAGATTTTGAGCCCGAAATTACTTGATTTCTTCATCTCAAGGTCAAATCTACACTCTAATCCATTTATTTTTTATTTTAACCATAGTTTTTCCTATTTTTGGCTAAAAACCAAAATTTTGAGAAAAATTTTTATTTTTAATGTTTCTCCATGAATTTTTAAACTCATTTTAAGTTTCTTAAGCTTAAAAAGATTTTAAATCTTTAATTCCTTAATTTATTTGTGTTTTCTTTCACGTTTAGATGGCACCAAAATCTATGCGAGGAAAGGCACGAGAAAATTTTGACAGTAGCAAGTTCGCGACTGCAGTAGCGCATTTTCGATATCACGAATTTGCGATGTCCAGAAAATTTATCTCAGAGCGAAGCTTTTACAATCCCGGTGAAATGATTGAGAACACGATTGTTGCGCACAACTGGCAATGATTCTGTTATTTCACTGTTGTTGCTGTTATTCCAGTCGTACGCAAATTTTATGCTAACTTTTTGGATGCAGAAGACTACAAAGTCTTCGTCAGAGGTGTTAGAGTAGGATTTACACCGGAAGGATCAATATTTTTTTATGGACTTCCACCTACCATCGAGTGCCACTATTCTGTATTATCTCCATCTGAGGGAGATCTTGAGATGATTATTGCTTATTTGACTGACGGCACTGGAGCTTGGAAGATCCGGAATGATAAACAGGTAAATTTCAAATCTTCTAAGTTAAATGGTATTTCAAAGGCATGGCATTACTTTATTTCTACAAGACTTATACCTTCCAATCACCTGAGCAATGTGACTAGAGATCGAGCTATCTTAAACTACTGCATTCAGGAGAGGAAGCCAATAGATGTCGGCAGTATTATTTATGATTCTGTGGAGTCTACTGCTAGATCCAGTACTTCTGTAGGACTAGGATTCCCATCTCTAATTTATACTTTATGTGCGAACAATGGAGTCACTGCTGATATCTCTGAGGAGAAGCTGAAGTCTACCAAGCCAATTGGGTAGGAGAGTGTTAGTATCTATGACCGTCTTCATGGGAAGAGATCTACAGCCCCTTCTACTTCTGCACCTACACCAGGTAGAGCTTCCACATCCAGACCTTCTACTTCTACTGCTGAGCCACCGTCTAGTTTTTGGGAATCGATGCATGATCAATTTCTAGAGCAGCAGAAGAGTTATTTCTAACTCACTGCAGAGTTGATACTATGGATAAGAAAATTGATCTCCTATCTGATTACACCCAGAGGAAGAGTGAGTATGATGCTGAGTATTCATAGTCTTTAGTTAGATTCTTGAAGGGTGAGCATGATATTCAGTTTCCCACCTGTCCTAGATTTTCACCATATGTTGATCCTAAGGATGTGGAGTTTTCTTTTGCTGATGACGATGACGAGGCTACAGACAGTGATTAGTAGCCTAATTTACCTCTGAGATGTGCTGAGTCTGTTGTTAGTTTAGTTTTTGTTTGCTAGTACTGATTGTTGTTTGTTTTTTGCTAGTTTAGATTTGTTTATGAGACTTTGTATGAATTGTTTGATGTTGAGACTGTTTTAGATATTTAGTTGCAGACTGAAATTTGAATGAATTTGTGTTTATTTTTGTTTCAGCCTACTGCTTAGTATTCTAGAATAGTTAGTAATGTTATTCTATTTCTGTTAGTAATATAGTTATTTAATTCAACTACTGCTATATAAATTTTTTTAAAAAAAAATTTTGAGCCTGCTTACTTTTATATGCTTCATTATTTCTGTAATATTCATAAAAAGCATGTGTAGAAGTAAATTATATTTTTTTCTAGAACTTTTTTTTTACATGCTTATAAAATTCCTTTTTAAATTATACTTTTCTTTCTCTCATACTTCATTTTTTATTATATACCAAAACTTAAGTTTGGGGGAAGGGAAAAGCCATGCAAATTTAAATTTTATTTGTCATTAATAAACTAATATTTTCTAAAAATAATCTTAACATAACATAAGGAATGAAGAATCTATTTAAGATCACTTAAATTTTTGAAATTATAAATAATTTTGTGGACTTAACCAAAAATTTAATAACTTTGATTGATTTTAAGAATAGAATTATTTAACTTAAAGAAGAATAAGATTAAGAAATTTTTCTATTCATAATAGAAATAATTGAATTTTAGAAGTATTAAGAAATCAAAAATTATAACTTGAAAAAGAAAAGATTGAAAGTCTTTTTGAAATTCTATTCATGTTATAATAATTAAGTGAAAATGTAAAAGTTTGAAAATATAAGTTAAGGATAGTGAATTTCAAAATCATTAACAGGCTATCCAGATATAGTAATCCTCACTGTGAAAAAAAAAAAAAAAAAAAAAGAGGAGAAGCTTGAGGAGATGCCTAATCAAAAATTGGCTTCACTTGAATTATCTTATATGAAGAAAACTAGTTACATACTTTACTTAATTTTTATGCATGAATCTTTATTTAGGTAGGACTTTTTCATGAAAATCTTTTTCTTATAAATAATCTATGTGATCTTAATATAATAAACTTCTATTATTTTTGAAATGAATGAAAAATTTTTGAAGTCTTATGACTTGGTAGTTGAATATTCTTTAAATTCTTAAAATTAAACTTAGAGTGAAATTTGGTTAATGATTCACTAAAGTCTTTATAAGATCAAAAATTACAAGGAGTCTTAAATATTTATCTTTCATTCCAAATGTTATACATTTTATATAGTAAAAAGGATTACTTGAGGACAAGTAACATTTAAGTTTTGGGGATTTTGATCCATGAAAAAAATACCCATTTTTATGCCTTGATTTTTATCAAATTTTTAAGGATATTACGCTTTAATGAAAGGTATTTTTGTGTTTTTAGATATAGGTGATGGAAAAATATTCAAGAAGCAAAAAGAGTGAAAAAGGAGCAAAAATGGAGCCAAAATGCAAAATTGTCAAAATTATTGGTCTGGCGCCTAGGCGCCAGAATTCGGCGCCTAAGCGCCAGGTTGATACGAGATCTGTCAAGATTTTTGATGACTTTTGGACAGTTATTTTGACGGTGTTAGCGGTTATTAGACCTTCTAGAAGACTGGAAGTTATTCCTGGTTTATAGGACATGTGATACAATGTATTTAGACGATTGGAAACAGTTTTAATCGTGAAGAGGTGCGATCCAAAGTGAAGAGGTGCGAAGAACTGGACGCAGAGTCCGGCGCCTAGGCGCCAGACACACCTTCTAGAAGATTCATTGAATGTGGCACATTTTCAAGAGGTGCCTTGAGGCAACTCTTGAAGCCTATAAATAGGAGGGTACTCCTTCAGAAAAAATCCCCCCCCTATCTAGAGCCCCATCTAGAGAGAGAAATAGACAGATACCTTACTGCCATATTTTACTATCCTTCATAAATTAGTTAGTTATTTTATTTAAAGTTTGTATTGAGAGTTTAAAGAGTTGGTGCTTTTGAAGTTTATTTGCTTTGGAGTCAGAAGAATTCATAGGTTCAGTAGGAGAAACACTTGAGATAAGTATTTGTAATTTTATTCAAAGTTTCATTATCATGTTTTATTGTTTAAATTCAATGTGTTCTGAGTTGTTAGTTTACTATCTTCTTTCAATTATAAAAATATAAATAAGATAATATAAAATTCATTGGAGAATTAAAAACTATTTATATTTTAAAACATTGTGATGATATTAATACCAGATCTTAATTTACTGTTTAAATTGGCCATTTAAATTGTTAAAATCTGTTGAAGAGTTTTGATACCTAGAAAGAGATGAATTCTTAACTAGTAGATATCACATGAATCCTTGGGTAGTCGAAGGCCTTGTGCGGGTTATTCAAGGTGAAGTGCAAATAAATAGGAAGATATTATATAATGGGCGTAGAATTGATAAGTTTTTAGAGTGACATACTAAATTCTTATGATTTGGTTTATAGAGAAGGAAAGGGTCACTAGTAGGGCCGACCATAGCCACCCTTGGACATCTAGTAGTGTGAGCCTAGATTAACCCATTCTACTAACAATACATCCGAACATGATCTATAGGCTAGCCAATGTTCTTTACACCTGGATTAAAGGGTAAAGAATATGAATGCTTCTATTTGACACAATACCATAAATTTATAATCTCCACGAATATTATTATTATCTTAGAAAATTTGGATTAATTGAAAGGAAGAAAGTTGTTTTCTTATTGCTATTTTACATCAATCATTTCATTACTGCTTTACTATTGCATCTAGTAAATTAAAAATATCAAATTTATAACTATAAAAGAAATACTTAAAAATAAAATTAAAATATTTAAAAATCCATAACTCACTCCTCGTGGGATCGATACTGGGGTCTTTGTTTCAAAGCCCTATATTACTTGATACGATACATATACTTGCGTAGTACCCCTAGTGTGTAAAATATTTTCGATAAAATTATATTTATATGCACTATCTGCTATTATTATCTATTACATATATTTGAAAGCATTAATTATTATATTTGTCATCAGCAGACTGCGGGTCATGTTTTTGGCACCGTTGTCAGGGATTGAATTTTTAGTAGGCATATATTTAGCGTGGGTCAGGTAGCTAGAAAAGGTCTCTCTAAAATAATAGGTATTTCTTTATCTTCTTCCATATCTAGTACAATGAAATCCACAGGTAAGATAAATTTATCTACCTTAACAAGAACAACCTCTATAACTCCTTTAGGATAAGTGATAGATCGATCAGCTAACTGAAGGGTTACAGTGGTGGGAGAAATCTCTCCTTCAGATCCAGAACTACGCATAAAAATAAATTAAAATCTTTTTTGTATTTTTTATATATATATCTTTTATTATTTTTTAAAAAATAAATTATATTTAATTTGAGAAATATAAAAATTATCTTTTTAACTTTCTTACTTATTTTCTTAATTCTTCCTCAGCAACGGCGCCAAAAACTTGATGCGACTTTATATATATATACTTTCTAATGCAAGAATTTGATACCACTGCTAGAAGATTTAATCCCTTGTAATGGTGCCAAAAAACTTGATGCAACTACACTTTTACTTATGTAAGAATTTTTGAATTTATGTTTAAATTTTATATTAATTTTTGTAAAAAGTCACAATTTCAAACGCAAGTATACGTATCGTTTCAAGTAATACAGGGCTCTAGTGGAGTCCTGGTTATCGATCCCACAGGGAAGATTTTGAGGAAATTAAGAAATATTTTTAGATTTTTCAAATTAAAAGTAATTTTTATTTCTTTTCAAGGTTTTGATTTTAGATAAAGTTTTTACTAAAAGCAAGTAAGCAGTAATAAAATAAAAATAAATGCATGTATAAATAAATAAAACAACTTTCTCCTTTTCAACTAATTCAAGATTTTTAGAATAATTATCATTTGTAGAGAATATAGATTATGGAATTGTGCCAAATAGAAGCATTCATATTCTTTACCCTTTGGTCAAGGCATAAAGAATATTGACTAATCTATAGATCGGTTCAGGATTTTTTATTAATAGAATGGGTTAATCTAGGCTCACACTACTAGATGTCTAAGGGTAGCTATGGTCGGCCCTACCAGTGACCCGTTCCCTTTCTATTGACCAAATTATTAGAATTTAGTCTGTCACTCTAAAAACTAATTAATTCTGCGCCCAATAAAGCATATCTTCCTATTTATTTGCACTGCACCTTGAATAACCCGCATAAAGCCTTCGATAACCTAAGGATTCATGTGATATCTAAAAATTAAGAACTCACCTCCGAATAGGTCTCAAAATTCTTCAACGGGTTTTAACAATTTAAATGGCTAGTTTAAAACGTAAACTAAGATTAGGTATTAATATCATCACAATTTTTATAAATATTTTAAGTTAAATTCTCCAACAAAATATAATTATCTTATTATCTTTTCATAGTTGAAAGGAGAAAGAAAACTAACTACTCGGAACACATTGAATTCACACAACAAAACATATTTATAAAACTTTAAACCAAGTTACAAATACTTATCTAGTATGTTTCTTCAAGTGATCTGCTGACTCCTACTGACTACAATGTATTGATGAAATACTTCAACAGTAACAACACTAATAATCTCACACTTAACACTCAAAATAAACTGAAAATAATCTCACTAAATACTAAAGAAGGTGGCTCCCTAAAACTATTTTCAAACTTGGAGAGCTTTGGGTGGATTAGGTGTCTGGAGGCTAAAGGGTGCGATTTTCTCTGTAGAATGGGCTCCTATTTATAGAGCTCTGAATTTGACCAGGGGTTGCTTAAGGCACCTCTTCAAAATTCGTTCAAATACAATGTATCTTCTAGAAGGTAACTATCGCGCCTAGGTGTCGGGATCTGGCACCTAGGCGCCTGACTCCGTGACCAGGTCTTCGCACCTCTTCATTTTGGATCGCACCTCTTCGTGATTAAAACTGTTTCCCTGTGTTCAAATGCATTGTATCGCATGTCCTATATATTAGGTGTAACTTTCAGTCTTCTAGAAGCTCTGATAACCGCTTAACACCATCAAAATAACTACTCAAAGTCGTCAAAAATCTTATCTGCATCTGTATCGAACTAGCGCTTAGGTGCCGAATTCTGGCGCCTAGGCGCCAGGCCTATAATTTCAATAATTTGCTCTTTAAGCTCAATTTTTGCTCCTTTTTGCTCCTTTTTCCTTCTTGAACTCTTTTTTTATCTCCTACATCCAAAAACATAAAAATACCTTTCATTAAAGCATAATATTCTTAAGAATTGAATCATAAATAAGGCAAAAAATAGGTATTTTTAAAGTGGATCAGTACTCTTTTAAGGGTAAAGAAACATTTATGCTCCTATTTGGCACAATAACATAAATATTTATTCCATATCATCCACACATCATATTCTCATTGCAAGAGGAAAGATACTTTTCTCATATATCAAAAACCTTTCAAATATATAACTTAGTGTGTGTCTGTTAGTTAATTATGTTTTCAAAGTTATTAGAAGTAATTGTAGTTTGATTAATTGTTACTGTTTTCTGCATAGTGGTAGTAGATATAAGTATTAAACTTTAAGTGCAATTTGAGTATCGGATTTCAGTGCTACATTATCTATTGTGAAACACTTTCTTCTACTTAGTAGCTTCCCCGTGGGATGGATACCCAGGACTCCATTAGAGCCCTGTATTACTTGATACGAAACTTATAGTTACGTTGAGTGCTTGGAATTTATAAAATCATTATAAACATATAAAAATTTAAGTTCATAAATTCTTGCAATATAAAAGTTTGTAAAACATCCCGGTCAAGTTTTTGGCGCCGTTGCCGGGGAAGGTAACGAAGTAACTAAGTATGGAAGGAAGTATAAACGGTATTTATTGATAATATAGTAACAGAAAACCTTTACTTTGTAGTGTGAAATATTGTGTTTGTTTACTTTTTAAAAGTATTTGTGTGATTGTATATGCGTCATAGTAGATCTATAGGTTTAGTGCCTTACGATTCGGAGTTAGAGCGTACTGTCATAAAAATTAAAAAATAGCAAAAACAAATTGAAAATACTTGTGAAATGGCGAATAATCAAGATAATCAGAGAAATGATAATGGAAATTTGCCTAGACCTTTAAGAGATTATGCTAACCCAACAGCAGATGAAATTCACATAACTATTCAATATCCGGATGTTGTTGCTAATTCATTTGAACTTAAACCTGCTATTATCCAAATGGTACAAAATAATCAATTCGGAGGAACACCTAATTAGGATCCAAATTTACATCTCACTAATTTTTTAGAATTGTGTGCTACTTTTAAATATGACGGAGTGTCTAGTGACGTTGTCAGACTTAGACTTTTTCCTTTTTCATTACGGGATAAAGCTAAGGCGTGGTTAAACTCGTTAGCACCTGGATTTATTAGAACTTGGGAAGAATTATCTCAGAAGTTTCTATCAAAATATTTCCCTCCATCAAAGACTGCTAAACTAAGAAATGATATTACATCTTTTTGTCAGTTTGAAGGAGAGTCAATATAAGAAGCTTAGGAGAGATTTAAAGATCTTCTTAGGAAGTGCCCACGTCATGCTTTACCAGATTGGTTAATAATTCAAACATTTTATAATGTATTAGTGGGATCATTGAGATCTATTACAGATGCTGCTGCTGGTGGATCGTTAATGTCAAAACCTTTCGATGAAGCATATGCATTAATTGAAGAAATGGCTACTAATAATTTTCAATGGCCCTCTAAACGGGTGAGCTCATGATTCAGATATGATGACTATGGTAGTTTCTCAATTTGCAGCCCTTTCTAAGAAAATAGATCAATATGGAATGAATTATTCTCAACCACCTCAAGTGTTGGAGGAAAATTCATTTGGACAGAACAGAATCTAAAACACCTTATGAGACTTTAAATGCTATTAACAAACCTAAAAATCCTTATTCGAATTATTATAATTCTGGTTGGAAGAATCGCCCAATTTTCAATTGGAATAATAACAATGCCAATGTTAACCCACATTGGGGTAACAGTTCTATAAATCTAATTGGAAATTCGAACAATCAAGGAAATACCAATTTTAAACTATCTTATATTCCTAGATTCAATAGTAACCCGTAATTTGAGGATAAGAAGTTGTCTACTGAAGAAATGATTCTGATTATGGTAAATCAATTACAAGCTCAAGGTGTTGCTATGAAAAATATTGAAAATTAATTGGGGCATATTTTCACTGCACTTAATAATAGACCTTCTGGAACACTTCCAAGTAACGTTGAGATCAATCCAAAAGATCAAAACAAGGAACAACTTAAGGCTATTCAATTAAGGAGTGGAAAAGAATTGGAAACTAGAGTGCAAAAATAAGTTGAAACAGAAAAGGAGAAGGTGGAAATCGAAAAAGGTTCAAACAAGATTTATCCAGACCTGGATTATCCTCTTGAGCTAATGAAGATAACTGTTGAAAAACCACCACCTCTATTTCCTCAAAGATTGAAGAAACAAAACAAGGATAACAGATTTGGAAAATTTTTGGAGATCCTTAAGAAATTAACAATAAATATTTCTTTTGTTGAAGCATTAGAACAGATGCCTGACTATGCCAAGTTTATGAAGGATATCCTGAGAAAGAAAATAAAGTTTACAGATCATGAAATTGTTGCACTTAGCGGAGAGTGTAGTGCAACTATTCAGAAGAAGCTTCCGAAAAAACTTAAAGATCCTGGTAGTTTCACTATTTCGTGTGCTATAGGTGAAAATTTTTCGAAAAAGCCTTATGTGATCGGGGAGCTAGTATTAACCTTATGCCTTTATCAACTTCAAATGGTTGGAAATAAGAGAAATTTCTCCTGCATCTGTGTCTTTTCAGTTGGCTGATAATTCCATTACTTACCCTAAAGGAGTGGTGGAAGATTTGTTAGTGAAAGTGGATAAATTTATCTTTTCTGTGGATTTTATTGTACTTGATATAGAGGAAGATAAAGAAATTCCAATCATTTTGGGAAGATCATTTCTTGCTACTGGAAGAGCAGTAATTGATGTTCAAAAGGGAGAATTAACTATGAGAGTTAATGATCAAGTGGTGACCTTTAATATTTTGAAATCTATGAAGTATCCCTCAATGGAAAAAGATAATGAATGTTTTAGGATGGAAGTTTGAGAACATTTGAGAAACGATCATTTTAAGAATATATTTGAACAAGAAGTAAAGTATGAAAATATGTTTGAAGAAGAAATTGAAATTGAAGAAAATTCAAATAGTAAGAAGAATGAAGATTTGGAGTATGTTCAAGAGAGATTCGAAGTATTATACACTATGAAAGGTGGAAATAAAAGCTTAATTTCATCTATAATAAAACCTCCTGAAATTGAGATGAAAATTCTCCCTAATAATTTAAAGTGAATGTTTTTAGGAGAATCATCTACCCTACCAGTTATTGTATCTTTGGAGTTAAACGATTATCAAGAATAGAAGTTGTTGGAAACGTTAAAAAGATACAAGAAAGCTTTTGGTTGGACTTTGGCAGATATTAAAGGAGTTAATCCTTCGATTTGTATGCACAGAATTTTATTAGATGAAGAACATAAACTGAGAGTTGATCCGCAGATAAGATTGAATCTAATAATGAAAGAAGTAGTTAAGAAAGAAATTTTAAATTGGCTGGATGCTGGAATTATTTATCCTACTTCGGATAGTGCTTAGGTGAGTCCAATACATTGTGTACCGAAAAAGGGAGGAGTGACTGTTCAAGTGAATGAATGTAATGAAATTATACCCACCAGACAAATTAATTGATGGTGAATTTGTATTGACTATAGGAAATTAAATGTCGCCGTCAGAAAAGATCACTTTCCTCTTCCTTTTCTCGATCAAATGCTAGATATACTTGCTTGACATAAGTACAACTACTTTCTGGATGGATATACTGGTTACCATCAAATACCTATTGCTCGTGAGGATCAAGAAAATACAACATTTACTAGCCCTTATGGAACCTTTGTTTTTCAAAGAATGTCTTTTGGACTGTAATGCACCTGCAACATTTCAGAGATGCATGATGTCTATCTTCAGTAGTATGATAGATAATGTAATAGAATTTTATGGATGATTTCTCTGTATTCAGGACTTCATTTAAAATTTGCTTGGAAAACTTAGCAAAAGTTTTGGAGCTCTGCGAGAAAACAAATCTAATTCTGAATTGGGAGAAATGTCAATTTATGGTTGTAGGAGGAATTGTGCTTGGGCATAAAATTTATGAATATGGTATGGAGGTCGATCCTGCTAAAATTAGAGTGATTGAGAGATTGTCGCCACCCAATACTGCGAGAGAGGTGAGGAGTTTCTTAGGACACGCTGGATTACAGGCGATATATTAAAGATTTTTTAAAATTACCAAACCTTTGTGCCGACTTTTAGAAAATGATAGAAAGTTTGATTTTAATGATGAATGCTTGATTGCTTTCGAATTATTGACAAAGAAATTAATCACTGCACCTATAATTGTTTCACCAGATTGGGAGAAACCATTTGAACTTATGTGTGATGTGAGTGCTTTCAAAGTCATTTACTATGCTAGTAAAATTCTTAATGAGGCTCAAATTAATTATACCACTACTAAAAGAGATTTATTAGCTATAGTATTTGCTTTTGAAAATTTTAGACCTTATTTAATTGGAACTAAAAGTGTTGTGCATACAAACCATTCGGCTATCAAATATTTAATGCAAAAGAAGGATGCGAAACCTAGACTAATTAGATGGATACTTCTTCTGCAAGAATATGATTTTATGATAGTTGATAAGAAGGGAGCTGATAACCAAGTAGCTGATCATCTGTCAAGATTAAAATATGATAAATTATCTGAATTTTAGAAGGAAGTTACAGAAATTTTCCATGATGAGCAACTTTATACTATTATGGGAAGCAATTTGCTTGGTATGCTGATATTGTGAATTATATTGTAAGTGATATTGTAACACTTGATTTAACAAGGCAACAACAAAAGAAGTTTAAATATGATGCAAGATTTTATTTTTTGGATGATCCCTATCTATATAAACAGTGAAAGGATCTGATTACTAGAAAATGTGTGCCACAAGAAGAAACAAATTTGATTATTCAACGATGTCATGATTCTGAATTTGGAGGTCATTTTGGTGCTAATAAAACTGCTTTTAAGATTCTACATTCTAGATTTTATTGGCCTACACTTTTTAGAGATGTTTATAGATATATTAAATCATGTGATCGATGTCAGAGAGTATATAATATCTCTAAAAGAAATGAAATGCCTCTAAATTATAATGTGGAAGTTGAAATTTTTTATGTATGGGGATTAGATTTTATGGGACCATTTACTCCTTCATTTGGAAATTTATATATATTGGTTGTCGTTGATTATGTCTCGAAATGGATTGAAGTTATTGCTTTACTTAGATGTGATGATCGAAGTGTTTCAAAATTTTTAAAGAAAAATATATTTAAAAGATATGGAATGCCGAGAGTGATCATAACTGATGGTGGATCCCATTTCAGGAATAATCAAATTAAGAGATTGATTGAGCAATATAATATTATTCATAGAATCTCTACTGCTTATCATCCCCAGACTAATGGTTTAGCTGAAGTGTCTAATCTTGAAATTAAAAGAATTTTGGAGAAAACTATATATAATCATAAATTAGATTGGTCTGCATGATTAGATACTGCATTATGGGCTTATAGAACTGCTTTTAAGACCCCTATTGGAATGTCTCCTTATAGACTAGTGTTTGGTAAGACTTGTCATTTACCGGTTGAATTGAAGCATAAAGCATATTGGGCGATAAAAGAGTTGAATTTTAATTTGAAAAATGCTGGAGAAAAAAGATTTATGCAATTGAATGAATTAGAAGAGATTAGAAATGCATCTTATCACAATGATAGGATATATAAAGAGAAAATGAAAATATGGCATGATCAGAAGATATTGAAAAGGAAATTGAAATTTGGACAAAAAGTTTTGTTATACAACACAAGATTGAAGTTATTTCCTGGAAAGCTCAAGTCTAGATGGTTAGGACCTTTCACAGTTGTAAAAGTTCATTCTTTTGGAGCTATTGATATTAAAGATCCTGATACTGGAAAGATTTTCAAAGTTAATGGGCATCGATTAAAGCCTTATTTTGACGTGTTTCAACCTGACTTCAAAGAGGTTTTAATGCTGAGTCATCTCGATTAACTGTATGGTTTTTCGGGCTGACGACTTTAGACCAAGCGCTTTATAGGAGGCAACCCATATGTATCTTTGTGGTGTGTTTGCTTGTTTGATGTAGTTGTGCTTTTTAGATAGTTATTTTTGAATCCTAATTGCTCCTAAATACTTTTAAAATGGATAAATATTGGATCGAATTGAGAAATTGGAATATTTTGGGCCAAACAAAGTTTGGTGAGAATTTTTTACCACTGGCGCCGCCGGCCCCAAAATGGGAGCCGCCGACGCCCTATCATAGAGAATTGCTGAACTTACAGGTTTGAGTGCCGCCGGCACCCAAAACCTGTTGACGGTTTTTCAAGTTTCAAAATGTGATTTTTGGCGGTTTTGATCGGGATCTTCGTCCTTATAACTCCCTAAACTCCATTTTAGACTTCAAAACTCCATAAAAAAGAAAACTACAATTCTCAATTTGCATCCCATGGATTCCTACTCTATAGAAACCTCTCGATCTCGCATTTTTAACCGATAGAAGTTTATAAGTTTCGAGGTGCAGCGATTGTTCAACAAAGTGATGATGAAGAGGAGGATTATTAAGGAAATAGGCTTCATAAATTAAGGTATGGATAATCCTACTAATAGAATTGAAGAGATAATTAAAGAGAGACGTTGGGAAGTGCTTTGCTACACTACCACTGCCGTAGTTGTTCCTGTCGTGAAAGAATTATATGCAAATCTTCACGGGATCAACCAAGGGTTCGTCTATGTGCGAGGTAGGTTTATGCAATTCACTCCTGCAAGAATTAACGATCTTTTCATGATTGAGAATGTACCTATTTTCCATTATTCTAATTTCATTGCCACACGAGATAATATAAATAATGTGTATCGATAATTGACGGATGAGAATGAGGATTGGGAAATTAGAGAAAATGTATATATTAGTTTCCCATCTGCGTCTCTGAATCCAATGTCAAAGTAGTGGCACTACTTTATTTATGCAAAGTTATTTCCAACATTGAAGATTAGTAAGGTAACCAAGGAAAGTGCCATTTTGAATTCTGTATTCAAACTGGGAGGCCGATTGACATTGGTAATATAATTGTGAAATCAATTTTAGGATTAATTGTTCATGGATCTAAATATGGGCTTGGACATCCGTCCACCATATTTATGTTATGTAGTCAATCACAAGTTCCATATGAGAGTTGGGAAAAGGTTCTTCTTCCATGGAGGCCTATTGATCCAACTAATCCTTATGACTACCAAACAGTGGGAGATGAAGATGATATGAATTTGCTTGCTGATCAACCAACACAGACTTCACAACCGATTCAACCCTATTTTCCTAAAGGTTCCAGAATGATATTGAAGATCATCAAACAGTTGGAGAAATAGGAACAGAACGTTATGAATGCAATGAATAACAATTTTGATTTATTCGATCATATAGATTGGAGAATGAAGGAATAATTCGATCACACTGGTCGAATTGAGATGGGCTTGATTAACCTGATGAAGAAGAACGCAGTGATTGCTGAAGAATCATCTGACAAATTTTCATTTCGTCCATTTTACAATTTGTTCATGCATCAGCAATCAATTGGAGACATTAGAGGAGAGGATAGTTCTGAAACTGATGTGGAGTAATTATTGGATTCTACTTATGTTTGTTGTGTGTTTAGTTTGCTTTGCTTAATTATGCTTGGTTTGTGTAGTATTTACTTTGCTTTGCTTTGTAATTTGAATTTGGATTTGTATATGCTTATTTTCATTGTGTGCTTAGATTTTAGTATTTGCTCATCGTAGCGTACTTGCAACACTAAACATCTAAGAGTTGTTGGTTTTGTTTGAATGAACATATTTAGTGTTTATATTGTAACTTAGATTTTATATATATAATTTTGTTGTGTATTGTTTGTGTAAAGAATTGTGTTAATTATTGCTAGTGAGATGAAGCAAATGCCTATTGAAGTGTTAAACATCATTATGGAAGTCGAAACGATCGAAATTATGAAAAAATTTTCGGACCCAGAAAAAATTTTGGACTGGCGCCGCCGGCGCCCAAATCCAGAGAGATTGGCATATTTTCTAAAATAGAGCGCCGCCATTGCCCAAACACAGTAAAAGGCTGAAAGCCCTCGATTTCACGATTTTTACCCTGGGACCCGTAGATTTTTCCATTGCTTTCGTCTTCCTCCTCCATTTTCACGATTTTGAAGATCTAGGGCTTGCTAGATCTCGGATTTGAGGTGATTTTAAAGCTTTTCGACACTAGATCTACACTTCTCTTGGTAAGAGCTTCACTTTAAGTTAAAAATTTTTTATTTTCACCATGGAAATCTCTCACATTTCTTAGGTTAGAATTTTTAGATTTTTAAAGAGATTTTGAGATTTCCATGATGAAATTTGCTCTTACTTGTTTAGTATAGTATTTGGAGTTTGTTACATTGTGAATTTGGGATTTATTGGAATTTTCTTGCAAATTTTTAGAAATTCACATGGTTCCAATGTTGAGTAAAGGGAAGAGAAAATTGGATTTTGATGAAGAAAATTCGTTAATATTAAAGCGCAATTTCGCTTTAACTCTTACCTTTACAATAAGAAGTTTATCCAGAATCGAGCTTTTGATAGTCCTGGTGGATTTGTAGAATAGTTAATTGCAGAGCGGAATTGGGAAGGCTTTTGTTATTTTACTGTGAATGCTGTTATGGGAGTTGTTAGAGAGTTCTATGCTAATGTGTCCTGGACTGAGACTGAGTATGTGTTAGAGGAAAAATGGTTGAGTTTACTCCTCAGCGTATCAATGCTTTTTATGAGACTCGGGAACCATTTGTTTGTGAATATGAAAACTATGATACTTGAGGGGAAAATATGAGAGAAGTTATTGCTTTTTTGACAGATGGAAGAGGGGAATGGAAAGTAAGTAAAAAACAATTGATTAACTTCCCCGCATCCACATTGAATGTTGCATCAAAAGTTTGGCATTATTTCATCTCTGCAAGACTTTTACCTTCTTATCACCACAGCGAAGTTACAAGGGATAGAGCAATTCTGAACTATTGTATTCAGAAGATGAAAAAGATTGATATTGGAGCTATTATCTACAAGAACATTCAGACTATTGCTAGAGGCGAGACCACTAGTGGATTAGGGCATCCTGCCTTAGTTCATGCCCTGAGTTGAGAGTAGGAGTACTGATATTCCTACTACTAGTCATGATGTTCCGTCTACATCTAAGCCGCCTACCTTATCTGATATTATGGAGCAGCTGAGACTACAGAGTGCTAGTGTTGATAGACTCCATGGTAAGATGGATGTGTTCGAGGCTAGGAGTGATGTGAATGACTATTATCTATAGAGGAGAGTTGAGTTTGATATTGCCTATTATGATGCTCAGGTCAGATTTATGAGGGGGTCTGATGTGACATTTTCATCTTGCCCCAGTTATACACCATATAGACCTGACCCTACTGATGAACCTGCTGATGACCCTGCTGATGATCTTGGTGATGGAGATTGGTAGATTGTTTGTTTCTATTTCTATTTTTTTTATTTTGTTGTGTTATACTGTTGTGATGTAGTAGTTATTTGCTTTTCATGTAATGTGTAACCGTCTTGGTGTACTGTTATGTTGTATTGAAAAATTGAAATTGTTAGATGGACTGTGTAGTACTGTGATAGTTGGTTTAGTAGTTATAGTGTTTGTTGGATGTTTAGATGTTTAAAATTAATTTCTCTTTACCCATGCAAATGTTTTAAATATTTATATCACTCTTACTAACTGTTTCATGCCTGCTAGTTGTAAATTTTGACTAATACCAGATAGCTGATGAAGATTTTAAAATTCCAGCACATAAAGGTTAGTTTCTTTTACTCTCTACTGTTTCAAATTTATTGAAAAATTTAAGTTTGGGGGAGGGTAGAAAAATATTAACTCTTATTTGTTCTCAATTATTATATTTTCAAAAATTATTATCATAACTTCTGGCAGTTGAACCTCACTGTAAGTAACTAAAACTTTTTATTTCAATTGAATATTATGGAAGGATAGGATGAAAATTTTTAGTAATAAAGGTTAATTTTATAGAAGTAAGATATTTGGTATGAAAGGATTTGATTATAGTCAACTATTTAAAGTAAAGAAAATAATATTTTTGAAATGTTAAGAGACTTAAAGTATCGTGTGTTAAGAAGAGATTGTGACTTTATGATGAATAATAAAGCTCATACCTAATTATAAAGTAAGGAGATATTTCAAGTTTTGAACTTTAGAAAGAGGAGAGTGAAGTTCAAAATCATTACAGGCTATCCAGATATAGTAATCCTCATTAAAAAAAAGAAGAAGAAAAAAAGAGAAAGAAAGGAAAAGATGGATTGAAAAATAATCCCAAAAGAAAAGAAAAAAAGAAAGAAAATTGTTTATGAGGAGAAGCTTGAGAAGATGCCTAATCAAAAATTGGCTTCACTTGAGTCACCCTAAAGGGAGAACTTGATTTCATTTCTGAATTTATATTTTAAGTATTGGCCTACATTCTGATGAAGTTAGCATGAACTCATTTTTCACATAATCTTTTAAGGTACTTTTAATGTGACAAATTATAGTTTATCTTGAAATAAATAGAAGACTAGAACTTTAGACTTGATTATTGAATATTCTTATACCTGTAGTGTTGACCTGAGTTACTAAATTTCTTTCTGAAAATCTAACCAATATATTCTTTTGAATGAAAATTTTTAGTATCTTGCAGATAAATAGTGCATTGCCTATTGTTATATTTTTATGTAGTAAAAGGATTACTTGAGGACAAGTAATAGTTAAAGTTTGGCGGATTTTGATGCACCAAAAATATATATTGTTTTTCTATATAATTTTACCTATTTTGGGTGATATTGCACTTTAAAGAAAGGTAATTTTTATAATTTTTGTAGGTATGATGATTTTAGGTGATTGGAGTGAAAAGAAGCGAAAAGGAACGAATTTGGAGCAAAAATGAGTAAAAAGGAGCAAAAAAGAGGAAAACAGGTTCTGGCGCCGCCGGCGCCATTTTCCAGAGAGCTCCAAAATAATTCGGATGACAGAGCGTCGCCGGCGTCTTATCGGACGCCGCCGGTGCCCAATGTTGGTGGAATTCAAATTTGAGGAGTTTTGGCAACTTTTTGAAGGGATGCATATGGAAACTCTTGGGATTTCGTTTCTAACATATAAGTAACTGTTTTTGGACAAAAATTGTATGGGTTTTGTGTGGTTTTTGAGTGTGTCTTGTGTATTTTAGGATTCTAGTGAGTTTTGAGTGTTAGGAATTAGGAGAAGAGTGTGTAGAAGTGAGAATTTGAAAGGGATTCTTCTCTAAGGAGTGAAGGAGGAGTAAAGTGAGAGATTGCTTCTTCCTTTCCATTCTAAAGAGAGAATCAAGTGTTGCAAAGAAGATAAAAAAGGATTCAAAGGAACTTTAAAGGAATTGCATTGGGGAAGAGAAAGAGATAAGTTGTATTTTCTTTTGTGGTTTGTATGACTTTTCTTTTATATATAAAATCCATGTTTTATTATATTTTCTTCATGAATTCTGAGTAGTCTCTTTTGTCTTTCTTCTTGCATAGAGATGTGATGATGGATTGATGTGGATTTGAAGTGCTTTTAATGTATTGAAGAAATTGTGATGGTTTTTCATTTCAAACTTAATTTACTTTTCGATCTGGCTAATTGAATTGTTAAAATATGTTTTTGAACATTAATTCTGAAAGGATTTAGTGTCCTACAACAATAATGAAGAATCCATTCAATTTCCATGGATGAATTGTGTAGTTCATGGGAATTGAGTGCAAATAAATAGGGAAATGTGTTTTGATGGACTTCAATTTGGAGGTTTCAGGGTGACAGGCTGAGATCCTCAAATTGGTCCTAAGATTAGTAACTAAACTTGAAGGATAGCCTTCAGGTGAAGGGTGAGTGGGAGCTCCGTAGTGAGAGCCGGTATCCTCCCAACCTAGCCTTAGATTTAGTGACTAAACTTAGGATATGTCAATGTTCTTTTCATGCTTGGAAGAGGGGGTACTCTTTTAAGGGTAAAGAAACATTTATGCCCCTATTTGACACAATAACATAGATATTTATTCCATATCATCCACACATCATATTCCCATTGCAAGAGGAAAGATACTTTTCTCATATATCAAAAATCTTTCAAATATATAGCTTAGTGTGTGTCTGTTAGTTAATTCTGTTTTCAAAGTTATTAGAAGTAATTGTAGTTTGATTAATTATTACTATTTTCTGCATAGTGGTAGTAGAAGTAAGTATTAAACTTTAAGTGCAATTTGAGTATCGGATTTCAGTGCTACATTATTGTTGACCTCATTTTCGGTGAGGTCTTTTCTTTCCTCTTAGTGCTTAGGATCTAGCCATAGGACTTCTCCTTGACTATCCTAGAAGACTAGAGATGGAACCCACCTTTTAGAAATTCAAACCAAATCTTAGTTCTCTTTGCAATCCTACATAGATGGTCATCAACCTCCAAGTCACTTGGAAGGTTGGGACCAATGTGTAGGAAAACAAAGATGAATTCCTATATGATGTTCAAGCCTTAGGACTGCCCTGGGTGGCCTGGTCTTGGTGAGGTCTGGCTGGCACACACACTGCACTCTCATACCCATCCTAAACCCTGAACAATCCCTACCCAATCTTGACTCCTGGTTCATTGGAGCACTCATGTGGTTAAGTCCAAACCCCTAGCTCCTTAGCTAAGAGGGTTAAGAACAGCCTATGAGATGTTCAAAATGGGCATTTCTTGGTCCATGGCTCACTTTAAGCTTCTTCACCCCCTTAACCTTAACCAAATTTCACTTTTACTAAAATTCCTGGTTTTGACATTGGGTCCTCAAGCCTACCTAAAATTACATAAAATACCCCTACAACCCCCAAACTCTCCAAAATTTCCCAAAATATTACCCAAAATTCCAAAAAATCCTAAAAATCATTTTGAAACAATTCCCACCTCTTAACTCCACCAAAATACCCCAATACCCTTTAAATAACCTCTAACTACCCTAAATACCCTTTTTAGCCCAAAGATCCACAAATTCCAAAAAATTCCTAAAAAATTCCAGAAAATCCTAAATATTCCCATTTTCATTTTGTCCAACTACACCATAGGCCAATTTTGTTAATTTGACCCAATTTTATCAAAACCCCCAATTTGACACATTTTTAACCTAAACGGACCCAATGTCAAACCAAATCAACCCATTTTGACCTCAATTTTGCCCAATTTCAATTCCAAACTTTAATTCAACATGCCTAATACCAATTTAAATCAAATTCAAGTCCAAATTGATTCACATTTGAATTCTATTCCATTTTAAACCTAAATACCCAATTTTGCCAATTTAATCCAAAACCCCCAATTAACCTAATGTCAACTTTTTCCTACCAAATTTCAATCCTAAACCTCCCATGGCATTCCCATGAAACCCATGCAGCCTTCAATTGTCCCAATTTGAGCCTAATCTTATCCCAAATCCACTTGAAATCCAAAATATCCTATTTTGACACAAATTGAATCTATGCCCTAAATCTACCAAATTGATTGAACTAATCCTAAAATTTCTTCCCAATTGATGTTGGGAACTCTTCAATACATTCCCCTAGACCATTTGAAAATTTCAATTGGGTCTAAACCCCACCTTAACCCAACTTGGACCCAACTTGACCCAACCTTGCCCAAATTAACCAAAATCCCAAAATCCACCTAATTGACCTCTCAATTGAACTCAAAATCACTTCTTGTCTTCATGAAACTTCTTCATGGCAATCATTTCTACAATGTTACTCAAGAAACTTGGACCTAAATCAAACTCAAACCCAAGTTAGCCCAACCTAAACCCAAATGAGCCAAATTGAACCCATGACCTAACCTAACCAAATTGAACCAAATGTGGCTAAACCAACCTTTCCACAGCCACCATTTGAACCCTAGGAACCACCCTAGATCCACCTAGCCCAAGCTAATGAGCCATGGACCAAAGGATCCCCAAATTAAGGGATTTAATTCCTTAAGTGCCTTAAACACCTTGGATCTTTACCATATTTGTTCCCTAAGCTTTAATTACTCCACTTGATGACCTGGCTGACCTAACCACTGGTTGATCTGACCCATGGTCAGCTCCCCTGCCCTTGCTGGAGGGGACCAAAATCAAGAACTACCACTAAGCTAAACTCACCCAAATCTCCCCAACTATCCACCTCAGCCAAAATTAAACTTGGAGCTCCACTGCCCTCCACCTAAGCACTTGAATTCACCCCCAATTGAACCCTGGCTCAGCCCCATGGCCCTGGCCATATAACTCACCTCTCTCGGCCATGAGAAGTTTGTTGAAAACTTTTTCATCAAAACCTATCCCAATTGCTCCCAGGGCTCCTCCCAACCAAGAGAAGCTCAGCTCCACTGCTTTCCAGCCCTCACCCCTACTGGCTGAGCTCAATTTTTGAGTTCAATCTCAGACCAAAAAAATAGGACAACCCTTGAAACTCCACCAAATTGCAATTAAATCTTCCCACACCTCACCAGAGATAGAGAAGAAGTTCCCCAGTGAAAGCCGCCTCACCAGGCCAGCTATTTCTTCTATCGGCCAGAGCTCGAAATCGGACTTGGACGAAGTCATACCTAGGCGATTCACCAGGACCAGAGGCTTCATCCGTAGGCTCCTCCAGCTCCAATGAATGTGCCGAACACATCCAATTGAGGCTTCACCTCTTGGACCAAGGTATGGAAACTTCTCTTACTCCTGAGCTTCCAGCAATTCCCCATTTAGTTTGATTCAATTTCAATGCGCTTTAACCGTATAGATGTGTAGCCCTTGCTTAGATGAGCATGTAGGAAGAAATTGCACTCGATTTGGTTAAGTATCGAGTGAGATCTTAGGGTTAGAAGTGGATGGCTCTCGGAACGCACCAGTCGTAGACGATGACCAGCAGCCGTTGGATCGAGCGTGTATCGGATGGACGGCCAGGATCGCGCAGGATAGGAGCTTGGAATCGAACCGCAGACCGCGTGGCTGCCGAGTCAGATGGTGGTGTCAAACAGGAGTGTGCCGCGTGGTGCTTCGACCCGCCATAGGTTGAGATGGCGCCGACGTGGTTAAGTAGGAAATTTTCTATTTTTTGATTTAACTAAATACCCAGAACTTTGAAAATTCATATCTTTGTGCAGAAAAATCACAAAATTAAAAGAAAAATACCCTCTTGCTCAGTAAACAGAGGAGAACAATGTGGAAAAAGAATTGATCTATTTTGTTGAGTATTTAATTTTTAATTAATTAAACACTGATCTGAGTATTTTAATTCTCCACTCACACACACAATTCACCATGGAATGAGACCATAAGACTTTTGTAGCCTCTGGTCTTGGGAACATTCTTTGAATTTTCCAAGGTCAGAGGCTATGTATATGGAAAGTTATCTATTTTTCAAATTTTTATGCTTGTTTTGATATTTTAATTCCAGTAATTAGTATAATGTTTGGAAAATTCTAAGAAAATTAGAGTAGGTTCCCTATAACTAGAGGAACTCAGCGAAATTATTTCATGAACCAAGACATTATAAATAATCCTAATAGTTCACTTGACCAAAAATTAACTTTGAATTAATTAGGGCAAACTAAAAATCAAAATAACTTGAAATCATCTCTCCACTGATCTTTAGGGTCAGAGGAAGCCTCTTAAAAAGTTTGAAATTAATAAAAAATGTTTTAACCCATTAAATGGATTTTCTAAGTAACATAGCCAAATTTGAAATTAAAAAATAAATAAAATTTAAAATACATTTCAAAATATCACTAAATTGATTTTAAGACTTCTCTGGTGTCAGAGGAATCTAAGAAAATTAAAATTAGATTTTTTTTAAAACTTCATTTTTAACCTTACTTTTAATGTTTAAATAATTAAAAATTTATAAAAATCATGAAAATATTAAAATTTATAAAAATAATTAAAATCACTTAGGAACCAACTAAAAATTTTTCCCAAGTCTCTAAGTAAGGATTTTGAATTTTAAAGGCTTATGATAATTTTTAATATTAAAAATGGATTTTCCAACCTTTTCATAAAAATAAATCTAAAAATTTAAAGAAAAATTAGAAAAATATAAAATTTGTTTCTCTGAGCTCCTTGGGATCAGAGGGATTTAAGAAATGGGGCGAAATGGGGCGAAACGCAACGCAACTGAAATGGGGCGAAACGGAGCTAAAACAGAGCCAAACGGAGCCAAACGGTGGAGCTGCGCAGAGTCATCTCGCCGACGGCGGCCTCGATCTCGCCGACGGCTAGATTTTCCCGAGGCAGTAGGAAAATGGCCAAAAAGGCCGCCAACAGGGGCCTCAAACCCGCCGACAGCGGTCCGGACGACCATGAACCAAATTTTGGAGGTTTTGGGCCAAAATTCGATGTATTTGGACGCTTTTTCGAAGGGGTGCTAAAGGAAACTCTTAGGAATTCGTCCATACTCTTTAAAAATGGAAAATTTTGGTTAGAAATGTGTAGAGAAACAATAGAAAAAGTAGAGAAAAAGAGAGGAATGTTTAGGATTCTTAGATTAAGAGTACAAATGTAGATTTCTACCCTTTTGGAGAGATTGGAGAGGAGATTTTGAGAGAATTTGTAAGGGATTTCGCTAGCATTGCATGGAGCACCGGGAGACTTTATGGGAGAGATATTAATCTTTCTTTCAAAGGGAAAAAGCTAAGTATTGTTCTTCATTATCTTATAATTTTGTAAACATTTATTTAGTGGATTTGCTTTGGTTAAATGAAGTTTCCGTTGTGTTTTCTTCGCGCTTTGTGACGTATCTCTCTTACTTTTTCTTCTTCTTTGGAAATAGCGACATGAAAAGATTATGCCATTATTTTTATTTTACTTTTCTTTTGTAATGAGTAGAAATCATGTTTAGGATTTTGTGATGCATGATAGAAGTGAATTTAATTATAAATGTGATGGTTTTTACTTGCACTTCATTTACATTGCAATAAGGGTCCATTGTAGTGTTAAAATTTGTTGTAATTGTGTTAAGTCCCAAAAGGGCATATTTAATTCTCAACAAAGTTGAACCACATTCAAATTCCATGGATGGTGTAGTTCATAGGAATTAAATGCAAATAAATAGGGAAATATAATTATTAGGCGTAGAATTGGAGTTTTTAGAGTGACAGGCTAAAATACTTAATTCGGTACTATCGTTTGGGGTGTTGAAGTGTAGATGTTAGCCCTCAGGAGAGGGGAACGTGGGAGCTCTGAAGTGGCAGCCGGTATCCTCCCAGCCTAGCCGCAGATTCAGTAAACAAACATAGGATTAGTCAATGTTCTTTATGCCTGGACCAAAGGGTAAAGAATAGGATTGCTCCTATATGTCACATACAATATTAAATGCATCTCATTCCTATACATTATCTATTTCATTACATAAGAATTGTAGTTTTTAGTATCTCAAAACTCTCCAAACCAATTCATCCAAAAAGGGTTATATTTAGAATTGTTATTTGCATTTAGATATAGTTGCTCTCTTTACATTTAACACTTGCATTTAGGAATAGTTGCTAGATAAAACACAATTTTAATCGACATTCCAAACTAAGGACTACTAATAGTAGACTAGAATTTGATTAAAGACTTCTTACTTCACTTCCTCGTGGGATCGATACTGGGGTTTTTAAAGAAAACTCTATATTACTTGAAGCGATACGTATACTTTCGTAATACCCCTAATGTGTAAAATATTTTCTAATTTTTATATCATTTAAGATTTTGCACACTAGCCGCTATTTATAAATCAGGTCAAGTTTTTGACCATCTTTTGGAAGTTAATTTACTATGTAATTACGGGTCAGCTCAAATTTTCGGCGCCGTTGCCGGGGAAGCTTCGGTAAGAACTTTAGGAGAATTTTAGTTGAAGTAATTAGGCTTAGACTTGGAAAAATGTAGTGTCGTAAAAACTCTTTTGTGTGAAAAGTGTTTTTATATGAAAAAGTGTTGTGAAAAAACTGTTTGTATGAAAAACATGGTGTTCATGAAAATGTTTGGTAGTGTTGAATATATTTCATCTATTATTTTTTTAATTGTTAATGTATTATTTTTTGTGTTATGTATGCAAAACAAAGGATCTGTAGGACTTATGCCTTATGATCCTGAATTTGAAGAAAATAAAAAAATAAAAATACAAAAAAAGACTCGAAAAACTAGAAATGGAAATGGAAAACTTTCAAGATAATAACTTGGAAAATCATCATAAATCATTGAGGGATTACATAAATCCTACGACAGATGAAATTCACTCCAGTATACAAAACCCTGTCGTAGAAGCTGACTCATTTGAAATAAATCCTGAGATTATCCAACTGATGCAGAACAATCAGTTTGGGGGAACTCATTTGGAGGATCCCTATTTACACTTATCAAATTTTCTAGAACTTTATGCTACATTTCGTTATAATGGCATGTCAGACAATGTTGTTAGGCTAAGGCTTTTTCCTTTCTCACTAAGGTATAAGGCTAAAATGTGGTTGTGCTCTTTAGCACCTGGCTCTATTAAAAATTGAGAGGAGTTAACTCAGAAATTCTTAGCTAAGTATTTTCCACCTTCAAGGACTACTAAACTTAGAAATGATATTATCTCATTTTGTCAATATGAAGGTGAATCAATATAAGAAACCTGGGAAATATTTAAGGAACTCCTAAGAAAGTGTCCACACCATGCTCTGCCCGATTGGTTAATCATTCAAACTTTTTATAATGGGTTAATAGGATCCCTTAGGTCTATAATTGATACTACCGCTGGTGGATCATTAATTTCAAAATCATTTGATGAAGCGTATGCATTAATTGAAGAAATGGCTATAAATGAATTTAGTTGCCCCTCTACAAGGGTAAATCATAAAAATATAGCTAGTGTTCATGATACGGATACGATTACAATTCTTGCATCTCAAGTTGATGCAATATCAAGGAAGTTGGACCAATTTGGAATGAACCAATCTCAATTTACTCCTGTAAGTGAGGAAAGTTCATTAGGGCCTATGATTGATTCTAAATTATCATATGAGACTTTAAATACAATAAACAACCCATATTCTGACTTTTACAACCCAGGTTGGAAGAACCACCCTAATTTTAACTGGAATCATATTACTGATGGTGGAAACCAACAATGGGAAAATAATCATGCAAATCCTAATGGAAGTTGGAATAATCAGAGGAACGCAAACTATAAATGTCTATGGAAGAAGTGGTATTGCAAATGGGAAACCAGTTGCAAAGTCAAAATACTGCGATTAGAAACATAGAGAATCAACTGGGATAAATTGCTAATTCACTTAGCAATAGACATCAAGGAACACTTCCTAGCAACAATGAGATCAACCCTAAAGAGAACACTAATGAACAAATAGAAGCTGTCCAATTAAAAAGTGGAAGAGAGATAGAGGATGTGGTTAGAAAAGAGAAAGATGTTGTGAGAGAAACAAAGAAAACTAAAAGATCTGAAGAACATGTTTATAAGGATCTGGAAAAATTAATATCTCCAACTAAAATCAGTTTGGAAAAACAACCACATCTATTTCCTCAAAGACTTAGACAGCATGAGTTGGATAAAAAATTTTCAAAGTTTATTAAAGTACTTAAGAAGTTAACGACAAATATTCCTTTCACTGAAGCTTCGGAACAGATGCCAAGTTATGCAAAGTTTATAAAGGATATATTGAATAAGAAAAGGAAATTTGGGGATTATGATATAGTTGCACTAAGTGAGGAGTGCAGTGCCATACTTCAGAAAACATTTTCTCGGAAACTTAAAGATCCTTGTAGCTTTACAATTCCTTGTGCAATTGGAGAAAAATTATGTGGAAAAGCTTTATGTGATTTAGGAGTGAACATTAATGTGATGCCTCTATCTATATTTAGAAGGTCAGGTTTAGTTGATATTTCTCCCACTACTATAACCCTTCTGTTAGCTGATCGATCTATCATTTATCCAAAAGGAGTTATAGAAGACGTGCTTGTTAAAGTGGATAAATTTATCTTTCCTTTGGACTTTATTATATTAGATATGGAGGAAGATAAAGAAATTCCAATTATTTTAGGGAGACCTTTCCTTGTTACTGGACAAGCTATGATAGATGTGTAAAAAGGAGAGTTGACTATAAATATTAATGATCAGGAAGTCACTTTTGATGTATTAAAGACTATGAAATATCCAGCTAAGAGAAAAGATGATCAATGTTTTTGGATGGATGAAATTGATTATCTAAGTAAAGAACATTTCCAAGAAAGTTTTGAGAGTAAGTTAAAAGATGAGATTGAAATAGATTTTCATGATGATTCGAAAACATTACTTAAAGAAGGCTATATGTATGTTCAGGAGAGGTGTAAAATGATGGACGCTACCAAAAATAGTAAACTTTTAATTCCATTTATTAAAAAATCTCGTGAACTTAAGATGAATGTACCCCACACAATTTTAAAGCCTACATATTTAGGAAATTCATCTACACCACCAGTCTTTATATCTTCAGGTTTAACTCAATCACAAGAAGAACTTGAATTGAATGATGAACATGATAAAGTTATCGAATTAAAACTTGGAAGAGAATTTGAGGATATATTTCAAAAGAGCTTTGAGTTGAGAAAAGAGGATAAGTATTTTGAAAGACTAATAGAACATAACATGAGACAGAAGAATATCCCAGAAAACTTTGATCCTGAATCTGAATTATTTAAAGAGAATCTGATCCAAAATTTAGGAGTTGTTGACGTATCTTATAAAGATCCATTTCTTATAAATTTTAAAGATGATATTAATATGCAGATTAAGAAAATCAATAGAAGAATATTGGATCTAGAAAGAAACTTGTGGAGTTATGATATAAATTAAACTGAGAATGAAGAGCTGAATGAAAAATTACAATTTGAGAATTTTATAGGAATTCCTGGATCTGAAAAAGATTGGGCGATTGATCGAGGATTACTTAAATGGAATTTTGATATAGGTGGAATCATTTGTCAGGCTAACAACATTAAACCAAGCGCTTTATGGGAGGAAACCCATAGTTATCAGTGTGCTTTGATTTAGTATGCTTGCGAGTCATGATTGTTAGTGTTGTATGGTGTTTGCATTAGAGTGGATTGAATTGATGTTTATGTGTCGTTATGGATCGATCGCCTTGATTGTTGTTGGTAGATGTTCTGGATTGATAGTAGTTTGATCCGATATATGTCCGTGTCTTCGAGGGATATGATTCCTTAACTTCTTATTATGGCTAGAATCGATCTCTTGTAGTAGCTGGATTAACGAGCCCACCGTGGCTCGGTCTCACCCGCACTTGAGTTTTACAAGAGAAATCATGAATTTCGAACATTGATAGTTCCATCTTAATTTGTTACTTCCTTTCGCAACTTTATTTTCATTAGGTAGGAGTCGCGAACCAATTTGATGAACACCATATGGATGATCTTACACTATTTTTATAACTGTTAGAGGTGCTTAATTATAAGGATTAGATGATGCTTGAGATTGGTGTCCAAAAACCAATTTATCAGGGATAATCTTATACTTGGGATTATAATCTATAAAATTATTTTAAAGTACCTAATTTACTAGTGTAGTGATTTCGTTAAAAATTGGAAGTAAATTAGTGAGATGCAATGAATTAAAGGAAGAATTGACCTCTTTTATCATTTGTGATTGTATTTGAATTGTGTGTTTATGTTTGTGTTACAATTTTATTTAAGACTTGAAGAACATTTTTATAATCCCTTGTTGATACATGCTATGCTAGTTAGACTTTAGTTTAGTTAATTTCATTCTGGCATGATTAGTTTAGATTTACTTTCTGCTGCATATTGTTATGTCCTAATGAATACTTGCAAATGATTTTGATAGACATTTGTGGTAGATAGAATTTCTAAATTGTTTTCTTCATGCTTATATTTTCTGTACTGAATGCTTTATATGTTAAAAAATAAGTTTGGGGGTAGGAAGAAAAATAAAATTTTAAAGTGAAAATACTTCCTTTTAGTGTAATTTTATTACAAGCATGTTTTAGGCTAGATTTACTTTCTCCTACAGTCATTCTATCCTGATTATGCATGTATATGAATTTGATAGGAAGTTTTAGTAGTAAGTATATTCAACCTTTACTTTTTCTTCCTGCTACATTTTATGGAATTAATTGCAAAATATTTTTGAAATTTAAGTTTGGGGGAAAGAAAAATATTAACTCTTATTTGTTCTCAATTAATATATTTTCAAAAATTATTAGCATAACTTCTGGCAATTGAACCTCACTTGAGATAACTAAAACTTTTTATTTCAGTTGAATATTATAAACGGATTGCTTGAAATTTTTTAGTAATAAAGGTTAATTTTATAAGGGTAAGATATTTGGTATAAAAGAATTTTATTATAGTTAACTATTTAAAGAAAAGAAAACTGTATTTTTGAAATGTTAAGAGACTTAAAGTATTGTGTGTTAAGAACAGATTGTGACTTTATGATGAATAATAAGGCTCATACCTAATTATAAAGTAAGGAAGTATTTCAATTTTGAACTTTAGAAAGAGGAGAGTGAAGTTCAAAATCATTACAGGCTCTCCAGATACAGTAATCCTCATTAAAAAAATATAGAAAAAGAAAAGAGAGTGAAAAAAATGGGGATTGAAAATGATCCCGAAAGAAAAGAAAAAAAAGAAAAAAAAATATTTATGAGGAGAAGCTTGAGGAGATGTCTAATCAAAAATTAGTTTCACTTGAGTCACCCTAAAGGGAGAACTTGATTTCATTTCTGAATTTATATTTAAAGTATTGGCCTACATTCTAATGAAGTTTGGATGAACTTCTTTTTCACATAATCTTTCAAGGCATTCTTAATGTAACAAATTATGGTTTATCTTGAAATAAATAAGACTAGAACCCTTAGACTTGATTGCTCGAATATTCTTATACTCGTAGTGTTAACTCGAGTTATCGAATTTCTTTCTAAAAGTCTAACCAATATATTCTTTTGAATAAAAAATTTTAGTGTCTTACGAGTGAAAAGTACATTGTCTTGAGTTATATTTTTATGTAGTAAAAGTGTTACTTGAGGACAAGTAACAGTTAAGTTTGAGGGATTTTGACACGCCTAAAATATATACGCTTTTTGCTATATTATTTTACTCATTTTTGATGATATTGCACTTTAAAGGAAAGTATTTTGTATGTTTTTTGGTTTTAGGTACAAGAAATGGTGATTGGAGCAAAAGGAAGCAAAACGGTGCAATTTGGAGCAAAAATGAGCAAGAAAAGAAATTATGCCCTGACACCTTTCGATAAGTCTTTTGATGCTTAATCTCTTTTTACTTCTTGCATATTTTTGAATGAGATTACACTTTAAAAAAATATTATTTTTATGATTATTTTGTAGGGCTATCTGTTACGAGAGCAACGCAACTGAAATGGGGAGAAACGGAGCTAAAACGGAACCAAACTGAGCGAAACGGTGGAGCTGCGCAGAGTCATCTCGTCGACGGTGAGATTCTCCCGAGACAACCGGAAAATGGCCAAAAAGGCCACCGACAGCAGCCTCGAACCCGCCGACAGCGGCCCGGACGATCATGAACCGACTTTTGGCGGTTTTAGGCCAATATTCGATGTATTTGGATGCTTTTTCGAAGGGGTGCTTAAGGAAACTCTTAGGAATTCGTCCTTACTCTTTAAAAATGGCAAATTTTTGTTAGAAATGTGTAGAGAAACAATAGAGAAAAGTAGAGAATAAGAGAGGAATGTTTATGATTCTTAGATTAAGAGTAGAAATGTAGATTTCTACCCTTTTGGAGAGATTGGAGAGGAGATTTTGAGAGAATTTGTAAGGGATTTCGCTAGCATTGCATGGATCGCTGGGAGACTTTTTGGGAGAGATCTTTATCTTTCTTTCAAAGGGAAAAAGCTAAGTATTGTTCTTCATTATCTTATAATTTTGTAAACATTTATTTAGTGTATTTGCTTTGGTTAAATGAAGTTTCCGTTGTGTTTTCTTCGCGCTTTGTGACGTATCTCTCTTACTTTTTCTTCTTCTTTGGAAATAGCGACATGAAAAGATTATGCCATTATTTTCATTTTACTTTTCTTTTGTAATGAGTAGAAATCATGTTTAGGATTTTGTGATGCATGATAGAAGTGAATTTAATTATAAATGTGATGGTTTTTACTTGCACTTCATTTACATTGCAATAAGGGCCCATTGTAGTGTTAAAATTCATTGTAATTGCGTTAAGTCCCAAAAGGGCATATGTAATTCTCAACAAAGTCAAACCATATTTAAATTCCATTGATGGTGAAGTTCATGGGAATTGAATGCAAATAAATAGGGAAATATAATTATCAGGCGTAGAATTGGAGATTTTAGAGTGACAGGCTAAAATCCTCAATTCGGTCCTATCGTTTGGGTGCTGAAGTGTAGATGTTAGCCCTCAGGCGAGGGGAACGTGGGAGCTCCGAAGTGGCAGCCGGTATCCTCCCGACCTAGCCGCGATTCGCAAACAAACATAGGATTAGTCAATGTTCATTATGCCTGGACCAAAGGGTAAAGAATAGGATTGCTTCTATTTGGCACATACAATATTAAATGCATCTCATTCCTATACATTATCTATTTCATTACATAAGAATTGTAGTTTTTAGTATCTCAAAACTCTCCAAACCAATTCATCCAAAAAGGGTTATATTTAGAATTGTTATTTGCATTTAGATATAGTTACTATCTTTACATTTAACACTTGCATTTAGGAATAGTTGCTAGATAAAACAC
This sequence comes from Papilionanthe hookeriana x Papilionanthe teres, assembly GCA_022702705.1. Classification (NCBI taxonomy): domain Eukaryota; kingdom Viridiplantae; phylum Streptophyta; class Magnoliopsida; order Asparagales; family Orchidaceae; genus Papilionanthe; species Papilionanthe hookeriana x Papilionanthe teres. Next base: position 86,614,103 of record CM040427.1, on the reverse strand, counting down.
AATTTTAATCGACATTCCAAAATAAGGACTATTAATAGTAGACTAGAATTTGATTAAAGACTTCTTACTTCACTTCCTCGTGGGATCGATACTGGGGTTTTTAAAGAAAACTCTATATTACTTGAAGCGATACGTATACTTGCGTAGTACCCCTAGTGTGTAAAATTTTTTCTAATTTTTATATCATTTAAGATTTTGTACACTAGCTGCTATTTATAAATCAGGTCAAGTTTTTGTCCCTCTTTTGGAAGTTAATTTACTGCGTAATTGTGGGTCGGGTTAATCATTAACTCTCATAGTTAATTCTCTTTTTTGGACATCAATCACAGCTCTTCTAGTAGCAACGAATGGTCTTCCCAAAATAATGGGAATTTCTTTATCTTCCTCCACATCTAAGACAATAAAATCCACATGAAAGATAAATTTGTCTACCTTAACTAATACATCTTCCACAACTCCTTTAGGATAAGTGATAGAGCGATCAACTAACTGAAGAGTTACAAAAGTAGGTAAAATTTCTCTTATTCATAATCTTTTGAAAGTTGATAAAGGCATTAAGTTAATACTAGCTCATAAATCACTTAAGGCTCTTCCGAAAATATTTCACCTACAGCACAAGGAATAGTGAAACTACCAGGATCTTTAAGTTTTTCGAGAAACTTTTTATGAATAATTGCACTACACTCTTCGGTAAGTGAAACAGTCTCGTAATCTATGAAATTCCTTTTCTTTTAAGAATATCCTTCATAAACATCGCATAATCAGACATCTATTCTAAGACTTCAGCAAAAGAAATATTTACGGTTAATTTCTTAAGGAATTCTAAAAATTTTGTAAATCGGTTATCCCTATTTTGTTTTTTAAATCTTTAAGGGAAATGGAGGTGGTGGTTTTTCTACTACTTCTTAATTGTATAACCTTTATTTGCTCTTTATTTTGATCATTTGGATTGATCTCAACATTACTAGGAAGAGTTCCTGAAGGTCTATTGTTAAGCGCAGTGAAAATATATCTTAATTGATTTTCAATATTTTTAATTGTGAATCCCTGAATTTGTAATTGATTACCTTGAGTTGGTAATTGATTACCCATATTTAAGATTAATTCTTCCATCAACAATTTCTTTTCCTTAAATTGTTGGTTACTATTAAAACTTGAAGGATAAGAAGGTAGATAGTTTGTGTTTCCCTGGATGTTTAAATTTCTTACTGGGTCCACTAGATTGTTCCCCATTGCGGGTTAACAAAAACATTGTTATTATTATTCCAATTTAAGTTTAGGTAGTTCTTCTAACCGAGAGTATAATAATTTTAATAAGGATTGTTAGTTCTATTTTTTATAGAATTTAAGGTCTCATAGGATGTTTGAGATTCTATTATTTGTACTAATGAATTTCCTTTAACATTGGGAGTGTTTGAGAGTAGTTCATTCTGTATTGATCTATTTTCTTTAAAAGGGCAACAATTTGAGAGACTATCATAGTTATAGCATCAAAATCATAAATACTAACTACTCTCTTACGATTTACTCATTCAGAGAGCCATTGAAAATTATTACTAGCCATCTCTTTTATTAAAGAGTATGCTTCATTAAAAAGTTTTGACATTAATGATCCACCGGCACCAGCATCAATAATTGATCTAAGTGATCCTACTAATTCATTATAGAATGTTTAAATTATTAACCAATCTTGTAAAGCATGATGTAGACATTTCCTGAGGAGATCTTTAAATCTTTCTTAGGCTTCATAAATAGATTCCCTTTCAAACTGACCAAAAGATGTAATATTATTTCTAAGCTTAGCAGTTTTCAATGTAGGAAAATATTTTGATAAAAATTTTTGTGAGATTTCTCCCCAAGTTCGGATAGATCTAGGTGCTAACAAATTTAAACACGCCTTAGCTTTATCCCTTAATGAAAAAGGAAAAAGTCTAAGTCTGGCAGCATCATTTGACACTCCATCATATTTAAATGTAGCACACAATTCTAGAAAACTAGAAAGATGCAAGTTAGGATCTTCATTAGGTATTCCTCCAAATTGATTATTTTGTATCATTTGAATTATAGAAGGTATAAGCTTAAATGAATTAGTAGCAACATCTGGATTTTGAATAATTAAGTGAATTTCATCTGCTGTTGGGTTAGCATAATCTCTTAAAGGTCTTGGTATATGTTCATTTTGATTATTTTGATTGTTCACCATTTTATGAGAATTTTTAGATATTTTTTGTTGTTTTTGAATATTTCTAACAGTACGCTCTAATTCTAAATCGTAAGGTAGTAAACTTATAGATCTAATACTACGCATATAAAATCACACTAAACACACTAAAAAGTAAGTAAGCACACACACTTGCAAATTATAAAGTAAAGGTTTTCAATTACTACAAATTTGACAGTTTTTTGTTTTATAATTCCCCGGCGACAGCGCCAAAAACTTGACCGGTGCTGCTACAAATGTAAATTTTCAAAAGGTAGTTTCAGTTTCATAGTAAGATCAATTTAATAATTAAGCAGCCACTCATATACGCAAGTATACTTATCGTTCAAGTAATACAGGGCTCTAGTGGAGTCCTGGTTATTGATCTCACGAGGAAGTTTGGAACAATTCAAACTGTAGTTTAGCAATGAAATCCAATACTCAATTCACAATGCATGTTCAGGCAATATTTAAGTTGCAAATGTAATGATTGTTAAAAGCTAAGTTAACTAAAATTACTTTCTAAATTTTCTAACACAGACGAAGTTTTGTATTAAAAGGTTTAAATAAGGAAAAGCATCTTTCCCCTTACAATGATATTATGATGAGTGAATGATATAGATTGATAAGTTTTGTATTGTGCCAAATAGGAGCATTTATATTCTTTACCCCCTTCAGAGTACCCCCCTTTTCAGAGTTATTTAAAGAACATTGGAAAATCATAAGCTTAGTCCCTAAATCTATGGTTAAGTTGGGAGAATACTGGCTCTCACTTCAGTACTCCCACTTCCCTTCACCTGCAGGCTAACCCTAGCTTTAGTTACCAAACAATAGGACCAAATTGGGGATTTCAACATGTCACCCTAAAATCTCCAATTTGACGCCCAGTAAAACACATTTCCCTATTTATTTACACTTCAACCCCCATGAACTACGTAATTCATTCATGGGCATTGAATGAATTCTTCACTTTTGTTGTAGAACACTTAGTCCTTTTGGATTGATTGTTCCACAACATGTTTTAATTATTCAACTGGCCAGATCAAAAAGTAAATGAAGTACAAAGTGAAAAATCATCACAATTTCTTAACATTTAAATGGCACGACAAATCTACATCACCACTTCACCACATCACATTGCAAGGAGAAAGACAAAGAAAACTACTCAGAATTCATGAGGAAGATACAATAAAACAAGATTTTATATATAAAAGCAACGTCATACAAACCACAATAAGTAAATACAACTTATCTCAATTTCTTCCCCAAGCTAGTCCCTTGAAGTTCCGTTGAATCCTTTTCTCTCTTCATAACAACACTTAATTCCCTCTTTAAAATAGTAAGGAAGAAGCAAACTCTCCCTTTCCTCATTTCCCTACACTCTCTAGAGAAGAATCCCTCACAAAACAAGACTTTTACAAACTATACTCACTTCTACACTAACTCTCCAAAATCCTAATACACTTTAATCTCTCCCCAAAATACACTTCTTCCCCTCTCTCCTCTTCAAAAAGGAGTTCATAAATGTCTAAAAAAAAGTTAGAATGAATTCCCTAAGATTTTCCTCAAGCAACTCTTCAAAAATCGTCCAAATGCATTGAATTTGATCTCCACCGACTTTGAGCGCCGTTGGCACTGGATAGGGCGCCGCCGACACCCTATTACTGAATTAATTATAATGCTCTATGGATTTGGGCGTCGGCGACGCCCATTCTAGCATCGTCAGTGCCAGTAGGCTGAATTCTTCATTTTGCCTCTTTTTGCTCCAAATTCATTCCTTTTTGTTTTCTTTCGCTCCAAACACCTAAAATCATCATATCTGTAGCAAAACATAAAAAAGAACTTCCATTAAAGTGCAATATCACCAAAAATAGGTACAATTTATATATATATAAAAACTAACATATTTTTGGTGTATCAAGAAGCTTAAGGAAATGCCTAGTCAAAAATTGGCTTCACTTGAATCAACTTAAAGGAAGAGCTTAGTTACATTTCTGAAATTATATTTAAAGTATTAGCCTACTTTCTAATAGAGTTTGCATGAGCTTCTTTTTCATATAATCTTTCAAGGCACCCTTAATGTGACAAATTATGGTTATTCTTGAAATGAATAAAAAACTAGAACTCTTAGACTTGACTACTAAATGTTCTTATACCTGTAGTTATAACTGAGTTACTGAAAATCTTTCTAAGAATCATACTATTATATTCATTTAAAAAAAATTATAGTATTCTTTAAGTGAAAATTCACTACGATGAGTTATATTTGTATGTAGCAAAAGGATTACTTGAAGACAATTAATGGTTAAGTTTGAGGGATTTTGATGCACCAAAAGTATGTTAGATTTTCATATATATAAATTGTACTCATTTTTTGTGATATTGCACTTTAAAGGAAGGTATTTTTCATGTTTTGCTGCAGGTATGATGATTTTAGGTGTTTGGAGCAAAAGGAAGAAAAAATGAACGACTTTGGAGCAAAAAGAGGTAAAATGGAAAAATCAGCCTACTGGCGCCGACGGCGCCAGAATGGGCGTCGCTGGCGCCCAATTCCAGAGAGTTTTAGAAAATATTAAGGCGGACTAGCGCCAATGGCGCCCTAAGTTGGTGGAGGCCAAATTCAATGCATTTAGATGATTTTTGAAGGGTTTCTTGAGGAAACTCTTTAGGAATTCATTTCTAAACTATTTCAAACAGATTTGGATGCCAAAAAAGTGAGAGAAGAGAGGGAGAGGTGTCTTTTGGGTGAGTAAAGTGGTTTTGGAGAGTGAGTTTCTAAGTGTGTGGAGGTCTTGTTTTGTGAGGGATTCTTCTCTAAAGAGTGTAGGAGAATGAGGACAGTGAGAGTTTGTTTCTTCCTTACCATTCTAAGAGAGAATTAAGTGTTATTGTGAAGAGGGAAAAAGAATCAAAGGAACTTCAAGGGATTTTCTTGGGGAAGAAATTGAGATAAGTTTTTTCACTTCTTATGGTTTGTATGACTTTGCTTTTATATATATAATCCATGTTTTGTCATATTTTGCTCATGAATTTTGAGTAGATTTCTTTGTCTTTCTCCTTGCAATGAGATATGGAGAAGTGGTAATGTAGACTTGATGTGTCATTTAAATGTTAAGAAATTGTGATGATTTTTCACTTTGTACTTAATTTACTTTTCGACCTGGCCAATTAAATTGTTAAAACTTGTTGTGAAACATTCAATCCGAGAGGACTAAGTGTTCTATAACAAAAGTGGAGAATTCATTTAATGTCCATGAATGAGTTACGTAGTTCATGGGGGTTAAGTACAAATAAATAGAGAAATGTGGTTTGATTGGCGTCAAATTGGAGATTTTAGGGTGACGGGTTGAAATCCCCAATTTGGTCCTAGTGTTTGGTAACTAAAGCTAGGGTTAGCCTTCAGGTGAAGGGAAGTGGGAGCTCTGAAGTGACAGCCAGTATCCTCCCAGCCTAACCATGGATTTAGGGACTAAGCCTAAGATTTGCCAATTTTCTTTACATAACTCTGAAGAGGGGGTACTCTAAAGAGGGTAAAGAATAAGAATGCTCATATTTAGCACAATATAAATCTTTATCAATCTATATCATTCACTCATCATAGTATCATTGTAAGGGGAAGGATGCTTTTCCATATTTGAACATTTCAATACAAAACTTCATCTGTGTTAGTTAATTCTGTCTAGAAATTTTGAAACTAACTTTAGTTAACTTAGCTTTAAGTCATCTTTACACTAGCAACATTAATATTTCTTGAACGTGCATTGTGAATTAAGTATTGGATTTCTGTACTAAACTTTGAAAAGTTTCAACCTTCCTCGTGGGATCGATAACCAGGACTCTACTAGAGCCCTGTATTATTTGAACGATGCGTATAATTGTGTATACAAGTGACTGCCTAATTATTAAAATCAACTTTTCTTTACACCTGTCAGCAGTGAAAACTCTCTGGATGTGATGATTATATTTGGCTAGTAATACTGCTTCCATTCCATGTGTTAACATAAAAGAAGTTTGACCCATCACTGTTGAAGGCATCGTTTGGATTATGTTAAGAACAGACAATAATAAATCTGTTCATTTTCTTTTTACCCCCTCATTTTTTTTTCTTAGCAAGTTCAAAATTATTTTATTGGCTGCCTCTTCCTATCCATTTGTCCATGGGTGATGAAAAGATGTGAACTTCATTTCAATCCTATAAGAGAATCGTGTTATGTATTTAGTGATGCTAACGAGCAAAAAATCGTACTAACAAATGTTGTTCATCTAGATAAAATTCTGAACCGCATCTGCAGTGATCTGAGTGAGCAACTTGGCCTCCACCCATTTTGAAAATTAATCTACTGCAACTAATACAAATTCTTGTTGGCCTTTTTATGGAAGAAATGCCCAAGAATATCCAGTCCCTAAATGGCAAACGATGAGAGACTGGTGATCAGTTGGAACTTGAGAGTAGGTTGATGATGGAGACAGGCATACTTCTAGCATAGTTTACATTTTCCTGAAAATTCTTTTGCATCCTTTAAAAATGTGGGCATGAATTAGCCCTACTTTTGAAAACGATATGATAGGGTCTTGCCTCCTGAATGAATTCTGCATTCTCCTGAATGTACTTCCTAAATGCACATCCTGAAGTAACTGACCGTCTAATAGTTTTCTTTTGATCATTAAATACATAGCAGCCTTTATCATAAAATGGCTCAGATCATTGATATCTTCTGATAGTATTCCATTTTGAAGGTACTAGATATAAGGATCCATCCAACTCTTGATCCTCTTTATCGTCAGTTATATTGTCTCTGTTTCCTTGATTGATGGATGGATAAGAAGCAGTGGTAACCCTTCTAAGCTGATACGCTTAGATAAAATTTTTGCCATCTAATTTTCTTTCCGATTGACATGCTCAATGTTGAATTTGGTAAATTTTTTGATCTCTTATTTCACCTTATTGTGGTATTTGGCCATCATCTCATCCCCGGCTTCAAACTTTTCATTACTTGGTTCACAAGAAATAATGAGTGTGATTTCACAAGATTCTTTTGAGCACCCATTTCATATACTAGACATAGTACTGTGATCAAGGCTTCATACTCTACTTGATTGTTAGTAATTTCAAAATCCACTGTGATTGAACAATAGAGGTGCTCTCTGCTCAGACTGCTAAGATTTAATCTGAGCTCTGCATTGGATTGATTAGAAGCTCCATCGATGTGTAGAGTCTATACCCGGTCGTTATTTATGCTTCCCCCCATTTGATTCAACGGTATTGGAGAAATCTGTCAGTAAATTTGATATTGCTTGCACATTAATTGTTGTTTGAGGTACATAGAAAATAGCGTACTCACTGAGTTCCACAACCCATTTCAAGAGCCAATTAGAATGTTCCACCTGAGTAAGAATGGACTTCAAGGGATGGTCGGTGAGGACTAGTAAGGAATTTTTGTGTGTTATCACACACCATAAAAAATTTAAAAGGCTTCTGTCCAGATGACCATACACGACATTTTGAAGTATAGTATATATTTCCATAAGAAAAAAGTATTATCTGAAAAATGGGTCTGACCGACCAGATGATGAAAGTCATTATCAGTCTACGGAACTAAGGTCTTTTCCCTTAATTACAGATGTAAAATAAGGTTTATTTTAATTTTGGGGTCTAGTTCCCTACAAGGGAAATCCGTCATAGTTAATTACATATCCAAACCATGAGCACAAAAGAATACTCCACTTAATGTAATGAGTAAAATCTTTGGAGGTAGGACATTCAAGATTGGAGTGGTTGAAGATAAGTAAGGGATATAAATTAAAAGAATTAAGCTAAAAGGGATGGGACTTGCAGTTTGATGACATTGTGTCATAGAAAGCCCAAATGAAGGGATATACTATCCAATGAAGGAGGTCTATACCCAAAAAGTGATGATTGAAGATTTTGAAAAAGACTGATAATGAATTTGAATTGATCAAATAAGCTCAAAATATCTATCAGGAATACTTAATTTGGCTGACAGAATTGATTAGAATCCTTAAGTTAAGGATAGAGTCAAGTAAGAATGATTTATAGATGAGAAGTAAAACTCTAGACTCTATAAGAAATAATAAAGGGTGGACTAAACTTGACTTTAGGGATAATGTCCCCATTTAGGATGCCCATGGCTTTCCAGCATCCGAGGGTTAATGGTATTTGTTAACTATAACCAACTACATAATCAGGAATCCTCCTTAAATGCCAAAGCATGGAGGATTTATAGTTTTGAAGCGGTCTGAAAATTCCTTTGTCGGTAACCATGGGTTACATTATTTTAAAGTATTTGCTTTAGTCTCAGAGAGTACGTTTATTTCTTGTATGCCCTAGTTCTTAGACTAACTAGGGTGTCTGTCAAACTAACATAGGTTTCTATACTCAGACTAATCGAGGATAAGTGTATGATCATAAATTTGATGTCTAAAATAGTTAACCTAAGGTTCATGTCAAATCTTGCTCTTATTCTTTATCTTGGTGTAATTAAAGTATTATTTGAGATTTAATATTTATTCCATGTTTTGTTTCAGTTATTAGGTTTGTTAATCATGTTAAGAAATCAAAATTTTTCCTATGTTTTAAGTTTATTTTATTTAATATTTGATTATTGATGTTTGTGAAGACAACCATATAGTGAGAGGTTTTCATTACTCTTTCTGTTCTATGCATTTTTTTTTGTTATGTTTATTTTAGTTATGAAGACTATACATGGAATGAAACATGAAATGACATGAAACAAAGCAAATAACATATGTTTAACCTTGGATTAGACTTGGGTTAGGATCGAGCTGGGGTAAGCTAGACTTCCAGCTCGGATTAACTGAGAATCGAACTAAAATGTAGTATGAGTAAGTTGATTTGAGGTCGAATTTGACCAAGGTGGGCTGATCAAGGTTATCTTGGGTTGACTTATGTTGATGAGTTGACCCGAGTTTGACTTGGGTTGACATTGATTTAATTGGATTGGACCCAAGATGAATTGTGTTTCCTGTGTTGACTTGGTAGGACAAGGAATAGCTTAGGTTTGGGTCAGGTCAGACCATGATCGGCTCAGGTCATGTCAGATCTGAATTGGGTCAGGTCAGACCTGAATTAAGTCAGGTCAAGCCTGGGTTACGTCAGGTCAGAGCTAGGTTGGGTCAGGTCTGGTCTGATTGTTATACTTGGGTTCGGGTTAGGGTTAAGCTAGATTCGAGTTAGGGTTAGGTTTGGGTTTAGGTTAAGGTTAGGTTTGGGTCAAGTTTAGGTCTGGTTCAGTTTAAGATTAGGTTCGGGTTAAGGTTAAGTTAGGCTGAAGTTAGGGTTAGGTTCAGATTAGGGTTCATGTTAAGGTCAGGTCAGGTTCAAGTTAGAATTAAGTCACTTTTGGGTTGACCTGAGTCGAACCCAAACTCAAGCTTAATCCTTGGCTATTGAGTGGGTTAACATATCCTGATCTTAACTTACGAAAGAAATGCTTGAATTAAAAGAGGAGAGATGAGGAGACTTACCGAAGAGGAGGGTGACCAGAGGAGGAAAAGGCTTGCTTGAGGAATACTTCGTCTTTTTTCTTCTTTCTCCTCTGTGCTAGTAGTCTGAAGTAAGTTCCAGAGTTTGTGAAGAATGGAGAGTGCCAAAGATAGTGGAGAAGTGGCCTATTTATAAGCTTGGAAGGCAGTGGCAGAGGCCTTCGTGTTTGTCAGTTTCGGTGTTGAGTCGATGACCATGATTAGTCTGGTGGTTGCAGAAGCCTTCGATCACCGTCGGTGAAATGATACAAAGGTTCGTGCTTTGATCCTTGGATGAAGGTCGCGGATCACTAGCATGACACAAGGAGTGATAATGCAGAGAATGTCTAGGTGTGGTCATGCTAGGCCTAAAGTGATCATGCCAAGCCAAAAGAAGGCATGTCCATTTTTCTGTTTAGTGTGGCTACACCAGACCAAGGGTAATGTTCTTGCAAGTCATATGTTATAAAAAATGAGGTCAACAAATGGACTCCCAATATTTATGACAAACTTTTCAAAGTTTACTACACATATTAGTGATGACCAAAGTGATCAACCAAGTTCAAAGGATATATGATTCAATTCAATTATGTCAAAGATCTGAAGTTAGAGTTTTGTGAATTACAATATTTAGGATCCGTTGAGGATTCCAAATTTTCCTGAACAAATTAGGATGGAAACTGATTTGGACTTACATCCAACAAAAGAGGTGAATAGGATGACTAGATCAGGAAGGGTAGTGATGGAACTATCATTCAGCCTGAGAGCTAGTTGAAGAAGAATCAAAAGTTTAATTGTGTTAGGGAGGAATGCGTATGGACTAATATCCAACCTAAGAGGTAGATGATGCATGTTCTCAATTGTTTTATGGAACTTTCTCCTCCTTTTTCCTTAACTTTTTTTGCTTTAAAGGCACAAGCTTGATCTTTCGTACAAGAGGCTTTCCTCTTCTTCCCTGTAACTACTTCTGATTTCATTTATGAAATGCACATTTTGCTAGAAAAAAATTAAATATTCATAAGATGGTTATCTTATCACATATATAATTATTGGTTAGATGCATCTTATATGTGTAGCAACAATGCTTTATAATTTTCCTTTTTGTACAATTAAACTTAATAATTAAGCTTACTTTGTGCTACTTAAATTAACTAAATATTTTATGTTAGATTTTTATATCATTAAACATTATCTAATTATCTCGTATTTATTTTAGCAAATTTTCTTATTTGATAAATTCCTAACAATTTCATTAAATTTGTTGATTATGACTTACAAGTTCATTATAAATTAATTTTTAATTTATTATAAAAAAATTTAGTTGTAACCAAAGAATTTTACCTTAATTTTTATTTCATTGAATTAGCTAACTTGTTTAGATATAATTTTACATATAATATCATATATTTTATATTTAAAATTAAGTAGTTGTATTTAAAATATGAAACCTTACTTACCAACAAAACTATCACTGGTTAGTAGTTTAAAGAGTCATTTGGAGGAGATTTTAGAGCTTTTCATTTATAAATTTTGTGAGCCATGCATCGCATCATTCCGAGTTTTGTGAAGTGAAACTTGATGATTTCAGTATTATTGCCGAGACAAGAAGTCAAAATGCAACAGATATATAATCCATTAATGATTTCACATTTCAGTTAAATTTTTTACTTTATAAGGGAGTCGCTCACATCATTATCATGTTTCAAATTTCAAAGGAGTCCATTTGTTATTCTTTTTAAATGAAGTGGGATTAATCAGCCGTGCGGTCCAGTGATCAAATCTACCATACGTTTCTCATCAATGCAGAGAAAAATTTGTCTATTTTACACATTACGTAGCTATATTTTATTAATGAGAAATTTATAAACATACCACTTAATAGATTGATATTGACATATTTGGCTTACTGTTGCTACTATATACTGTTACATTAGTTTCATTATATGTTACAATATAAAGTTCACGAATAAATCTGGGCAAGGATAGCAAATATGAATTCGTTACTTATCTGGATTTAAAAATGATGGCAATGAAAAGATGAGGCGTGAAGCAATTTTAGGAACTGTATAAGTTAAGAGTCTAGTTCGCTATAGTTAAATACACTGATATATTATAGATTGCACTTTTAACCAATAACCAAGAAAATGTGAAAATTACCGAATTCTGCTATATTGGTTTTGCATCAAGCAATTACAACCAAGTTTCATACACTTTAACAAACATGTAATATTGAACAATAACCTATGAAGTGAATTTGCATGTGAATTTTTCTCAGAAATGAGATCTGGCTTGAAAACCGCAGGCTCGATAAGTTAACAATTAACCGGCTATAGAGTAAGATCAAGTGGGTGTGAGTTTATAGAGTAAGCATACCTAGCAATCAATGCCCTTGTAACACTACATTCTACACTCTCGGGAAGTCACTAGCACTCTCTTATTTCTCTCGAGTTTTTTGAAACAAGATGTGAAGCCAAATATCACTGATGCAAAACTATTAATCGTTTAGCTATTCGGGGGTATCCAGCATAGTAAGTGGGTGCATGGATGACAAAAAGCGAAGAAATTTGCCAATCAACAAATTTGGTGGGCCTATAAAAGTACTTGTAGGTTTCAATATTATCCAGGGATGACATAAACCCTACTAACATAATCTATGTAATATTTTTTGGTGCGTGTTTTTTCTCTGCTTCGACATCATTTGCAGAAATGGCATCAAGGTTCGAACCTTTATCTCGTATTTGTGCTTCGTATTCGGCCTAATTGTTGGGTTGCAATTTTCAAATTTAATTCTGTCCATATGATTTCGACCAGACTTTTCAAGGCAGCCATCCCCGGCTCCTTGACCTGCTATCAACATATACCATCCACAATTCAACAAGGCATAAAATAATCTAGAACTGACATCCACAATTCAACCCTACCTAAGGGAGGAGTCTACGAGTGAACCCCACTTTTCAACTGCCACCATGGCAGTTCGTCCCGGACATTGGTTTCAGCAAGGTTGAAGTCCATGAGCGCCTATGCTATGACGGCTATTCTAAGGATATAAAATAATCTAGAACTTGATTAAAACCACAACACATTTCAGTGAGCTCTTGAACAATCTAGCTTGGTGTCTTGGCGCATGTAGATTGTGAGGAATGGTTAGTGGTGACTTAAATGGGATCTACCAAGAAGGTCAGAACTAGCAAGTAGTAATTAAAAGTGGCCATTTATGCTTTCAATATATCCCGCTTAGTATTCTGGTCATCTATTATATTGATCGCTGCTTTTTGACCACTTCTTAGACGAGGATCAAGCTCAACGCATCTTTTTCAACGTTATACAAGAGTATTTCCTTCCCATCAGAATGTGGAGACCTGGTCCATCATTTATCAATATGTAGCATAGAATTCTTTAGCCCAGATGACATCATCTTCGTGTAGAATAATTGACGCTAGGCATTCTTCTTAGTGAAATCCTATTAAAAAAAAAACGTTGACAAAGCTCATCACCAGGAACCCGATCACTAAATCATTTAAGATATCAATCAATTTAAAGGAGAGGATAGTCATTTTTTGGATAAATTAAGTTCGAGTTTGTCAAGTCCACACATAACCTCTATTTTTCACTCACTTTTTTAACTATGACTATGTTAAAGATTCATTTGGGATATTGTACATGCATTATAAATTCAACAATAAGTATCTTTTGGTACTCCAGCATGATTGGCTCCACTATGGTGATGATTGTTTTCTTATATTTTACTTTGTGAGCCTAGGTAAATTTTTTATATTATATTGCTAGCATCTCAACTATGGTTCAAGCAAATACCTCAATATTCCATTGGAATACCTGAACAAATTAAACCTTATGCTGGAGGACGAAGGTGTCACTAAAACCGAGAGCACATTTGCCAGGAATTTCACTGTGGACTATCCAACTGAGTGTTCAGAAATTCTGGCAAAAGTTTTTAAATCGCCACTCTCAAAACCTTAAATAGACCTCATTTTCACTTGAAGGGGAGAAGAAAAGAAAATACTGAGCTGACAACTAAAATATAACGCTTGAAGAAAAGTGCAAGACTGGTGATTTCTAGCAATCACCAATAGGGGTGTAAACGAACTGAACACGAACGAACAGAGCTAGTGTTCGTGTTTGAAATGTTCGAACTCATCACTGTTCGTGTTTGGTTCGTTTGCTTATCGAATGAACACGAACTTCCTGGCGAACCGAACATGAACTATTCGCGAACAACGAGCTTTTTGACAGCCCTAGCTTTGATAGGATACTTCCTCAAAATGAAGCAAATTGATCAGGTATTCCGTACACATCAGGTAACCCATACTTCCTCAAAATAAAGCAAACCGAATTAGGCGTTTAGGGTTTTGATTAGGGTTTTATTTTAATATATAGTATACTATATTAATTATAATATTATAATATTTATATTAATATAATTAATACTATAATATTATTATTCTTATTAATAATTTATCATATATTATAATTTATAGAATTTTAATTATTTAATATGATAAATTTTTATAATATATAATTATTTTTAAAATATCATCAATTTTTTATATATAATTATTTTAAATTATTTTATATTTCGAACAATAACGAACCGAACACGAACGAACACATCGTTGTTCGTGTTTGGTTCGTTTAACAAAAGGAACGAAAAAAATTGTTCGTGTTCGTCTCGTTTGCTTATCGAACGAATCGAACACGAACTTTTTGGCGAACCGAACACGAACTTTTTGGCGAACCGAACACGAACTGTTCGCGAACAACGAGCTTTTCTGACAGCCCTAATCACCAACCACCACTAGCATATGTTGTGGCAGTTATAGCCACTAAAGATGGCTTTTATAGCTAAACTATAAACGTTATAACCTCCAACTACGGCTTTCTTAACTCTACTAAAGCTTTTATAACCACCAAATATGGCTTCTATAACTAACTAAGAATGGTACCCATCAACTACAGCTTCTATAGCTTATTATGGATGTTACAGCCTCTAACTATTATTTTTGTAGCCATTTACAGTTGTTTTAACCTCCAACTATGACTTATATAGCCAACTATGACTATTTTAACCTCCAACTACGCATCATGGCAGTCCTTCAATTACCTAGACTTCTTCTATAGCTTTGGAGGTTTCCAATCTAACACTAGAATCCACTTCAAACCGCAGGATATCTTCTTACAGACTTCTCACAGCCTTGAAGAGGAGCCCTTGACTGCATCAATTTTCTCACTGTTACCTCTTCACCCTTTTGCCAGGAATTTCACTGTGGACTATCCAACTCAGTGTTCAGAAATTCTGGCTAAAGTTATTAAAACACCCCTCTCAAAACCTTAAATAGACCTCATTTTCACTTGAAGGGGAGAAGAAAAGAAAATACTAAGGTGACCACTAAAATATAACGCTTGAAGAATAGTGCATGATTGGCGATTTCTAGAGATCACTGACCACCACTAACATTTGTTGTGGCAGTTATAGCCACCAAAGATGGCTTCTATAGCCAACTATAAACGTTATAGCCTCCAACTACGGCTTTCGTAGCCCTACTAAAGCTTTTATAACCACCAAATATGGCTTCTATAACCAACTAAGAATGTTATACCCATCAACTACAACTTCTATAGCTTACTATGGATGTTACAGCCTCTAACTATTGATTTTGTAGCCATTTACAGTTGTTTTAACCTCCAACTATGACTTATATAGCCAACTATGACTATTATAACCTCCAACTACGACCTTGGTAGCCATACTATAACTGTTATAGCCACCAACTATGGGCTTTGTAACTAAACATGGTTATTATAGTCTCAAACAATGACTTTAATAGGCAATTACAACAATTTTTGCCATCAACTATAACTTTGTAGCCAACTACTGTTTTTGTACCATCAACTATAGTTATTAGCTGTTATAGACAAACTATTATTATAAAATTATAATTGTCAGTTTATGTAATCACGTCATCTCTAATTCAGGAGAATAGTGGACCATTGTAGTTTCAATTTTCGAGTGAATTACTTTGATGGCTAGGCTTCATGATCTTTTCCTTTTTCACAGTTTTCCACATAAAAAAACATGAATTTCTCTTACAATTATTGTAGTCAAACTATGACAGTTATAGCCACTAACTATGACTTCTGTAGCCAATTACTGCTATTATAGCATCCAACTAGGATGGCTGTTATAGCCTCCAAATATGGCATACATAACTAAGTACGGGTTCTGTAACCAAATATGATTATTATAGCCTCGAACCATGACTTATGCAACCAAATACGACTTTTGTAGCAAACAAATACGACTTTTATAGCCAACTACTGCCAATGTAGCATCCAACTACAATTATTATAGCCTAACTTTGATCATTGTAGCCAAATTATTACTATAAAATTGTGATTATTATTTTTCACAATCCCATCTTCTCCAATTCAAAAGAACAATGAATCTTTATAGTTTATATTTTCTACTAGATTACTTTGAATGAGCGAGACCACAAAATTTCTTTCTTTCTAGGATTTTTTCACTAGAAAATATGATTGTCTCCCATCTCTATCATTGTGCGGATTAAAAAATTACACTGAGCTGAGGTATAAGATTTCTCTACTATTGAAAATTTTATAGCATGTAACAACGACTATGATCGCCAAATCGTCAACCTCAGCTAAAGTGGCATCCAAATTCACAACTCCTAACCAAAGTCATCTGAAGCTAGTTTGCTAATTTAATGCTTCTCTTACTATTAGAATGCTAGCCACTACCCGAGTAATATGAATTTCTAGACCAAGTCTGCTCCCTTCCTCTATTCTTCCAAGAGTGTTTTGCCTAGCCTCCTTCTAGGGTCAAATAGGATAAACTCTTTCAATTTCTTGGTCTTGATCAACAACGCATGAAGTTTCTAAGTGATGGCAGTTCTCAACAACATGCCCATGATACTTATGAAACACAGTTTTTCGAGGAATTCCTCAAGTGCTCTGCCATCATGGACGCTATACACTTACAAAAAAATTTTCATTTGAATGGCCTCCATAAGTCCACAATAGACACTCGTTAAGAGGTAATCATTAGATAACGGTACATCGAGAATGATTCTTTGTAATACAATCAAATGGGGGCTCATATCTTTTTCTGCGAATGATGGATAGGCTAGTGATTCTGAGTGGCTTTCCGAATTGACGAGTCATCTCCTAGCAAAATGAATGATTTTAAAGGTGCGGCCTCTATACGAACGATCTCTCCATCCTCGAGATCCTAAAGTTTTCCCTATCAACATCTAGGCCTCTCTAGAGGTCAAGCCTTAAAAAGGTCACTCTCGAACGAGTTAAGCGATAATTTGACCATATTATTATAATATTCAACATTACATAGATATTGGCAACTCCAAGCTATTCAACCAATATCCTCCGATACAACAAACCAAATGCATATTTAAATGATACTTCCCACAGGCATTGGAAAAGGATGACTTAGGAAACTATAAATTCCATTTTTTTTTTCCAGCATCTCACTTTGAACATCACAATAACACAACATATTCTTGTCTCAACTTCAAATAAGTATAGGATTTCTTCAGAAGCCTCTGAGTACTAACAAATTAAGTAATGCGCATTTACATACATACCACACAAGTCTTGTGTATTTACATACAAAACATCTAGACTTTCATATTTATATGCATAAAACTCAAATGTTTGATAAAAAATTAAAAGAACACTACTATAAACTTTTTAAAATTGAAATACATAATTTTATACATAGATATTTGTTACCAAAGAGTTATAGAAGTAAATATGAAATTTCAGGTGTTAGGTAAAAACAAATGAATTGTGGTGTATGCATGTAAATTTCCCATTGGGTTATAAACATCATCTTGAACTCAATGAAAATAATGATGATCATTAATTGGAGGCGAGAAGCCACAAAAGGAGCGAATATTTCAAAATAGTGAAAATTAAGCAAAACTTTAGTGTACTCAATATCATATAATGACAAGGCCGACTAAAAAAAGTTACATGATCGATGATCAATCCTTTCTCCATATGATTCAAAAAGTGTTGTATTTTACAAGAGCTTACCTCAACAGTCCCTTTGCAAAATGCACTTGGCATTTGCCACCTTTGCTTCTCGATCAGTCCGGTCAAAGGGATGGATAATTTATCATCGTTGGGTATCTATGTTGGGTGTAGTGATCAGTGTTCTAATGTTTGAGGGTTATCACTATATGATGGAATTTGCAGAATCCTTTGGTATCTCCACAATTAAGAATGAATGGACATCATATTCAAAAGTAATCTAGATTATCAGAGTACTCTGCTCCTCCATTTTCACTTTTCTGGTACTCACAAACCCTTATTCTTCATGGTCAATAATACTTCTCTATTGGAATGATCAACTTCCACAATTTTTAATTTATATTATTTGCATTACTCGATGCTCATCGCATTTGAAAAGATATTTGTTTTAAATCTATCCATATAATAAGATTTGTCACCTGACTGAATGGATGGAATCCTCATGCCTCTTCTACAATCTAGGATAGTTAACTTATAAGCTGAAATAAATTGCTTGAAGCTGAACAAGTCCCTCTCAGATGATAAAATGCCCTGTATCTTAGACCAAGAAGGTGGTCCATTGGTTTAGGGGCGTTCTCTATAATCTTGAATGCGGAGTTCAATCATACAATGATCACTTAGAAATCAAACCGTACTGAATCTGACTTTGGGGTTATCATATAGAGCTTTCTTAAACTTAAATTTGACTCATTCTTGAACTTAACTCAAGCTGGATTCTAAAATAACTCGATTATCAATTGAAACGACATTGCATGGCTTCGAGACAATCATATGGTCATGCGATACCAACTAGAATTATGAATATCAATTGTTTCGTTCAAAGGTCAAGTTGAATAGGTTGAGTCAAAGCAAAGCCAATTGTTGTCAATTGGGCTACCTATCAAACATCTCAATTAATAAAATTAAATGATCAGTTATTATTATTACATCAACTTGGGGAGTAATCTAATTTAGGGTAGGTCTAATTGATCGAATAAGGCTAGTAAAAGTGTTGAACAATGAGACATGGACCAATCGAAGTCATTTCGTCCTTAATAGATACAACTGGCTCCTATTAAGCCAAGAAGAGCTACTTAGGTCAATTCAGCTCAGCGGAAGATAAGGCAACAAGTCCTTTAAGCCAATGAAGTCAACTAATGCCAAATTAAAACCAAACCCAATCATAATCTAACTAGGCTAAGTAGGATTACACTTAATTAGCATAACTCAAGATGGATCGTCATAGGCCAAAGACAGGTTGCTCTAGGTTCACTAAGTGAATTGAGACTGTTTATGCCAACTAGACTAAAAATAAGTAATCTTAAATCCACATAAGTTGACACAAATCTAGTTGGTCTGTTTGAGATTATCTGAGCTAATCAATTCTACTAAGGTTTTGATTAATTCGATCATGGCCAATTCACTTGAAACCAAGTTATCAATCCTTTTAGGTCAATTAGGGTTGACCCAATGACAAGTGGTAATGTTAAGTCAACTGGAACCTAACAAAGCTAATTGAGTCAGTCGTGAGAACATTAAGCTTAAGGGACTTATGTTGGGTCAATGAGTATTGACATTTAAGGCTCCGCTAAGCCTGTTAGGATTCTGAGGCCATGAGAGAATTGCCTGTAAGTTTAGGATTGTGTATGGATAATATGGGTTCAATAATTCAATCAGCATGCTAGCACAGACAAAATAAATGCAGTGTACCTTACAACTCTTCCAAGGTTAACAATATCTAAGAGATACAAAGCCCAATAAACTTTTGAGTCGTTTAACTTACAAGTGGATACACATTTATTATCATATTTTTCATTCAACTTCTAGGTGATCATTAGCCTGGTAAAGAAGTAGAAAGTTTTAATCAATTTTCTGGGATCAAATACAACCTAAATCAAATTTGCGCTTCAACACTCGACATTCCAAAAAAGATTAGTTTGGGATTATCAATGTGTACTGGCATTTAAGGCTAGGTTAAGTCTCTTAGGACTCTTAAGCCATGAGAGAATTTCCTATTAGTTTGGGATTGTGTATGGCCAATATGGGTTCAATAATTCAATTAGAATGCTAACTCGAACAAAACCAACGCAACGTAGCTTAAAATTTTTTCGAGGTCAACAATATCTAAGCAGTACAAAGCCCAATAGACTTCTTTGTCATTCAACTTACAATCGGATACACCTTTATTATCATATTCTTCATTCAACTAATGGGCAATCATTAGGCTAGTAACAATGTCGAAAGTTTTTGCCAAGTTTTTTTGATCAAATACAACCTAAATCAAATTTGTGCTTCAACGCTCAACATTCCAAAAGTGATTAACTATATTCTTCATCAAACTTGAAGTAGATGCTAAAAAATAATTTGTTGAACAAGTAGTAAGAAAGTAATCAAGATAATAGAAAATAACAAGACTTATGTTATTCAATAACAATAATTGTCAATATTCACACAAGGGAGAAGAAAATAATTGAGTTTCAAAATGTCAGAAAAGCACACAACTATGGGGTATGAGATAATATTAGTCTTTCTTACTTCAAGTACATCTAAACTCAATAAAAACAGATAAAAAACACTTCCTAACATCTTGCAGAAATACATTAAACACATAAATAGACATCAAAATAAAAAGATATGAAAACTAATAGCACTAGCATTTCTAACCAAATACGCCTTAATGAAAACTCCTAAGCTTGTAAGTGAGGTCAAATATTAGAAGTCTTGCAGTAATAAATGAGCTTGTATCTGGATCGTTCTTACTCAGCTGTTATTACTTTGTTGCTTCGTTTCCCAAAATACAACTATCATTATATAGAAACAATCAGCATAGGTAGTACCCTTGGTCACAAGCTAGAATAAATCAAATACTATACAACACAACAAAAATATAGGCACATACCAAACCAATGACAATCCAGCGCATTGGTAAGGATCCCATGCAATGCTTCTTGGCCAATTAAGAGTACCTTAATTGAGCGGTACATGTCCAGCAAGCAATAAATTAAGCTATGCCAGACCAGCTAAGTAGTCCAAGATAATTATTAACAGCATGGTTTACAATAGGTAAAATAAAAAGATTGCATAACCATGCAATATACTTCAATTATAATATAATGTCCAAATAGAATCATGCAAGGAATTCAGATATGACCAGGCCACGCATTTATATGATCACGCAAGGTTAAAGAGATATCAATATGATAATCTACACTCAAGAAGAAATAAATTAACAACAGCATTCCGTGTATTTCAGATCATTCCATAAGATAGTTATTAAAAAGTACTAAAACAGTAGAAGCTGACAATGTGCTACATGCACAGCTCATATCATGCAAGGGAAAAAATCTGCAATTCATAACCTTCTGACCACTAAACAACCTGCCTGCAATGCCAGCCAGAACAGTAGAAAACTTTTTTTTTACACCATAAACCTGAAATCTAATGAGAAATATTTGGAAGTTTACCACAGTCTAACACAAAAACTTCACCAATAGTCTCCACAGGAGCATTTCCCATCCTTGAAATGATGAAAACGCTTGTTGTCACGAACAATAAGCTCTCTTCCAACAATCCGGGACATGATCTTAATTGCATTATGGCAATCACCACAAACCCTTAGATTCTTGATAATCCTGAGGGGTGTCCTTGCAGGTGTACTAATTAGCCCATAAGCAATCGCCAACCGCTCACTATGGTAGAGGAGAGCCTGCTCCTTGGCCTCTTGATCGATATCATGCAACACATATCTGGTGTCTGGAACATAGCCCTGTTCCTTCACGGGTGGAGCCTTGGGCGGAGGGGGCGGTAAACGGTATTCTCCCAGCTTGTTCTTCCCATAAAGCATGTTGATACCTGCTGGTCTCTTTGCTGGTGGTGTGAGTATCTTTTTAGGATTAACCTTCGAAGGATCCATTGACACCAAAATCTCTTCCATTTGGTCTTCCAGATCAATGTCTCCCTGAGTACGGGCTAAGTTCATCATGGTCTCCCAAAACACTGCAGGTGCTTCAAAAGGCAACTTCTCAATGAACTCCAATGCCTCGTGGAGTTGCCCTGAATTTCCCAGCACCTCAATGATTGCAACATAGTGCTCAATGCCAGGATTAATACCATAATCTTTAGACATTGATTCAAAATGAATAAATCCTTCTTCAATAGCATCTGCACTAGCACATGCAGCCAAAACATAAAGGAAGGTTTGAGAATTAGGCCGCACTCCCACATCTCTCATCTTCTCAAAAAGATGTAATCCATCATCCCCTTCACCGTTAGATGCATAACCATTAATCATCAAATGCCAGGAGTCCATATTTGTATCAGGCATTCCATCAAACGTCCGGCGTGCATCCTTCATGCTCCTGCACTTTGAATACATCTCGAGCAGTTTGTTGTTAATTTGTAGGTCAGCTCGAAAGGGAGATCTCAGATAGAAGTCGTGGATCTTTTTAAGCTCTTCCAAAAGCTTGGCATCGTTACAGGAGGCAATGAGCTCAAAGAAGGAAGAAGGGTCAGCACGAGCACCTTGGTTCAAGAGCTCAACAGCCTCCTTAACTTTCCCCTGACGACAAAGAGATACAAGATCCCCAGGGCCAGCTGGTGGAGGGGCAACACTAGGTGGTGGAGGGGCAACATTAGGCGGTGGAGGAGCATTCGCTGGAGGATGATAGCCTGAGGGAGGTGGATGAGGTAAAGAATGGGGTTGGTTCTGTGACTGGCTCCATTGTTGTGGTCCATAGCGGCTGATTTGGTTAGGGTTTGGATTGGGGGGAGGAGGCTGATGGTTCTGAGGGTTCCATTGATTAGGATTACGGTTGGGGTTGTGGAAGATGCGGGGATCGGAGGAAGGAGGAGGAGGCGGCGATGGCGGAAGCTGGTGGTGATAGGTATTGGGTGGAGCAGAGGTGCTGAGAGATTTGGATTTAGAAGAGGGGTTTCGCGAAGCCAAAGCAGAGATTTTTATTAGGTTTATATGGGGTTTGAGAAAAGGAGAAGAGGAAAAGCGTACCTTGCAGAAAGCAGCAGCGAGCATGGTAGCGGAGGGTCGCTGGATTACCGAGAAGGAAGCCATTTTCGCCAGCCAGTTACAGAAAGCGGGCCGAAGGCCAAGGTTTGTGACGAGGGTTTATCGCCCGCGCGGATCAGTCTGCTTTAGGGCGCCTGTATCACCGATCACAGCCAACGATCTTTTGCAGGTGTAATCTTAATATGAAAGTGTAAATTCATCGCACCTCAAATTTAGCTTGATAAATTTCTAGTTAATCCCTTGATTCAATTGCTAATTAGTTTACAATTTCAATTTTTGAATCAATTGCATTATATGATACATATCATATCAAATTATAAATCATACATTACCATCAATTAGTAGCTTATTTTGTAATTTTTTTAACATATATTCATTGTTGAACATATGAAAAATCTATTTTTTTTAAATAGATTGAGAGTTTTGATGTGTCCACCGATAAGGAGTATATCCACCATTAAAATTTCTAAAGAGAGACTCTTAATGTGAAAAGGTGATCACAACATAAGAAGGCAGCACCTTTAACCATTACATTTGTATGCTCAATGATAATAGTGAAAGAAAAGATGGATGACAACTCAAAATGCAATTCAGTCATATAAGTTATATTGAAGAGGTGGACAAGGCGATCATATAAGTTATATTGAAGAGGTGGACAAGGCGATGTATCTGAAAAACAAGTGGATTGAAGAGGATTCAATAAGAGTTCTTCATCATCGTCCGTTCTATCAAATCTATGTGTCAAATGGGTTAGAAGGAGCAAATGAAGGCTAAGGATATGTTCCACCTAATGGAGAATGGAATTAAGTTCGAGATACTAGTTAGTTTGTTTGTTGTTAGTGTTTGTTTGTTGTAAGTGTTTGATGTTAAATTTATCTTGTGTTGTGATCTATTTAGATGTTATCTCATCCAAAATCTTTTGGAGTTGAGATTAGTTATGTGAATTGAGCTTGTATTTGTTGAATATGTGAATAAAGTGTTTGTTTGTGTGAAAATTTTGTGTTATTGTGATCGAATCAAGGTTGTGGGAAGTTGTGAATTTTTTAGAAAGAAGAGAATAGAAGGGGAAGAAAATTGTTATTAAGATTTATAAAGGCCATTTAGGATTGGATGACTTAAGAAGATGTGCATTTAAATCAAAATTTATGCACTCTTAAGCGCAAGCACGAACGATTTTAAGTGAAAATTTGAGCTGAAACCACCATTTTTTACCCTAATAGTTTTCTTCTTCCTCGGGCATTCACGATTTTTTATCTAGGGCATCCTCAAAAGTGAAGAAAATTTGGTGGATTTGAGCCAAATTTTCAAGATTTCTTCTTCTCAATCTATGTAAAAAATTTTGATTTTCACCATAAATTTAGAGTGCATTATGGAAAATCCGAAATTTACTATTTATGATGAAAATTTGAGAAGAATTGATGGATTTTACATGGAAATTTGAGTTTAAGCTATGAGAAGTTAGATCTAATGATTTAGGTTTAATTTTAGAATTTATTTAGAATTTTATGTAATTTTTAGAAATGGCTCCAAGAATAAAGAGGAGCAAGGGGAAAGCTACTTTTGATTTGAGCAAATTCGTGAGTTTGAAAGCTCGGGATAGATACACTGATGTGATGCAGTCGAGGAAATTAATTCCTGAGCGATGTTTCAAGAATCCGGGAGGAGAAGTGGAAGACTTGATTGTCCACCGACAGTGGGATCGATTCTGTTGTTTTTCTATTATTGTTGTGATTTCTGTAGTTTGGGAGTTTGCCAATCTCCCTGAAGTTGAGGATGATCAGGTGATAGTAAGAGGAAAATCAGACTCATTTTTCCCTGAGATAATAAATTTGTTTTACCATCTACCTTTGGATACTACGTGTTTTTATGCTAATTACAATTCTACGGAGGAGTTAGATGAAATCATATATTCATTAACTGCGAGAAAAAGATTATGGAAAATTACTAGTGGAAAAAGAGTAAATTTTCCTACATCGAAGATGGATGCCACGGCGAAAGCATGGCAATATTTCATTTTTGCTCGTCCACTCCCTACGAATCATCTAAGAGAAGTGACCAGAGAATGGGCTATGTTGAACTATTGCATTCAACAGTATAAGCCTATTAATATTGGATCTCTGATTTATTAGGTTATCACCAGTTCTACTAGATCTGCCACTACTATAGGTTTGGGATTCGCATTCTTAATTTTTTCTTTACGTGAGCAAGTTGTTGTGAAATTTGAATAGTTGGTAAGAGATTTTACAACCTCTAAAACCCATTACTAGTGTGAATGTGAAGACTTATTCTGAGCATTCTATTTTTGGCTAGAGAGGAGGATTTTCTAGAAGTTCTGGTGCTTCTACATTGCATGCTTCTACATCTCGTGCATCTACATCCCATGACAAATCTACCAGACCAGATTCGTAGACACAATTAATGCAAAGGATGATGGAAAACATCAACTATACTGCGAATAAGGTATTAAATTTAGAAAATTATGTAGATCATATTGATACTTACATGAGAAGACATAGTGATTATGAAGAAAAATACAACACATCTTTAGAGAAACTCAAGGTGATCAGGGTGTAGTATTTCCTTCATTCCACAGTACCCTGATTATGATTCTACAAGTTTTTGGGATGATGACGATGATGAAGATGATGATGATGGTGACAAGGATGAGGAGTGATTGGATTATGTTGTGTTATGTTTGAACTCTTATATGTCATTGTGGTTTGGACTACTGTTGTAGTATCTATTGTTGTGATAGACAATGTTGTATGTTGTGGTTTGTTGTGATGTGTAGTTATCTTTTGATTTATGTGGTAGTAATTGTGTGAACTTTGTTATTTTAAATGTATTTTATTGGTTTGTGTTGAACTTATTCCTACTACTTTAGAAAAGTTTAGAATAGAGCTAACTTTCATTTAAAATTTTATGTTTAAGTTTCAATTAACTATCATTTATTTTCTTTCTATTGTAGTTGTGATATTATGTTAGTTTGTGTGATTTGCTTTTATGTTATCCTTCACTGCATAGAAGTTTTTTTACTCTCATATATATTAAAACCAAAATAAGTTTGATCATATTATTTTTACTCCTATTTTTAATTTTTTACTTGAATATTTAGGATATGAAAATCCTTGTAAGCATTATATTTTAATTATTCATTCTTGTCTATATATATGATATGCTAAAATGTTTAATTTTATAAAAAATTTAAGTATGGGGGTATGAAAAACTAATTTTCAAAACTTAAAATTTATTTATTCTCAATTATGCTACCAATAAATTTAATTTTGATTGAAAAATGATTATGCATATGAAGTTATATTAGGGTAATAAAATTTTGAATATAGAAATGAGTAAGAGAATTTAGTTAAAACTTTATAGTGATGATGAAAATTTTGAAGTTAATAATTTTCTAGTGAAAAGATGTTAAATGTTGTGTAACTATCTTTAGTAGGAGATGTTGTATTTTTGAAAATTATAGAGAATTAGACATTTATTTTCAGTACTTAAAATTTCTTTTATTAAGCGTAATTTTCAAAACTATTATTATATTTTTAAGTAAATGATATATATCAAACCTTTGTTCTAGGAAAGGATGAGTGGAATTCAAAATCATTAAAGGTCTATCCATATATAGTAATCCTTGCTAGAGAAAGAAAAAAGAAAATGAAAATGAAAAGGAAGAAAAATAAAAAGTGAAGTATAGTATATGAAGAAAATGGAAGGAGAAGCTTGAGGATTAATGCCTAATCAAACATTGGATCGACATCTGATCTTTTTAATGCATAAGACTTGAGAAACTCCTAAGCTTAAAGATATAATATAGTAAGTATAATTATTTTTAATGAAATTGTTTTAAGTAAAGAAGATAGAATGCCTACGCTCTATATTTAGAAAATCTACAAGTATTTCTGAATTAGATTGAAGCTCATATTTTCATACTTTTTCACTTCATAGATTTTTAAACTTTCAATTAGTCTCATTTACTAAAGGCTTTTTCTAAGTTGAAATACTACATTTCTAGAACAAAATTTTAGAATCTCCTAAAGAAATTCATTCACATAATTTGCTTACTTTGGTTTTGAAAGATTGTAGTGTCACTTGAGCACAAGTAACATTTTAATTTTGTGGGAATTTGATATACCTATAATATATAACATTTTTATATCTATTTTTTTTTATGATATTGCACTTTAATGGAAGGTATTTGTGTGTTTTTCTTTTAGGTACAATTAAATGGACAAAATATGACAAAAAGAGCAAAAATGATCAAATTTGGAGCAAAAATGAAGATGTTAAATTGAATTGGGGCGCCTAAGCGCCCAGATCTGGCACCTAAGCGCCAACAGACAGAGAAGGTCGCACCTAAGCGCTGAAGGCCTGCGCTTAAATGCATGGTAGTTACTATGTTATTTTAAATAATATTTGGTGAATTTTGAAGGGTTGTTTAAGGAAACTTTCGATAAAAACGTGGGTAACTAATAAAGGGCGCTAAAATACATTCAGATAGCACTTGAAAGGATACATCTTTTGGGAAGATTCATTGAATATTGACACATTTTGAAGAGGCACTGAGACACTTTTTGAGAAAATATAAAAGGAAGGACTTGAAAAGAATTTAAAGGGGCTGAAAAAGGGTGTGTAAAGAGAGTTAGAAAAGTGTAGTTGAAGTAGGATTATTACTTGGGATTTCTTTCCACTTTTCTCATTCCTAGTAGAAGGGAAGGTGGGTAGAGATTTTTCAGTAAAAATTTCATTGTTTTATAGATATTTTAACCCTTTAGAGTTGGGCGACCAGTCTTATGGAGGCTTGTAAGAGAAAGGAAGAGATTCAAAGGAACTTCAAGATTTTAGTTGAGAGAAAGAGATAAATTTTTATCTTTGTACTTCATTTGGTTTTAGTTGAGACTTCTTGAGTTTCAATATGATTTTACTTTTAAAATGAATTTTTGTTGTGTTTTCTCCATGGATTCTGAGTAGTTTTCTTTTTCTTTTTCCTTAAAATGAAAAGTAATTAAGTGTTGGATGAAAGTTATGTAATTATTGATCTTTAATGTTAGAATAAGTTGTGATGATTTAATCCTTGCACTTCATTTACTTCTTGATTTAGCCAATTAAGATGTTAACATTTGTTGTGAGAACATGTAAGATTCGTGATGGTAATGTCTCAGCCAACTATTGGTAGAAATCACATAAGATTGTATGGATGAGAATGTAATTCATATAATTTCGTGCATATAAATAGGGAAATATACTTTGATAGGTGTAGAATTAAAAGACTTTAGGGTAACATACTAAAGTCCCTAATTTGATTTATTGTTTTAGGTTATGATAAGAGATGTTAGCCCCTAGGTAGAGGGAAAGGAGGGAAATCTAGAGTGAGATCTAGTATTAAACTATTCAAACTTTAAACTAATCAATGTTTTTTATAACACTAGTAAGGGTAATGAATAATATTCTCCTATTTGGCACAACACATTTTGAATACTTTCACAACATAACTCATATACTTATTACTTATTCATGATAAAGAAAAATATACTTTTATCTATACTTCTTTTATCTTACAAAAAATTCATTGTAGTTAGTTAATTGTTTAATTTATTTCAAAATATTAAAAATTACCAAAAAAATTGCATTTTCTATCTTCTGATATCTTAACCTGTTTAAGTAAGTTTATTTTTCTAAATAGGTTTTGTGATCTAATTTCTTTTTAAACATTTGTAAGATTCATGTGGATTCGATATTTCGAGGCTTAATCAGAAAATCATTTATTACTTGATAACAATATGTATACTTGTGTAGAATCCCAAAATTTAAATATAACTGTTGAACTCTTATTTACATCGGAATCAAGTTTTTGGTGTCGTTGTAAAGAAGAAAATTTTATTAAAGGAAAATAGAATATTATATCATATATATATAATCATATCACCGCTGTAGAAATATCTGGGACCATTCACCATGCCAACTCACACACTCATTAGTAAAATAAAAGAAAATATGTATGATGTACTCAACGAAATGGTTATGAATAATTATAAAAGACTTAATAAAAGCGTCATACCAAAGAAGTGGATAGCTAACATCCATGAACCATATCCCATTATCATATTAACTATCTAGACTATTTCTGTAACAAAGCAACTTAGCTTATTTACTTCAAATGTCATCCACATCCATGTTATGTGCGAACATTGATTTGGAGGCTAATTTAATAACAATTTCCAAATTAATAACTAGTCACCCTATGTCGCAATCATCAATGTACTGTCGCGCTGTCTTTGGTGTCATTGTCATGGAGTCTCTAGTTTTTCTCCCATCGTATAACCCTTTCTCTCCCAAGAACTCTCTCGTCGATCGTGTAGATGATTTAAAGAGGGAAGGAATTAGAGGGCTAAGGAATATAATGACGGGGACAAACAATAGAAACATGTGGGGAAGCTTTTGTTTAGTGGACTTTGCATAGGTAGCTCTGAAGTGTACAGGTTCAAGTGACTTTAAAGGCATACTCGCGAGAAGACCTAGTGAAAGCAATTCCACAACTAAAGATTCAGGTTATTATACATGTCTTGAGGTTCGCTTCTTTCTATAAGGGCAAGCTCTTATAGTTAATTAAATCTTAATCAACTAGAGGTTTCTTAAGAAAACTTCCAATTAAGGTTGTGACTCGTTCTCAGAAAATTGTAATGACATTTTCATGGAAAGGAAATTTCAAAGTCATATCCTAAGGGTAGTGGATTCCAAAAGATTCTGAACTATTTTATGATTTTGTGTTTTTTTTCCATGGTTTAGATGAGGTTCATTCTCTGCTCCGGATTTTAGGTAGCTCGAATGATTGCCCCTGCAAAATAGAGTTAGCAATCTCTAACAACATGCAAAGTAAATCTAGGGTGACGTTCGCCTTTTCGTCTGAAGGAGTCCTACAAAACAGAGTTAGCATAAAATATGTTTTGGTTGATTGGTTGGTTGTTGTTTTCATTTTATACAACCAAGCTAAGATGCACATGCCATTCCATCATCACAGGGTTGTCGGGTTCCCTGATTTGCTTAGTCTAAGAGGTAGTCAAACCTATTAAGATTGGAAGATTCCTGTTAGCAATCATGAGTTGTGTTGTGTAAGAGATTTTTGTATACCCGGGTGAAGGGGTTCAAGTTATGTTTGGTGATTTTTGTTCATTGGAGTTTTATTTAACTTTTAATGTCTTTTTCAAATTTTAGGGGTTGAATATTTTAGGTTGCTTAAGACTATTTAACATAATATATTTTTTATTTGTTTTGTCTTTTTATTTTTTTTATCATTTGGGAATGACCCGGTCAAGATCCGATCGTTCCATCGTCTCGTGGTTATTAGGTTTTGCGGTTTGATTAGTCACGAATGATTGGAAGATATTTTCTTAGCAGTCATGGGTTGCCTACTCCAAAATACCTTCTCAAACCAAGTTGCATTTTAAGGCTCAATTTAAGTCTCAGTGTCTTTTAGAGTGAATTTTATGTCATTTCGTTTAGATTGGCTTGATAACTTAGCCCAAATTGTTCCAGACTGAGGCTAAGTGTGCTTTTGTTCTCATACAAGAAATCATACCCCCTCTTAGCCTCTATTCACCTAAGTCTAAGTCGATTTTAGATTAGTTGCAGTTAGGGTGAACTAATCTAGGATGATTCTCTAACTAATCTGAGTTAACCTGAATTCGGCTACTTTTCCCTCAGATTATCTCCAAAATTATTTAAGTTAACCAACGTTTAATATAATTGACCTATATTGGCCTAGTATGATCGAAGTCAAACTAGTCTTACTTAATTTAAGTTGGCTTAAGGTAGACCGAGTCAAATCAAGTCGGTTAACATACGAACAAATCAGGTTAAGCTGAGCTGATCTGAGTTAAAATTACTCGGTTAAATCAAGTTTAAGTTAATTCAGACTTGAATGAAGTCCAAGTTAATTTAGAATTGAGTTAACCATTAAGTCTAAGTTGGATTAAACCTAAATCAATCTTTAATTAAAATTAATTTGAAACTTAAGTTAAGCTCGAATTTTAGTCTCAAGTCGGGTATATCTAAGTTAGGTCAGATTGACCCAAGGAATAGGATGAGTTGGGTTAACCCAAATTAGGTCGGGTTGACTCAGAGATTTGGTTGATTTGGGTTAACTCGAGTTAGGTTAGATTGATTTAGTTGAATTGGGTTAGCCCGAGTTAGGCCGAGTTGACCAAGAGATTCAGTTGATTTGGGTTTAGCCTGAGTTAGGTCAGGTTGACTCGATGATTCAGTTGAATCTGGTTAACCTGAGTTAGGTCGGGTTGACCCGATGATTCAATTGAATTGGGTTTACTCAAGTTAGGTCGAGTTGACCCAAAAATTATGTTAAATTGGGTTAACCCACGTTAGG
Organism: Papilionanthe hookeriana x Papilionanthe teres; assembly: GCA_022702705.1. Taxonomy (NCBI): domain Eukaryota; kingdom Viridiplantae; phylum Streptophyta; class Magnoliopsida; order Asparagales; family Orchidaceae; genus Papilionanthe; species Papilionanthe hookeriana x Papilionanthe teres. The sequence continues at coordinate 86,582,927 of CM040427.1, read as the reverse complement.
TCGGGATGACCCAATGATTCAGTTAAATTGGGTTAACCTGAGTTAGGTCGGGTTGACCCAAAGATTTAGTTGAATTGGGTTAACCTAAGTTAGGTCAGGATGATCCAATGATTCAGTTGAATTGGGTTACATCGAGTTGACTTGGTGATTCAGTTGATTTGGGTTAACTTGCATTAGTTCGGGTTGACTCGGTGATTCAGTTGAATTGGGTTAACCTGAGTTAGTTTGGGTTGGCCCGGAGATTCAGTTGAAATGGGTTAATCCGAGTTAGGTCTAGTTAACCCAGAGATTCAGTTAATTTGGGTTAACCTGAGTTAGGTGGGTTGACCCGGTAATTGTGTTAACCAGAGTTAGGTTGGGTTGACGTGGTAATTCAGTTGAATTGGGTTAACCCGAGTTAGGTTAGACCAAGAGAACTTGTGTTTGACTTAGCCCAAGTTAGGTTGGAGTTAGGTTAGGTCTAGGTTAGTGATGCACCTAAAAAATGCTTAATTTTACATATAAATTTATGTATAATTCTGATGATATTGCATTTTAAAGTAAGGTATTTTGTATGTTTTTGGTGTTAGGTATAAAAAATGGATTATTGGAGAAAAAGAAGAAAAAGCAGTGCAATATGGAGCAAAAACGAGCAAGAAAATAAATTTTGTCCTGACACGGTTCGGTAAGACTTTTTATGCTTAATCTCTTTTACACTTCTTGTATATTTTTGAATGAGATTACACTTTAAAGAACGATTGTTTTTATGCTTATCTAGTAGGGCTATCTGTTAGGAACGCAATGCAACTGAAATGGGATGAATCGAAACTAAAATGAAGCAAACGGAGCAAAATGGTGGAGCTGCGCAGAATGAGCGCCAGCAGCGCCATAAACCCGAGAGCCACAAATTTTGGCACCGACAGCACCCAGAAACGGCGTCGATGGCTTCAGGAGCGGTTATTGGCCATATACATTGAATTTGGATGCTTTTTGGAAGGTTTCTTGAAGCACCTCTTGGGAATTCTTCCCTACACTATTTTAAAGTGAATTTGAAGCCAAAAAAGAGGGTCATAGTTAGGAAAAATGGGGAGAATGATTAAAGATCTTAGAATAGGAGTAGAAATGTAGATTTCTACCTTTTTGGAGAGATTAGTGAGGGGATTTTGAGAGAATCTGTAAGGGTTTGTACTAGCATTGCATGGATCAGCGAGAGAGATTTTCATCTGTCTTTTAAAGGGAAAAGGCTAAGTATTGTGTTATTCATTATCTTATGATTTTGTAAACACTTAATATAGTAGATTTGCTTTGATGAAATGAAATTTTTTGTTGTGTTTTCTTCGTGCTTTGTGATGTCTTTCTCTTACTATTTCTTCTTATTTGGAAATAGTGACATGAGAAGACTATGTCGTTATTTTTCTTTTACTTTTCTTTTGTAATAAGTAGGATTCATGTTTAGGATATTAGGATACATGCTAGAAGAAGTTTTAATTATAAATGTGATGGTTTTTACTAGCACTTCATTTACATTACAAAAAAAGCTCGTTGTAGTGTTAAAATTTATTGTGATTGCACTACGATCCGAGCGGGTGGTGTAATTCTCAACAAAGTGGAACCACATTCAAATTCCATGGATGGTGAAGTTCATGGGGGTTGAGTACAAATAAATAGGGAAATATACTTTGATGGGTGTAGAATTGGAAATTTTAGGGTGACAGACTAAAATCTCCAATTCGGTCCTAGTGTTTGGAAACTAAAGCGAGAGTTAGCCTTCAGGCGAAGGGATGTGGGAGCTCTGGAATGAGAGCCAATATCCTCTCAGCTTAACCACGAAATTAGGGATTAAACCTAGGATTAGCCAATGTTCTTTATGCACTCGGAAGAGGGTAAAGAATAAGATTGCTCATATTTTGCACATCTAATATTTAATGCATCTCATTCCTTTACATTATCCAATTCACTACATAAGAATAATAGATTTTATTATCTCAAAATTCACCAAACTAATTCATTCAGAAAGGATTATCTTTAGAATTAATATTTTCATTTAGGAGTAGTTATTAGTTGTTTTAATCTTAAGACTTACCTTTAGAAGTATTTGTTAGAAAAACCACTTATATCAACCTTCCAAACTAAAGTTTGATAGCAGTAGACTAGAATTTGACTAAGGACCTCTTACCTTGCTTCCCTGTGGGATCGATAAATGGGACTCCATTAGAACCCTGTATTACTTGAACGATATGTATACTTGGGTAGAACCTCTAGTGTGTGCACATACATACAAACGTAAAAATAAGCAGAAAAATAACACACATAGGGGACGCATCAAGTTTTTGGCACCGTTGTCGGGGAAGGTTTAGTAAGAATTTTAATTGCAATAATTAGGCTTAGAATTGGAAAACATTAGTGTCGTAAAATTTTTTTTTGTGTGAAAAGTTTTTTTTGTATGAAAAAGTGTTAAAAAAAATTGTTTGTGTGAAAACCAAAGTGTTTGTGAAAATGTTTTGTTGTGTTGAATATATTTTTTTTTTATTTGTTTTATTGTTAATGTATTGTTTGTTTTGTTACGTATACAAAATAAAGGATCTGTAGGACTTGTGCCTTATGGTCCCGAGTTATAAAAATGAAAAAAAATCAAAAAATAGAAAGGACTTGAAAAGCTAGAGATGAAAATGGAAATCATTCAAAATAATAACTTGAAAAGTCATCATAAATCATTGAGGGATTATAAAAATACTACGACAGATGAAATTCACTCAAATATACAAAACTCTATCGTAGAAGCTGACTCTTTTGAACTAATTCAAGCGATCCAATTGGTGCAGAACAACCAGTTTGGGGGAACTCCTTCGAAAAATACCTATTTACACTTATTTAGTTTTCTAGAACTTTGTGCTACATTTCGTTATAACGACATGTCAGACGATGTTGTAACGCTAATGTCTTTTCCTTTCTCACTAAGGGATAATGCTAAAATGTGGTTATACTCATTAGCACCTAGCTCTATTAAAAATTGAGAGGAGTTAACTCAAAAATTCCTAGCTAAGTATTTTCCACCTTTAAGGACTACTAAACTTAGAAACGATATTATCTCATTTTGTCAGTATGAAGGGGAATCAATATATGAAGCCTGAGAAAGATTTAAGGAACTCCTAAGAAAGTGTCCACATCATGCTCTGCCAGATTTATTAATCATTCAATCTTTTTATAATGGGTTAGTAGGATCCCTTATGTCCATTATTGATGCTGCTACTAGTGGTTCAATAATGTCAAAACCATTTGATGAAGTGTCTATATTAAATGAAGAAATGGCTACAAATGAATTTCAATGGCCCACTGCAAGGGTAAATCCCAAAAATGTAGCTAGTGTTTATGATGCAGATGCGATTGCAATTCTTGCATATCACATTGTTGCAATATTAAGGAAGTTGGACCAACTTGGAATGAACCAACCTTAATTTACCCCCTGTAAGTGAGGAAAGTTCATTAGGGCATATGATTGATTCCAACTTATCATATGAGACTTTAAATACTATAAGCAACCCGTATTATAACTTTTACAACCCAGGTTGGAAGAACCATCCTAATTTTAACTGAAATCATACTACTGGGGGTGGAAACCAACAATGGGAAAATAATCATGAAAATCCTAATGGAAGATGGAATATCAGGGGAACACAAGCTATAAACCTTCAAATCCACCAAACTCTAACAATGATCAACAATTTAAGGATAAGAAGATGTTTATAGATGAAGTGGTATTGTAAATGGGAAACCAGTTGCAAAGTTAAAATGTTGCAATTAGAAACATAGAGAATCAACTGGGACAAATTGCTAATTCACTTAGCAATAGACCCCAAGGAACACTTCTTAGCAACACTAAGATCAAACCTAAAGAGACAATAATGAACAAGAAGAAGCTGTCCAATTAAGAAGTGGAAGAAAGATAGATGATGTGGTTAGAAAAGAGAAAGAAGTTGTGAGAGAAACAAAGGAAAAAAAAGACTTAAAGAACATGTTTCTAAGGATCTAGAAAAACTAATATCTCTAACTAAAATCAATTTAGAAAGATCACCACCACGATCTCCTCAAAGACTTAGCCATCATGAGTTGAAAACATTGTTTAACGAAGACTGTATGTATATTCAGGAGAGGCGTGAAATGATGGACGCTACCAAAACTAGTGAACTTTTTATTCCATATGTAGAAAAATCTCCTGAACATAAGATGAATGTACCCATTACAACTTTAAAACCTACCTATTTTGAGAATTCATCTACACCACCAGTCTTTATATCTTCATATTTGACTCAAATACAAGAAAAACTTGAATTGAATGATGAACAAGATATACTTATTAAACTAAGACTTGGAAGAGAATTTGATGATTTATTTCAAAAGAAATTTGAGTTGAGAAAAGAAGATAAGAATATTTAAATACCAATAGAAGAAATTCATAAAGAATTAGAAAAACTTATTTCCTCAACTAAGATAGATATAGAAAGACCACCTCCATCATTTACTCAGTACCAAGGGGATGAATTGGAAGATAAATTGAAACAGAAGAGTAACATAGAAGATTTTAATCCAATATCTGAATTATGTAGACATAATCCAATCCAAAATTTGGGAGATCTTGAAGTATCTTATAGAGATCAATTTCTTATAAATTCCAAGGATGATATTAATATGTAAATTAAGAAAATAAATAGAAGAATATTGGATCTATAAATAAATATGAGGAACAATGATATGAATCAATCTAAAAAGAAAGAGCTGAAAGAAAAATTACAATTTGAGTATTTTTAAGGAATCCTTGGATCCGGAAAAGATTGGGTGATTGATCGAGGGTTACTTAATTGGAATTTTGATACAGGAGGAATCATTTATCTAGCTGGCGACGTTAAACCAAGCGCTTTGAGGGAGGCAACCCATAGTTATCAGTGTGGTTTGATTTATTATGCTTGAGAGTCGTGATTGTTAGTGTTGTATTGTGTTTGCTTTAGAGTGGATTTACTTGATCTTTATGTGTCATTATAGATTGACTAGTTTGATTGTTAATTGGTAGATGCTTGGATTGTTAGTTGTTTGATTTGATCTTTATGTGTCATGAGGGAGGTGATTGTTTAACTTCTTATTATGGTTAGACTTGTATGTTATCTTGTTGTAGTTGGATTGATGAGTCCACTATGACTTGGGTCTCTCCTGGACTTGAGTTTTATAAGAGATATGATGAATTTGACAGTGAAAGATCGATCTTAATTTTGTTACTTCCTTTCTCTAACTTTGATTTCATTTGATAGGAGTCATGAACCTATTTGATGAATAATATGTGAATGATCTTACACTATGATTTATAACTGTTAGAGGTGCATACTTTGTGGGATAAGGTGATGCCTGAGGTTGGTGTTCGCAACCCATCTTATCAGGGATAATCTTTTTTATGGGATAATAATTTTTAAAATAATTTAAAATGTACCTAATTTATTAGTGTAGTGATTCCGTTAGAAATTGGAGGTAAGTTAGTGAGATGTGATGAGTTAATGGAAGAATTAATCTCATTTAACATATGTGTTTGTTTGTGTGATACAATTTTATATAAGACTTGAAGAACATTTTTATATCCTCATGTTGATACTTGATATGCTAGTTAAACTTTTATTTAGTGAATTCCATTCTGGCATGCTTAGTTTAGATTTACTTTCTGCTACATGATTACTATCCTGATTAATAATTGTAGATGTTTCTGATAAGCATTTATGATAGATAGAATTTCTGAACTATTTTTCTTCCTGCTTATATTATCGGTACTAAATGCTATATATGTTAAAAATCAAGTTTGTGGGTAGGAAGAAAAATATATTTTAAAGTGAGTATACTTCCTTTTAGTTTAATATTATTGCAAGCATGCTTTATGCTAGATTTATTTTCTTCTGGAGTCATTCTATCATGATTATACATGTATATGAATTTGATAGAATATTGTATTAATTAGTAGATAGAGCTTTTACTTTTTTCTTACTGGTACATTTTATAGAATTATTGCAAAATATTTTAAAATTCAAGTTTGAGGGGAAGAAAAATTTTAAAACGTAACTTTATTTTCCCTCAATAGCCTGTATTTAGTTTAATATCAATTTTAAAATGACTTGTGGCATGTGGTGTTATCTTTAGGTTACTATAATTTTGATTTTAGGAAAGTTAGAAAAATAACTTAGTTGAAATTCTATTGAAGAAACTGTTCAGAGTTAAGATATTTTGTAGGAAACATTAGAAAAATGATTTGTTATTTATGGTAGAAAGGAGTTGAATATTTAAAAAGATAAAATTCTTAAATTTATACTTATTAAGAATTGAGCCTTTATTGAAACATTTTTCAAACTAATACTTACACTTTAAAAAGTGAGGGAAAGTTTTGAGTTTTGGACTTTAGAAAGGGGATAGCGAAATTCAAAATTATTAAATGTTTATCCAGATATAATAATCCTCACATAAAAAAAAGAGAAAAAAAAAGGATTGAAAATTATCCCAAAAGAAAGAAAAAAAAGAAAAGAAAAAGAAAGAGAAAAAATAAAATATGTGAGGAGAAGCTTGAGGAGAAGCCTAATCAAAAATTGATTTCACTTGAATCTTTTTAAATGAAAAGACTTAAAAATAATCCTAAGATTATTCTTATTTCAAATGGTATTGGTTAAATTAGATAAGGTGCTTAAATTCTGTTTTTATACTCTCTTTGAATTTTTAGTTGAACAAGTTTTAATAACTTTTAAAGTAAATAGAAAATTAAGATCCCTAAGTTGAATATGAGATATTCTTACACTCTAGTCCTAGGTTGATTTGCTAGAATTTCTCCTATGTTACACTATAACATTTCTGAGATAAAATTATATGAAACTCTATTGAAACCCACAACCACAAGTCAAAATATTTGGTTTTTAAAGTTATAGTGTTACTTGAGGACAAGTAATAGTTAAGTTTGGAGATTTTGATTCACCTAAAAAATGCTTGATTTTACATATACATTTATGCTTAATTCTAATGATATTGCATTTTAAAGAAAGGTATTTTGTATGTTTTTTGGTGTTAGGTACAAGAAATGGACTATTAGAGAAAAAGAAGCAAAAATTGTGCAATTTGGCGCAAAAACGAGCAAGAAAACAAATTTTGGCCTGACACATTTCGATAAGTCTTTCTATGTTTAATATGTTTTAAACTTCTTCCATATTTTTGAATGCGATTATACTTTAAAAAAATGTTGTTTTTATGTTTATCTTATAGGGCTATCTATTAGGAACGCAACACAACTGAAATGGGGCGAATCAGAGCTAAAACGGAGCCAAATGGAGCAAAATGGTGGAGCTGCGCAGAATGGGCACCGGCTGCGCCTGATAAGGCGCCGGTGGCGCCAGAAAGCTGAGAGCCCCAAATTTGGGCACCGATGGCGCCCAAAAACGGTGCCGACGGTGTCAGGAGCGGTTATTGTCCATATACATTATATCTGGACATTTTTTTGGAAGGTTTCCTGATGTACCTCTTGGGAAATTCATCCCTACATTATTTTAAAGTGAATTTGAAGCCAAAAAAGAGGGTAGAAGTTAGGAAAAACGTGGAGAATGATTAAAGATCTTAGAATAGGAATAGAAATGTCGATTTCTACCTTTTTGGAGAGATGGTGAGGGAATTTTGAAACAATTTGTATGGGTTTGTACTAGCATTACATGGATCAGCGGGAGACTTTGCGGAAGAGATTTTCATCTGTCTTTCAATAGGGAAAAGCTAAGTATTGTGTTCGCCATTATCTTATGATTTTGTAAACACTTATGTAGTGGATTTGATTTGATGAAATGAAATTTTCTGTTGTGTTTTCTTTGTGCTTTGTGGTGTCTTTCTCTAACTCTTTATTCTTATTTGAAAATAGTGACATGAGAAGATTATGTCGTTATTTTCCTTTTAATTTTCTTTTGTAATGAGTAGGATTCATGTTTATGATATTGGGATGCATGCTAGAAGAAATTTTAATTATAAATGTGATGGGTTTTTACTTGCACTTCATTTACATTACAAAAAGAGCTCGTTGTAGTATTAAAATTTATTATGATTACACTACGATTCGAGAGGGTGGTGTAATTCTCAACAAAGTGGAATCACATTCAAATTCCATGGATGGTGAATTTCATGGGGGTTGAGTGTAAATAAGTAGGGAAATATACTTTGAAGAGAGTAGAATTGGAGATTTTAGGGTGACAGACTAAAATCCTCAATTTGGTCATAATGTTTGGAAACTAAAGCGAGAGTTAGCCTTTAGGCGAAGGGATGTGGGAGTTCTGGAGAAAAGCCTAGTATCCTCCCAGCCTAACTACGGATTTAGGGACTAAACCTAGGATTAGACAAAGTTCTTTATGCACTGGGAAGATGGTAAAGAATAGGATTGCTCCTATTTGGAACATAAAATATTTAATGCATCTCATTCTTTTACATTATCCAATTCACTACATAAGAATAATAGATTTTATTATCTCAAAATTCACCAAACCAATTCATTCAGAAAGGGTTATCTTTAGAATTAATATTTTCATTTATGAGTAATTATTAGTTGTTTTAATCTTAAGACTTTACTTTAGGAGTATTTGTTAGAAAAACTACTTATATCGACCTTCCAAACTAAAGTCTGATAGCAGTAGACTAGAATTTGACTAAGGACCTCTTACCTCGCTTCCCCGTGGGATCGATAAATGAGACTCCATTAGAGCCCTGTATTACTTGAATAATACGTATACTTGCGTAGAACCTCTAGTGTGTGCACATACATACAAACGTAAAAACACGCAAAAAATAGCACACGCCGAGGGCGCATAAGTTAGGTTAGTAAAAGTTCAAGTTGAAGTTAGTTTAAGTTAAGTTAGGCCTAAAGAGATTTGTGTTGTGTTTTAGGTCTAAGTTGATTTAGACCTAAGTTGAGCTAAGCCTTAGTTGGGCTAGGCTTAGGTAATGTCTAGGTTAGGCTAGACCTGGAAGAATTTCATGTTGAAATTAGGTCTAAACTGAGTTAGAACTAAAGGGTGAGATTAGATCTAATGTGGGTTAGACCTAAAAAGGTTGGACTAAGTCTAAGTTAGGTTAGACCTAGAGTTAGGTCTAATGTGAGTTAGACCTAAGAAGATGGTTTATGTTTGGGTGTAATGTGGCTTAAACCCAAAGGGATGGTTGATGTTTGGGTCTAATGTGGGTTAGACCCAAAGGTTGGTTGATGTTTGATCTAATGTGGGTTATACCCAAGGGTTGGTTGATGTTTGGTTCGAATGTGGGTTATACCCAAAAGGGTTGGAATAGCTCTAAATTAGCTTAGACCTAAGGTTTAGGTTAGAACTAATGTGAGTCAGACCTAAAAGAGATGTTTAGGTCTATATTGTGTTAGAATTAAAGGGAGGTTTAGGTCTAATTTAGATTAGACATTGTAATTGGACGTGACCACGCTACGTCTTTCAGTCAGCGGTGTGACCACGATGACAAGCGGGAAAATATTTTAGGAAGGAACTTTGATATCCCAAGCCATGATTCTTTTTATAAATTTGATTCTTAGGTCTTCTTGGAGGGAGTTCTACACCATAGAGGGCTTGGAGATGAGTAGAGGCTGATTTAGGAGAGAGTTTGAGTGCTCTCTTAAGGTTTTCTTCCTCATTTGGAGAGAACTGAAAAGAGGGATTTTTCTTTTGCTTTTGAGAGTTGTGAGAGCTTTGTATGAGAGGGAGAGTTACTATCGTCAAGGAATGAAAAAGATTCTTATATGTCTTTCATGTATTTGTTGCTTACAATGTATTCCTGCATAGTTTTTCTTGCAATGGTTTTCTTTGCAATACTTGGATAAATTCTTATTTGTGTTTCTGTAATGTAGGGGGTAGTAGATTTATCGTGGTTTTTTCGTTATATTTTTTTGTTAAGCATTTTCATTGAGCTTTCATGGCCTTGTTGTTTGTTAACCTCTGAATTAAATTTACTCATTGTTTAACCAACTAGGATGTTAAAATGTTTCATGAAACTACGACCTCTAACCGTTGTATAATGGAAATTAAGGGTTAACCATAGAATTCAGAGAGGATAAACATATTACAATAGAATTCTGTAATGAATCCATGGGATCAGAAATGTCACGCGGAATACCTTACGGATTGAGGAAGCCACAACTTCATGGATTTTAGCTTTCTTTTGACCTTGGCATAAGCATAAGAAGAACTGTATCCCAGATTGACAACAATCACCTAGGAAAATAAGTTGGAAAATCATAATCTTCACGATCTCCAAATCATAGAGGCACAAAACTCATCAACCTTGAAGGAACTCACAAAAGTCTTTCCATTGTTTTACTTTATATTGTCTTTTCCTTGCTCCGCTTTTCTCGAACCTTATGATTTAAAACTCTTCTTATGATCACGACTGGCTCGGTTAGTAAACTAGATATTTTTCTGTGGAAACAATTGTTACATTTTCCTTACGGGATCGATACACAGTACTCTTTAACCACATTACTACTTGGCAAGTGCATTTGCGTTGTACGACCGACTTGTCCTGCAATAATTTTTGAAGTGTCATCACGCCCCAATTGGGAGTGACCACATCGAGAAAGATTCTAGCATGGTCACGCCTAGGCTAGGCATGGTCTGGTGCGACCACGCCAAGTCAAAAATTGGTTTGACTACTTGGGCCTACACCAGACCAAAGGATAAGGTACATGCAAGTCATATGTGACAAAAAATGAGGTCAACAAAATCAACACATAATCAAATGCAATCAACATAGATCAATTAAACATAAATGGGTGTATGATTATGTTTTAGGTGCTATCTTTTTATCTACGAAAGAAATTTTTCAGGAAATAAAAATAGTACTACATGTGGGCCAAGTAGATTAAACAATGGTGTGTCATGTGACTCATAATTGGGCATCGACAATGATGGAAAAAAAATGCTTTCTTTCCGTCACAATTGCGTAGTTCCTATCAAATCACTCCCTTGAAAATAAATTACAAATAGAAAAGAGAGGTAATTCCATATGTTGATTGAGTATCTTAAAACTTGAACTCTCCCTTTGCAATAAGATTCATAAAGAGTTGTATAATTATTCTCTTTTACCACGATGAAGATAAAATATTGACAAAATCTTAATTTTAGGATTTAAATATTTGACATCTAAATTTTATGTGTCGAGGTCGGTTTAACTATAAGTTTGCTCAAATCGGGTTATAATTTGGAAGATCCTTGATAAAAATGGATTAAGATTTGTATTTGATAAAAAAAATTTTATGAAAGAGCAATAATTATAGTTATTTAGGAATTCTTGAACTTCTTTAGGTACCCAAATGACCTCCCACAAAAAAAATTAATAAAACCTAATGGATACTCTCATCAAGTAAAAAATATGTGATCTTGGAATCTATGAAGTCGCAAAGAATCCATTATCCTTTATTATATTAATTCATATCTAAGTGCTATTTTTATATAAATAAATTATCATCATTTTCTTTGTAAACTCAAAACATGATATAGTCCTTAATATGATATACTTCTTCACAACACATACATTTGAATTGGCACTAAATATTATGAAGAAAGATTATTATATGTAATATTTGTTTAAGATATTTTCAATTCTATCATTGAGATGCATAGCTTTTTTATATCCTAATATTCAAAATAGTCACCCCATCTACTTTCTTATATATCATATTTAAAAATCCTTTTTGAGTTTAACTTATTGGCATGCTAAAACTTGTTTTCTAGAATTGTTGAATATGTCTAGATATATAACTGTTTCATCAAATATCACATAGTTTTCATTCACCGAACCGATATATTTATATTCGCCACAATCAAACTATTGAGTATTTGATAAAGATGAAAATTACGGGTTGGGTTTGTACCGTAAATTTTTATATTTGAGTGAGAATTTGAAAAATGGATGAAAAAGGGGGGTTGATTAGTAAAGAGTAAGTTTTAAGTGTTTTTTTGGATAATATTTTTACGCTTGTCACAATAAAACTATTGAGTCTTTCAAAAAAATGAAAAGGGAAGTTTAACTGAAAATTTGAAGGTAGATACGTAAATTCATAAGAATTGGGCCTGCGCATGTTCATTTCCAAAATGAAAAATTTGGTTTGGGCCTTAAGTGAAAATTTGATGTTCAGTGATAACTTGAACAATAAATGAAAGAGGTGGTTGATTACTAAATAGCAAGCTTTGGATGGTCTTCATGTAAATGCCTTAAAACTAAATCTAATTTTTATCTAAAACAGAAAGACTAAAAATAACGATTGAATCAAATAAAGCATGAAATTGATTATCATACCGGGAATGCGGCCGCTCTCAAATACGTGGTCGCCGGGGTTGGAGGTCCAGCACGTGAGTAGAATAAACACGAAATGAAAAATTACGGCGACGATATGATGTATTAGAGCATATCCGACGATTTTCCAGGAAAAAAAATCGTCGATTTATAATTCAATAATAATCGATGAGCCGACCGTCACATTATATCAAATAACCATCGGTATTTAAAGACAAGAAAAACGATGTGTAATATTTCCTATGATAAATGACTGTAAATTTATCATATGCCGAATTGAAGAGAAACCTGTCGGTTCCTACTTGCAGGCCATCAGAACGGGTTCTTACCCAAAACCGACGGTCTATTCCGTGGGTTAATCGTAAGTATGCGTACAAGTGGGAAAGATTTTGAATATTTCATAGCTTATTTCCGATACAAAGAAGTTATGGGTTTTACAGCCGGTTTTTAACTGAACAAAAGACTGCAAGTAAAAATAAAGTACGCATCAATGCTTAGCTATAATAGAAGGTAGATTGAACAAAATAAATAAGAAGAGCTTAGAACAAACAATGCTTATGCTAAGAAAACAATAAATTATCAAAAACAGTTTTGCTCTTCAATAATAATTTACTAATGTGTCTAACAAATCTATAATCTACCAATTCATCGAAGTGAGGCCTAGAAGAAATAATATAATCAGATTAAAGTTTTTATTTAGAAATTATTTAAACAGACTTGTTTGTTGGCTTAGAGGAAGGAGTCCTAGTAGATTGTATGAGATTTATGGATGGGAGAAAAACGACCTCAGAGCAAGAATGGAAGCTGTGTGGACTTCTTCTGCAATATCTAAGATCAGAAGTCGACGCATTTACAGAGGTATAGATTCAACAAGGAGGGTTCTATGACGCATACTGGGAGAGAGCTGCGATGTGAGCTGCGGCACTGCGTAGGATTAAAGAATAACATAAGCTGAAGGGCAGTAGTGTAGCTGGTTCCATACATGTGGTTTAACAAGAAGTAAAGTCTATCTCATATTTGTGCTGAAACTGAGACAGCGATTGTGGCTCTGAATTTAACTGTCAACTGTGATTGGGATAATATTGAGATCGAAATGGATTCTATGGAGCCGTGAAACTATTATAATAAGAAAAAGGAGAATTCTTGACTTGTGATAGTTCATATGAAAATAATTTTTTCTTTACTTTATCATGTGCAGGTACCGTGGCTATTTATTCATCGTGAAGACGATCAGTATGTTAATTGGGCTGCGAGAAGAGGCTTTGATTCTCAAAAGTTTAACCTTTATACTATTTTTGTGTTGGAACTTTTTCGTTTGATCAAAGGGGACTCTCTGAATATTCCTTATATTCGTGTTGATAATAGATTCTTTTTTTTTTTTTTTTTTTTTGTGAGTTATTTGTGTGGCTAATGGTAAGTTTTTTATTTGTTTTGAGTGAGTCGTATATGTGTGGGGTTTAATAGAATTATTGATCACAATAACTATTTTTTAATAAATAAAATTTCCTACAAAATTATTAAAAAATGTCATGAAGAAGTGGAGACTTTCGGAATGATAAAATTCTTTTATTCTAAATTAAAATACGCCAAATAAATGCTGCTTCTTAAACTAAATACACTATTTTTATATATGGGGAGGATGAATTTTCTTACGCCGATGACCTGTGTTAAAATAATAAATAGAATAATATATCTCTGGTCCCTGCGTAGATTGACTTAAGAGTGGTGACGTGAACAACCTAATCAGGTCTAGCAGAGTAGTTAAGCGAAATTTGCCGCCGACTATTACTGCCTTTTCCGTTGGTTGACTCGAAGAGGTGCGTTGACTTTAATGTTGCCATTGCGTCACTTGAGCTACGTTATTTATTTATTTTATTTAGTACATTTTTGTGCTAGTTTCAAGGCGACAAAACTCCACTTGTTTATTTTAATTTTGAAAAATTTACATACATACCACACCTAAACTTTCATATTTTAATTTATTAGACCTAATTTATTTTTTTGGTAAGCATACTTGGATTTTTAATTAATTATTCATGTATTTATTTGCACAAGTATTTCAAACAAACTATGGCAGTTATTATTAGTTTAAATTACTATTAAATAGCAGATAAATTTTCGTTTTGTCTTCTATTTTTTTAGAATTATTATCTTTTTCTAGGGCATTTACACAAGTACCACACATTTTTATGTATTTACAAATCCAATACCTAAACTTTATTTTTACATGCACAATATTTCAATCTTTAACATCAGATCAAAAAAATCACAATTACCAATTTTTTTGGAATTGATGTACCATTTTCATGTATATTCTTATGACACCAAAGCGCTATATAAAGAAATATGAATGTTTAGGTGTTACATTTGTAAATAAAAAGGAATTGTGGTGTATTATGTAAATTTCCAATTTTTTAAAGAGTTTATTTTATTTATTTATTTATTTTATGAAATCCACAACCACATCACTCTCTAAACGGGCCAAACTAGATTTTATTTGGTAGAAACACAATAAAACAATTAAAACTATTTTCATCTTGATTTCTTGTATATTTCTTAGAAGTACAATACTATAGGAGATGCTATTATTAGTGTCCAATATTTATGTCGCCTTTTCCTGAGACAAATATTAGCATTGAAGTTGAGGATGTTAAGCGGAGAATAATAAATGTTGATGGTTCCGGTGGCTATCTACATAAAAAAAATCGACAACAAAAATACACTAAATACGACAAAACTTCAAACAGAGTTGTGACGGATTAGCGTCGAATTTGCATCCAACAAAGCGATGCAAAAACTTTACTTGTTAGCATCGAACTAAATCCGATGCAAATTTGACAAAAATCCGACGCATATGACCAAATAAACTCATCTTTCACATGTAAATTTCATTTATTCTCTCCGCACCTCTTGCAGTCTCCCCTTGTGACCGAAAACCTTGCAAGATTCCCCTCTCTCCTTTCCCTCTCCCTTTCGGTTTCACTCAAAACCATCGCTTTCCTGAACGAACCTTCGCGATATAGTCGCCATTAGAGCTAGCTGGGAATATAGCAATCTGATCGAGGTTATAGAGACCACTGAAACTCCCATATTTCTCATCCTTCCACTTTGCTCCTATCAGAAAGAATTGAAGAAGGTAAGTCGATTCACAACATTGAAGAGGGTAAGTCGATTCACGTCAGTATTTTCATTTATATGTGGGGTGAATGTAAAAATTAAAGTTTTGGTGTGGTGTATGTATATACATAAGGGTTCAGTGGTATGTATGTAAAAATTGAAGTTTAAGTATTAGGTGTGTATATATATAAGAATTGAGTATGTCTGAAATGTATATATATTTATGTAACAATTAAAGTTTTGGTGTTAGGTATGTATATACATAAGCTTTCAGTGGCATGTATGTCAAAATTGAAGTTAGGTGTCATGAATATATATATATATATATATATATATATATATATATATATATATATATATATATATATATATATATGTAGGCATTGAATGGTTATGTATGAAAATCTTCATAACAAAAGAAGTTTAGGTGTTCGACATGTATAAATATTAAGAGGATGCTCTTAGTAGAATTAATGTTGATTGGTTGAAGTGGAGAAAAGTAGCGGGTCTTTTGTTAAGTGATGCTAATATAGTGATATTGTTATTATTAGAATTAGAGTTGGTTGGCCGAAGCGGAGGAATGCATACATCGATCGGGTTTATAGTTCAAAGTGATAGTGATATAGATGGGGATGCTATTAGTATAATTCATGTTGGTTGGTTGAAGCAAAGGAGTGCATCTGACCTTGCTCACAGTGAGGTGATAATAATGTGAATGTTATTAATAGAATTCCCATTGGTTGGTTGAAGTGGAGGAATGCATCGGGTCTATTATTTAAAAATTAAAGCATTTCAAAGAAGTTTCTTATATATGTTTGACCAAGTAGTTGTTCGACTTCACCAGATGAAGTGAGCTACTTAAAAGAGGTTTATGGCATCATGTTCTTCATTTAGAATTAGCTCCCATGAGTATTTACTAATTTTTATCTTTTGTAATAGTTGCACTGATTTGTGAAGCTATATCTATGCTGCAGATGAATATTCATAATTTGAGAAATTGGGTGTATAATAGATTTTATTTAGGGCGAAAAGGACTCATGGATGAGTTCATGAATGGCGTTGAAAAAT